>VZSR01003807.1:32085336-32157612 GCA_013398615.1 Brachypodius melanocephalos | reverse complement strand
TCTTTTTCTTTTTCTTTTTCTTTTTCTTTTTCTTTTTGGTTTTTTGCTTTTGTTTTTTGTTTTTTGCTTTGGCTGAACACCGAGTCACTCTGAGCACTTGCAGGTTTTGTGCTCGCAGATGAGGCTAATAAAGAGTGCTGGAGCCCTGAGGGGTGTGTGCACACGTATCACAAAGTGCCTGAGTGCCTGGCTTGCCTGCCTGGGCACACAGCAGATGGAGCACTGCACTCACATAATGCACGCCAGCGAGCCAGCACAAACGCTGGGGCATGGGCAAACGCTTTTGATGTAAATTATGCTCAGTGCTAGACTTCTGGTGCTGTAAGATTCCTAATAGGCTTTGTTTTCATTTTTGTCACTGGACTCTGTATGCTCACGGTCTAACTGGATGACACTATTTTAATGATGTTGGCAAGACCAAGACCGCTTGTAAAAGCTTGTGATGCTTTTGCACTTTACAGCAATATATCACTGTAATTTGTCCAAGGAATGGTCTAAATCTGTTCATTTTCCTCCTGAAAGAATGAAATGTTGAACATATTCAGAGCTTTAAAAGTTTATAAATTCATAAACTAAATCATAAGCCAGTCTTTGGAAGTGGATCTCTTTTCAGTGTTCCAGAGCTGCTAAGAAATTTTGCAGGTGATTTGTAGTTAGTGCTGTTAGAAATATTGCAGGCCTTAAAAATGGAAATTTAGAAGCCCATTCTTCAGCTTTCTAAGAAAGAAAAAACAAACAAACAAACCAACCATATGCCAGCACTGTAAAAGCAAGTTGTTATACTGCTAGACAGATTAATGCAAATTAGAAAAGAGGAAAAAGGAGCATGAAAAATGGAATACAACGCAGATAAAATCTGAAATAAAAACACACAGGAAAAAATTAGTCCGAAAAATCATGAAATGAACATTCATACTAATTTAGTGAAGGGAAAGAACAAAATTCAAAGTGACAAGACTGTGATTCCAAAATGCCTTTCCTCCCACATATTTCAGCCTGCCTAGTGGCCCACTGCTGTGAGTCACACTTGCTGCCTTCTTGCAATTCCCTGAAGTGCTATCAGCTATGATCACTGTATTCTCTAATCTTGAGCCTTGTCCTATTAACTTTCACTGGTATATGAGACATGAAACTTGCTGTGCTGTTCTCCTGGATTTAAATACCTAAATTCAACTAATTTTAGGACAACCAAAGCAGTTCAAACCCTGTCCCCTAGTTCTTGAAGCAAGAATTTGTTGAACCAGAGTCCAAAACTGGGGAAATGAAAAAAAAAAAACACATTGTCTTTTCAGCTGCTGATTATCCTTAGACTTCTGAGTGTCCCAGTTCAAATATCCAGATGTCTTGTTCAAATCCATGGCTAATCATAATTCAGAAATTATTAATCAAGTTATGAATTAAATCCAACTCCCCTTCACTTTGGTCCTTTGTTGGTCCTGTTTGCAGAACGAACTGCACACTTGCCAGCTACTAGGACAAGATACCCCTGCAGAATGTGGTTGCAGCCCATTTCTTCTAAAGGGCATCTGGAAAAATAAATGGTGCCTTATATTCACACAAGGGCCAGACCACTCTGTCCCAATGAATCATGGTTGTTTTTTTTTTGTTTGGAGTGACACAGCTTCAATAAGAAGGATGGAAAATCTTCAACACAACGAGCACAGCCTGCCTGTTAGGGCACTGTCTTAGCAGATGTCTTCTGTGTTCACAGTTTGCAGAAAGAATTGATTTCAGGTCTAGGTTCCTTGACAAGTGTTTGAGTCCCAGACTGGGAAATTGAAATGATTGTGGAGAATCTTTTGGAATGGAGAAGTATTGCTGCTCCTTTCTTTACCTTTCATACCTGTTATGGCTTTAAAAGGCATCTCTAGCAATTGTGACTGACTTGGAGCACAAATGTTGGTTCACTCAGAAATTAAAGGGAAAAGAGGTGAAATAAAAGTCATCAGCCAACAAACCTGTGTGTGCATCCAAATCAGCCTGCTGTTCTAACTCAGTAGTGCTCAAATACCCCACTTGAAACCCAAAGTAAAATGGCACAGACATATAAAAGGGAACATCCAAAACACCTATCTCATTCTCACTGACACTTCTCTTGTTAAATTGCAAATTCAGGCCCTTCATAAAGCATCTCAAGGCTGATCACAGTCAGATCTGCTTTTAACGATGGGATTTGCAGAAAAAGGTTCTCAGGTGTGTTGCAAATGGTATGTTTGAGAGTTCTTGTGTCAGAAGTAAATAAGTTAAGTCCATTGAGAGTCATTGTGAGAACTGTTAAAATGTTTTGCCAAGGACAAATTAGAATACAAAATTAGACCAGTTACCTTTCAGGAGGGTGGATTTTAGATGAGGGAGGGATTATGCCTTTGACATAATTGTACTGAAGGCAGTAATGAACTTCCCTACCCCTAAGTGAAGTGTAGGATGCCTAAAAGGTTCTGATTTACATAGTCCTTCCCATTCACAGCTCATTTAACTGATTTTCACTTGCACAGGAGAATTTGCAGATTGATACCACTGAAAACTTTGAACCACATGAAATGGGAAACATTTGTTGAAAGCAACCTAAACTTTCTCTATTTTCTTGTAGCTCCTGTAGGAAAGAGAACAGCTATGACAATAAGACTACTAATAAAATGATCTGGACAGAAATTTGAGTATAAATCCACCTGCTGCAACCAGAAGTAAGGGAAATTAAAAGGAGACATTCTAATTTAGTAGGTTTGATATTCACAAAATTGTTGAGAATTCCACAGACGATAAAAATAGTTGTTTTGATTCAGATAAGAACTCATGTAGTCCAATGCCCTTCCACTGATCAGTGGCAGTGGTTAAATGCATACTGTGAAAAATAGAACAACTATACAAATGCTTTACACAGTATACAGTTCTGGCTTTGGCTACAGGAATCAGGATTTCAGAAAGAAAAAACAAAAAAACCCAACCAATTCTTATAGAATCAAAAAAGAAAGAAGAGAAAGATATGAAGGATGAAAAAAACCTAAAATAATAATGGAGTTGTAAGACTCAAAAGGCAAAAGTGACAATCACTATTTTTCTGTATTTAGAGAGATGAGTTTGATAAACTTATAAAAATAATGACAAAGATCTTTCTAGCATTGTCCTCAAGAACTGTGAAGAACATCATAGCAAAATTGATCAGTATTTGGACAATCTACCAAGAGAAGCAATGTGGAGACTTTCTTGAATTATAAAGATGCTTAGGTTGGAAAAGAAAATCTATTGTCATCAAGTTAAGTGCTAACTTGCACTTGCAAGTCCAGCACTAAAACTGTCCATTTTGAAATAATAATTTTAAAATAATTTTTCTATGTACATGTAATTTTTGGGCTCATACTTTTGAGCAGAGCACTCTTCCTTCCAGTATTTATTAGAATAAGGACTATCTGATATCCTACGCTTAGGTATAATATCTGTCACTTCCAACTTCTGTCCCAAAGTCATTACCTCTTGGAAGTAGATATTACCCTTTATCACACAGTATTTAAATCCTTATCTCTCTGCCAAGTTGCAGATGTTTCTGCTGTGTGGAAGTGGGGGACAGGAAGCATGTAAAGGCTTTTGATGATCCAGTCACTAGGCTGGAATTGCAGCAGAAATAGAGCCTGCCATGATAAGACCTCCATAGGCATCTTTCCTGGCAGATAGTTCTGGGAGCATGCTAAAGAGCTCACATAGCCTGGCTATAACACAGAGGATGCTGGGGGTGAGCACACCCTGCTAGACAGAGATCTGTAAGCTGGTTACCAGCAAGGTACTGAGCACTGAGATTCCATGAAGAAAAACATTTGGTTTTGTAATGGGAACTTTTCACAGAGTGTTGCAGCGAGTATTGTGTGTCAAAATATGACTTCAACAACTGTGCTTCCAGCCACGGTGGAACTCATAGCAAAATTCCATTAGATATTTGTAATATTTCAAGGGACATTTACCCCTGAACTCACCTGACACATTGATCTATTAAATGACATATAAGTAAAACATAGGTCATACTCTTATAGTCAGCTGATATCATGTATCTAAAACCTATTAAAAAAAATCAGTGTACATACAATAGAGAAGTTTGAAAAATTCATATCTGTAAAAGAAAAATATATCTAGGGTAATGTACAATCCATATGCATGTCAAATCAGCAAGATATTTGAGCCTCTGTGAATGTAAACACATATGCCATTCCTTTTCCTCTTGACCCTGGGATCCCGCAGTAAAGTGGGAAGTAGTCTCTAGTTGAGCATGTTGGCTAAAGAAACTAAATTGTTCAGGTTCATTTCAGATGACAATGCCTCAGAAACACATAAAGTCCCTTGGTTTGGAGACATGAGGAGGAGGACAGTGTTTTTTATTTGGATAAGTGATGCAGAGAGAGAACTCTTTTGCCTTCACCTTTTCCAGACTGGCTTTCAATTGTCACTGCCAGTATGTGAATTTTCTGGGCTGTCTCATATTATTTATGTTTGGTTTCATAAACCATGGCAAAAAAGAGGAGTTTCCCAAAATAAAGATGATCACATCTTCTCATACCTACCAATATAACTCCAAGGAAAGAGGGTTTTGGTTTGTTTAAGAGCAGAAATTATAATGTCATAAATCTGCCCTGCGCTTTACTCATTATACCAAGTTGCTTGTTCTTGGCCACTTTAAGAGATAACTAAAGGCAGCCTACAAAAAGCAGACCACATGAAGACTATAAGCATACCTTATTCAGCCAGAAAATTCCCTTCTTGGATATAATTTTGGGGACTTGGTGACAAGTTAGGTTATTTGTTCCTGTAGTGTCATTTACTCAATTATATTCTTTATCTTCCTTGTTACCCATTATATCTCTCCCATCGTATCACAGATGTACATATGTAGAAAACATTTTACAAAGGCAGAGTACATTTTCAAGCACCAGGCTGACCATCTGCACACAGACTGCCTGTGATGCACAAGTATTAATGCTGCTTTTCTGTGTGAGTGTAATTAATCCATTATGAGCGGGAAATGCAACATGTGCTGTATATGTACAGAACTGTTGTGTCATACTTCTGCACTCATCTATTGTTTTTGGAAACCACTGGGTCCACTGAGCAGTCACAATGCATTTTTTCCTCAGAATGCACAATAAATATGGTGGCCTCAGGAAAATGCAGGCTTACCACTAACAAGCTAATTTTCTGAAAGACAGTTACTGTTTGAGGTATATTTTTTGCTCTCAAAACCTGTAAGGACTTTGATAATGGCACTCAAAGCCTGCAGCTCAACTCAATGCAATTGTTACAGACAGAAACAATTCACCAGGTGGGTCTTGCCTCAGAACAAGAGCAAAAATCTCTATTACTTGTCTTGGACCTTGGTTCTGTACTGTGGGACCACGGAGTTAGGATAGATTATAAAATTCACAGCTCTGTAAATCTCCAGTCCTTCTGAGATAGTTCTGACATCACTAGAAGCCATCTCTTCTCTTCAAGATGGTGCGGTTACATCATTCTGCAGTAGGCCTCCTAAAGGCTCCAAAAAGGGTTGTGTACCTACAAGAGAAGGGAAATATTTGATATCAGCCCCACTTGTCTAATAATTTGTCCTTGATGTCCCTGTTGAATATTCCCGGTAATACCTGTACGACATTTAGATCCCTTTCTGGGGAAGTCACTGCATGTGTTTGACTTGCACAAGAGGACAAGAGAAGGAGAGGGGAGAAAGTGCAATATAGAACATTAAAACAGGATGAGTTCCCACATAACACACTGCAGCAGAAGTCCTACAAGATATTATCTGCATAGGTTAGAAAGGTTGAGCAGTTCACCACAAATCTTCGCATCTCATACAAATACCAACAAAAACAGTGTTTGACATATTTTGGCGAACTAGCACTGACAGTGGAGACAGGTTTACTTGGTGAATTACACGTCTGAAAGCTTGAATAGCTCATGTGGACAGAGACAACCAGTCAGTCCAGGCTGTGGGTCTCTCTTCAAGGGCATCTGGCTAAATTTTTGTAGTCTGTAATGTATAAGAATTTAGACTGCAGCACCAAATTGCTGTAGTTCTGGACTTGAATCCAGCTGTATGTGGGAATGGCCTGAAGCTGTGTCAGGGGGAGGCTTAGGTTGGATATTAAAAAAAGGTTCTTCATCCAGAGGGTTGGGCACTGGCACAGGCTCCTCAGGGAAGTGGTCACAGCACCATCCTGACAGAGCTCCAGAAGATTTTGGACAATGCTCTCAGGCATAAGGTGTGACTTTTTGGGATGGTTCTGTGGAGGACCAGGAACTGGACTCAATGATCCTTGTGGGTAACTTCCAACTCAGCATATTCTGTCATTCTGTAATTGAGGTGCATAAACCACAATCCTGAGGGATTTCTCTTGTGGCTACATATTTGGAATTTTCCTCTAGTTGAGCATCACCCTTGGTGCTGGTAGGATCAGCTAAGGAATTATGACAAAATTACTTTGAGCATCTTGGGATAAATGACAAAATTACTTTGAGCATCTTGACAATAAGAGAAGTAGGACAAAAATTGTTGAATATTTTAAAGTTTTCAACAGACAACAATTTAGCTTTTCTCTGTTTTCATCTCATCTCTTCTTTCACAGCAAAACCACACACTTTTGTTTCTTCTATGACAAACATTTTAAATCTCCTGAAGTTCTCAGCAATGTAGAGATTAATTTGACTCCTGGATTCAGTTTTGTCTAAGAACTACATTATTTTGGTCTCATGTGTTGTGCAATCTTTTCTCCATTTGTGGAAGAGTCCACTGGATACAGATTCAACACAGTATCTTTTTCTGACAAAATAAGAAGTAATTGTCCTTTGTAATCGCAGAGCATATATGCATGCTTGCAAAATTACTACCAGTCAAATGACTGGTAGTTATGATTGTTTTCATTCCCCATGTAGCTGCCTGCAGAAGAAAACAGATATCTTCACTATTGTTTACATAATGATAAGAAAGTTATATGAAGCTGTGGTCAAGATGATTCACATGGAGCTGCTGGGCAAAATTACCACCTTCAGCTGAACTCTAAGGACATCTGCTAGGAAAACTGCCTCTGGTCTATTTGGCTTACTGTGTCAGGCAGCAAATTCCAGAAGTTCAGGACTTGCTTCAAAAGAGGATCCAGTATTTTAGGCAGTTGGAGGGAGATGCACTACAGAATGGGATAAGCTTTCCAGTTATCCCTCATTTGGAATTGCATGGAAGACAAAAAATAATTTGTTCTCTTCTTCAGTGTCTGAATTTTACAGAAGTTTTAGATACTTCCTTTATGAAATGAGGCTTTAAATGGTGATAGTTTAGTTAAAATGACAGATTTATGTTGAAATGTAGTAAATGGAGTAAGACATTCTGTAAGGTTTCAGCAATCAAAAGGCACATGATGAGACTGAGAATCTACTTAAAAATAGCGTTAAGGGCAGAGTGAGAGTTGTCTAACTGAGATGGGTGGAGTTAATTGTGTTTTTTAAGTGAAGAACTGGTGAGGAATCTGACAGAGAGCTTGTTAAAATTCAAGGTGAGCATTTAATTGGTTTTTGAATAATTTTGTTTTAAATACTTTGCTAAACAGGAGGACTCTGTACCTTATACCTGGTTCTCTACTCAGGAATAACTACTTGCTACTATTAAATTCTTATCTTTCATAAAGGTCCATCATTGATAACTCATCGAGACAGCATTATTGACATTCTATAGCAATTTTTGTTGCATCTTGCTCATGCTATGCAAAATGTTCACCTAACTTTGGGTTTTCTTGTTGCATCTGCAGCCCAACACACTTTGTTGAGAAACAAGCCTTGCCAGAAGCTTGTCTGTACATGAAAAATTGCTTCCATAAAGTCTGAAATAATTACCAGCTGTGTCTTCTGAAATTCTTACAGGCTACTATTCATCATTATTGAAGCTGGACTTTGGATTCTTGTACCTAGTGGGTTTTCTTTTATTTTTTTTTTTTGCCAAACTTATCTATTTTTCCAAGTCTTTAAAACTTTTGCAAGTCATTGGAGCCTGTGAATGTGATGAAAGTCAAATGGCCTTTTTGAAGTGAATTTAATTTATTTGAGTTTCCTGATCAAAAACTACTGGTCTGGATACATACTTGTGACATAAAAATTCGTTTAAACTTTTCATATCCTCAAGTTACAGAACACAGTAGGGAACATTCTCCAATTTTCAACAGAAAACTTCGAATATAACATTCTTATTTTTACATATGTATTTAAAGCTATGCAGATTGCCTGTGAAATGAAGCAACTAGATTGTTTAATTTATGCATATCAATGTGCATTCAATGTTAAATACATACAATTCTTGTAAACCTTCCTAAATTACGAGGTAATCTTAAATGTGTTGGACAAAAAATTTCTCAGCCATTCATGTTAGGGTAGTTCCTTGCAGTTTTTGAATCATCAGATACTCCCTTCCCAGATAACATGCACTTCCAGTCTTTTAAGAGCACATTTGCTCTGAGTCATTGTACAGTGATTTATAGCCATAAATATATATATATATAAACCTTCCCCAGATAATAAGAAGAAAAGAAATGTGGAATTAATCAAAAGCTTTAAGTTAGGAAATATGGAAAATTGATAAGGGAAGCCATAGGGCTTAGGCTGGCAGAGTTTCCAAGAGTGAGAGGATGGGGATGAGAGTTGAAAGGGTCATAAAAGTTGGAGCAAAGTGCAGCAGTTTATCAAAACAGATAAGGAACACTGACTATAGGAAGAAAAATCTCTATGCTGCAGAGAGTTCTTAAGAGCAGAGATTTCATTTGCTGCTGATTCATCTTTAATTTTTAGAAAACAGAAGTCTGTCTAGGTTTGCCATTGCCATTGCAATACAGTTTCTCATATTTGATTGCAATTTTAAGATTAAGAGTTTTTAATTTCATCTAGCCTTCTGTCCACTGCTCCAGAGGGGAGTCACAGAACTCTGACACAACTCAGATGTGCAGATATGAAAGGCAGAGTTGATCCAAAAGTTTTATACAGGCTTGAAAGAAGTTCCCAGGGGAGCTGAAAATAGTTGAGAAAACGCTACATGAAGAAAATATCTCATGTCCAAAAGCTTAAACTATTTATTTTGGGAATTGTAATTTTATGCCTTCCATAAATTTACGGGGACAATGATAGGTGGATCACAATTATCATTATGTAATAAAAATGGCAAGTATTGTAAAAGAGACATGTAGGTAACTCATAATTTAAGGGGATGACAAAAATTGCATTGAATTTACTCCTCTTCAGATATTTTTGTAAAGACAAAAGGTAAGGAACTGAATGTAGTGGCATCTAATGTTTTTTTGAGCCAAGCAATTATGGGTATATAAAGTCCATCTCAGCTACTAACAGCTACAGTATAAAAACCAGAGGTATTACCTTATCTCATAACTAATTTTGGAGTATTGTAAGACAAGAGCATGCTCATTTTTGCATCTTTTTCCTTGTGCCACATTTCTTTACCTTATTTGTCTTAACACCTGCCTTTTCTTTTAAAATCTTGACAAGAAACCAGTTGCTGAATGGCATGGGAAGCTTTCCCTACCCCAAAGCATCATTATAACTGTAGGTGCATTAAAAGTGGGGAAGACATTGCAGAGTATTTGAAGTATGGATATAAGCTAAGATCTAAGAGGAAAAGTCTTTAGTGTGGATCTGAATGTCTGAGATAAGTTTGTCTAGTTAAAAATAACCAAAGACATAATTAAAGAGGGATGTTTGCAACAGATGTTTGCTCTTCAGATACCACTAGGGATGAGATGAAAATAGGTGGTCCAAGCTTTTTTCAGTTTCAAGTGAAGCACAGCTACCTTTTCAGTCAACTTTTTCCATTTTTCCCTGGCCCTTTAAAAAAAATATATTTCCTTCTTTGTATGAAATCAGTCAGATATTTCTATCTATTCTTTTGAAAGCTGAAAATTCAGTTGATTCTGTTGAAAAATCCTCCTCTCTTCATCCTGCAGAAAGTGATAGTAACAGAGTTTTGGTTTGATTTGCCTAAAAAATTATTAAGATTTCCCACAGACATTTGGAATGAAATAGTTTTACAATGAAAGCTCCCATAACAGAAACGTTTCAACCACTTCTGTAATATAAGATTAGAAATAGAAATAATTTTCAGGTATAAGACTAAACCAATACAAGACATAAAAGTGTAGGTGTGTAGGAGATGCAGATGGCTGTAAAACCTTATTCTTGTTTCCTGCTGCAAGAGAAATTCCTTACATCTTTGATTTTAGCCAGCAGCAGAACTGTAGGAAGGAATCACTACCATAAAATTGGCAAGATTTTTCTCAGCTGTATAACAAAAAAATACAAGAGATGTTCCACACCTGTAATTTTCAGTCATGGAGATTTTACTCAAATGATGTTTAATTGTTTTGTCTTCCAGGAAAAAAAAAAAAAAAAAAAAAAAAGAGTTTTCAAATGTACTTAGTTAAGGTTACTATGCAGGCTTGTACAGTAAATCCTTCAAATTTTCTGCACCGACCCAGGTCAGTGGTCTGCTCTTTGAAGCTGAGGTTGTCTTCAATGCCAGCATTCAGAAGAATTGTTCATATAGACATGTCTGTTTTAGAGAAGACAGGATGCACTCTTACTAGATTTATGTTTTATTGCAACACAGATCTATCAAAAAATTGGTATGCCAATTTTTAAGCCCAGTGGAGGAGAAGTTCCAGCAGATCCTGAAATTCCTTCAAGGGAACTTTTCACCCTCAACATTAACTTTGGTTTGGCGTTGATTTAATCTAGACCATAGTTTAAATGTATTTGAATATTAAAAAGATGCTGCGGTATCTCTTATGATGCACTGTTTAACGGGGTGAATAAGAAAACTTTCAGAAAAACCATCCCATTTTGTGGCAGGAAAATTTAAGGAATGATGAACCTTGGCTTACCTCGCTTCGCTCTGGTGAGTAGAAGCAGGCATGTGCACATGTCCAATACTCCATGGGTCTCAGCCTGACAACAAGGTGAGGTTCATGAACTCTGGGAAGTGTGGCAACAAGTGACTCTTGGTCTGGTTTTGCTGATTCTGAGGGAGCTGAGGGAAAAAACCTCTGGCAGAGGAGTAGTAAATGTCACCTTGGAGTATCTTATTCCATTACCGTGTGTCATCATGTGGTACTTGACATGTTTGAGCTGCAAAAGAAAATATCTAAAAATCACAGTAAATAAACTGTCAGCTACAAGAAGCAGCTGAAGATACTTGGCTCATTCAGCCTAAAGAAGAAAAGACTGAGGGGAGACATCACAGCAGCCTCAGCTTCCTCAGGAGAGGTAGTGGAGGGGCAGGTTCTCATCTCTTCTCAGATGCCAGTGATAGAACTGGTGGGAATGGCCTGAAGCGGTGTCAGGGGAGATTTAGGTTGGACGTTAGGAAAAGGTTCTCCACCCAGAGGGTGGTTGGACACTGGAACAGGCTCTCCAGGGAAGTGGTCACAGCACCAAGCCTGACAGAGCTCAAGAAGAGTTTGGACAGTGCTCTCAGGCACATGGTGGGATCCTTGGGGATGGTTCTGCACAGGGTCAGGAGTTAATTTGATTTGCCTTGGGGACAGGACTCAGGCTCTGAAAATACTCCTCTGTAACTTTGCCAATCTAAACTGGAAGCAAACATGCTAAGCATCTGCCACATAATGAGCAAAGATTTGCCTTTTTTCCCCCCCTTTTTTTTTTTTGATGTTAAAGTAACAATTACAAGGCTTTAAAAAAAAATTGGCAAATATATTCAGTCAGCTCTTCAGTGCAAAACTCACACTAGTTGAGGTCTTGACATCAAACTTCTTCCTTTTAATATATTTACAATGCTTCAAACTTTATTTTCTTTCATTTTTCCTTTAGAAATGCCGGTATGTTCTGCAGAAGAATTTTTCAAAAAATGAGTTATTCCAGGAGAACTGATAATGATGAAGCAGTATTGAGATCCACCACTTGCCACTAATTACTTGCAGCACTATTTCATTGAAGCTAAAGGGCATTATGAATGTCATAAAACTGAGCCAGGCAACGCAGTGTCAAGATTTCTGCATCTTAATTAAACTTCATTTGATCACCATGGAAACTCCCCATCATACAGCAATGACCAGACAAGGTGAGATTTCATTATGAGCATTCTTTTAAAAAGTGAAAGTGCCAACTAATGACATTTCTATTCTAGAAGACATTCTTAGAGAAACTATTTTTTTGCCAAAGATATCTACTCTTGCACCTCTCTACTCACACTGAACACAGAAGACAGGAATTGAAGTTTATTTACTTGAGATTAGTCAAAATTCCCTCAAAGGGAATATCCTGCCATCAGGTTACAGACATTGGTGGGATTGGGTTTGAGGAACTAAAAATGAAGCTCCAGAAATGTGTAAAGTCAAAAATAAAGCAAAAAGGAGCACAAACACCATATCTGGTGGCTTCAGAACAGCTTAGGGCTGATGAATTTCTGAACATATTTAACAAAAAATATGCCAACAGTCCCAGGAACAGACGCTAGGATCTAAAGATAAAGAGCAATTGCCAAAATCTGAAATCAGATACATCCAAATGATTGACTTGGTGCACATTTTTTTGTACTGAAGGTGACTATTGATTAGATAGTCTAGAGAGGCAGTATATTTTCTGTCTCTTGATATCTGCATATGAGTGCTTTTTACCTTTTGGGAAAAATACTTTAGCTGAGTATAGCTTACATTTTGTCAAAGAGAAGCTACAGTTGTAACTGGAAGTAATTGGAAAAAAAATCCAGTCTAGCAGTCCATTCTTGTTCTTATTTTTAGGAATCCAGCATCTTCCCCATGTCCTCCCTACAGGAATACAATTTCAGTACAGTTTCTGTACTGAAAAAACACTAAACTCATGCAATGCAAGTGATTAATTATAGTGTAAATTCATTGCAAAAGTCATACATAGTAGCTTTGTACACTCATAAAATTGTTCTGAAGCAAATCTCTTTTCACTCTGACAGCATAATATTTTGTGGAGTGGTATGCTGTCCCTGGTGTAAACTGATGTCTCATTGAGTGTGACTCCAGGGACTGGGAATTTAGATTTACCTTTGACATGGCTCAGAGCACTGGGGAAAGAAAAACATTTTTCTCAGATTCATAGTAGTATTTTGCATACTACTTACAGCTACAGATTGTAAAGTTGTAAAGATGACACTGTGGTGCAGATGTCAAATTCAGGTTTTCAGTGCTAAACACTGATAAATTTAAATTGAGCCATCACAGTTCAGTAGACCAGATGTAGTTAAGGAAGTGGCAGTTGCAATAAACCTTTGGAAGCAGAATATCTTTTCTCAGACTCAGTCTGGACTTGGATATCTAAATCCTGCAACCCTCACTCAGGCCACTGATGAAGGTGGTGTGGGCTATTAAGACAGCATTGGCTACCAAGATACCGGCTGAGAAAACAACCTCTGGAAAACCGCCCCACATGTTCCATGGCCTTGGCTGTTCACATGTATCTCCTTTCCCTTCTCCTCAATTGTTGGAAAGCCAGCCTAAACTCTGAGAGGCGGTGTTTGGCCAGCCTCCATCCCTGCCTGCATTTCTGCATCCTCTGCTCTCAGAGCCTATTTGCTTGCTTGAACAACCCAAGCCTTCTGAAAAGAGGATCATCAGTTATCTTGAAAACTCCTCTTTATAAACCCACCCTCTCTTTCTCACCTTAAGGGTCGTGTCTTGACATTCTTGGTTGTTCTGGACTTCAGATGAATTGCTTGAACAAATTGAGATCTGTCTTTCCTACATGAGCTCTGGGGTCAGTCTGCACACCACCGGTGTGCTTGTTGCACTGTGGTCTTGATAGCAAAGCTCTTTAATAGGCCTGTGGTTCATACAGAAAAATTGACTCATTTTCCAGCACAGCTAAAAGTCACTCCAAACAGCATAACTCAGGAAGGTAGAAAGACTTTTTTACTTCTGCAAATGATGTGCAGTTGGGGTTTTGTTAGCCTAGTGGTATCAGTAGGCCAGCTAGTCAAGCTGTCTAGTGTTATCTTGGGCTGTCATGTACAATTCCTGGTTCAGGGTGTCATAATTCTCTACTCTTAAAAAGATGGAGTTAATCTGCCCTTGCAAAACTCGGCACATTTTAAGTGTTTTTACCTCATTTTTAATAGCCTCTCATGGAATTTTTCTGAAATAAAACGTTTGTCTAGGCTGAAGTGCCAGAATGCAGGACCAATTTTCCTGGGTTCAAATTTGACAAATTATCTTTGTTCCAGGTTTGCAGTTGTACAGAGAGAAATGCCCTGGCCATTTATCATTAAATGTCAAGATGAAATACTCACAACTAACTGACTTATGACAACCTTGTATTTGGCTATAAACTTCAGGAGACTCACAAAACATGACAGCAAATGGACAACACAAAAAATGGTTATGGTAGAAAAAGGACATGGCAGAATGGGACAGTTAAAAAGAACGAGTGCTGAATAACATTCACTTCCAGCTGGTGTCCTTTCTCAGGGCATGCTGACAGTAGAAGGAAGTCCCAAACCTGACCAGCTATTTAGTGACTGGTCATTAAGTGGGATGAAATGTAGCAATGTACAATGCAAGTGTGGCTGCAAAGAGAGGTGTCTCTTGAATCTTAAAATGCACAGGGCAGTATAACTGAGATTATTGGATATATACTGCATATCTCACTGTCAATAAATGCTTTTTTACTTTTAAAAATCTTACAGGTTTGTCCCAAGAATCAGATCAATTCTTAATGTTCATTTCAAACAATCATTGAAATAATTTTACAAGGCTTTTCCAATATTTATTTTCCCATATTATTTTTGGAACGCTAAGTCTTATGATCATCCAGAGTGCGTATTAGCTCTTATTCTGACATTTGTTCCATCTGTCACTGAACACAGTTTGCTTTTCATAAGGTCTGAATTAGCAGAAGGATTTCTTTTCACTTCACCATCTTACACTTTTCAACTGGTTGCATATATGAGCACAAATTATGTTTTTGAAGTGTCTTTCTTTGGCTAACCTGCTTTTTCTCATCAGTCCCTAATGCTGTGTCTCATTTGCCCCATGGTGCAAACAGCCCAGCTCCCTTCACTGAAGTCTGGGTGTCTGGGTGTGGTGCCTGACCATCACCTCGTGCTGAAGGAGAGAACCCTGCAGCACCTGGGGGGCCTGAAGGAACTGGAGCAGCACCACTGAAACCACAGCTGTGGCAATAAGCATATGCCCTGCAGAGATCCTGCAGTGGGCAGAGGCAAAAACAAGAGGTGTCTTTTATCAGACCTCCAGAAAATGGGGACTCATTCTCAGGTGAGCTGTGGCATTGAAACTACTGCTTACCACGTGTTTTAGTGTTTTTTTTGTTAAGCATTTATCCTTAGTCTATGTACAACTAGCTCTTATTTTGGGTTTAGGTCCTGAACCACAGCAGAGTATCTTAGAGATCATAATAAATAGCAATACATTCTAATGGAAAATATCAGCTCTTAAAGACAGAGTTATTTTTAAATTAGATAACGAACTAAAAGGTACCTGTGTGTTTCTGAGTGTCCAGATGAAAAAGACTGACATATTCCCTCTCTTCTGTCACTTTTACATGTACCTAACTTCATGTAAACTTGTAATGAAAGATTTTAAATGTACTTCCTTAATTTGCATTATAATTAAATTAAAAAGAAATATTTTATACTATTCAGTATTCTTGTACTGTGTGAATTCCTTAAAACTTTTTGGCCTTTTTTATGTACATGGAGAAGTACATTTCACAAAGTAATGTGAGATGCTATGAGATCTGCTTTCTCAGGCTATGTTCCAACCTCAGCCTTCAAGGATCAAATAATACAGACAAGAAGTCAATTTTTTTGGTTAACTATATTTTTTCAGGAACCACATTTGCTTCAGTTGGATGGCCATAACCGTTGTGATCACAACTGCTTGATTGGTATAAATAACCAGCTGTATTCTATTCTATTTTGATTTTAATGTCATCAAGAGAGCACCTAAATGCTAATAATGCAATAAACAAGATAATATTTAGTACATACATATGGCTAGTTGATATATGTTCTACTTATAATTTGACTTATTAGGTGTGATTCATCTCATGAAATGCTGCATTTATGATGGATGTGTATAATCTGAATGGACTCCTTAGACTGTACTCAAGGGAAGCAGAGTAAATGGATATGATTCATCTCATTTCATACAGATGTCCACAGCAAATCACATGAATTGTGCCAGACATTGATTTTCCCCTCCTTAGCTGTCAAAGGGTAGCAGAAGGATGACAAAACCTTCTTGCCCGTTTCACCACCAATCTAATATAGGATGCTAAATTTCATGTTGGTGAGGTGTGAAATAACAAATGGTAGTTTGATTTAAAATACACTGCAGCTTTCCTAGGAGCAAACAATCATTTCCCAGTGTTACTGACTTTGAGTGGTAGTTTGAATAGACCTTTAAATGTAAGTAGGATCATCCATGCAATATAGCATGAATTGACTTATGGCCAGGTATATCAGCTTACTCACAAAATGTTGTTGACCTGCAGCTCAGAATAAGCCAGAATAATTGAACTCATTATAGTTGGTTTACTCACCCTTTTTATTGGGGATGGTGTTCTGGTTTAAGTCTTCTGTGTAACGGTGGTCACAAGCTGAGGATGGCTTTCCCATATACCTAGGGGAATCTTAGGTGCTGAAACAAAAATTCAGGTCTCATTGGAGGAAATTAAGTGTTTAAATAGTGTTTAAACGTGAAATAGAAAAGGCAGACTCTCTTTCTCAATCACTTGAGCCCATTCCAACAGATCTTGAAGACTGGGATTGTACAGGGGTTTTTCACTGACCTACTGGGTACTCTTGACCAGACTGCTCATTATTGTTTGTTGCAGCTTGCATTTACAGTGAATTTCATTACAATTTCTTTCTTTGCCAAGAAACAGATGGTATTTTTCAACACAAAATAATTGCTTAAATTTTGGAACCTGTTCTGGTAAAACAGAGCAGTTCTCCAAGCTAGAGGAGCTTTTCACTTTATTGTAGTTTTGAGCTGACTCCTTGAAAACACTCAATATTTTGAAATCTTTTCATTTGTGTTAATTTTTTGGGACAAAAGGAGTGATAATTTGGAGGGGGGTAAGTTTTGCCCACATGAAGGATCCTCCACTGCAAAAGATGAATGCTCAGAAACTTGTAATAGCAATCTCCCTTATGATGCAACAACTGGGGGCTGAACTCGTGACATTTGAATCTGTAAAGGATTTCTAAAAATATATTGTGCTGCTTTTCTCTTTATGTAGATGAGGCTCTGAAAAGTGGCTTGTTATCTTACTAAAGGTAAATTAAATGTGCTTCCACAGTCACTTATTTAAAAACCTTGTATTTCAGAACTCACTAATGAAACACTGGAATTTAGAAAAAGGATTACTAGGACATTTATTTTTGTGCTGAAGGCAGCTGGGCAAAAAACACATGTAAAAATACAGTGAAAAGGAGGAGCTGCTGCTAGAACAGAAAAATCACAGGAATTTTCCCCAATGTGGTCTATCAGAGACCTTGTTAAAGTGATCCAGAGGGCCAAAAGGCACAGTAAATGTGTCTGAAGAGTCAGTGCTGCCACAGCTCAGCACCCACATTAGTCCAGTTGTCTCTGCTTGTGGTACAAGCCAAAGCAAAGCTATGGTCAATATCGTGGTTGCAAGGAAATGCAAGCAGATGCCAAGCAGTGTGTACATTTAAAAGAAATCTGACTACAACTCAGCAATTAATTTCTTTCTCTTGCCAAAAATGAATGGAAAAACTGCAAGATTAAATGGTTCGCTGATGTTGCTGACAATTTATTAGTGTTAGGCCTCGAAGATGAAAACCTTGCAGATTTCTTGTCCAAGATATCATTGGAAAAAAGTAAATTAATTTCCCTTTCTGCTTGCACAGCTCTACTATATCTCTATCTATGTAGTTAAGTTGCTATCTTACATCCACACAAATTAGAAGGAGTAGAGCACAGTGCTCACAAAAGCCAGACCTTGCTCTCCTCTCAATTTTCTTTGTCACCAATACTTACTGAATTTTTAGACTATATATGTAAACTTTAGAGAAAATGTCTTATGTCCCAAGGAAGCAATTGTTAATTCTCTCTCCAGCTAAAAGCAGGGATATTTTTTTTTTGGTGTGATTTTATCCCAATTAATTTAAAAAGCGCAGCTTATGAAACTATTCAAACGACTTTTGTTCTCTTTTGCTTCTGGCTTAATGGATGGCAGCTGTCAAAAATACCACTAATAAAAACAAAATGGAAAAAAACCCATCTTCAATTTTAAATGAATACATTTGTTATTAATTATTTTCTCTCTGTATTTTCCCTCTTCCTTAGTGAAAATTCCTTCAGGAACACCATGCTCTGATTCTTCTAATACTGAAGAAATACATCTTTCTACTTTGTCTTATCTGCTCCCTCCTCTTACCCACATTTGTGAGTAAGCTGATATACCTGGCCATAAGTCAATTCATGTTATATTGCATGAATGGTCCTTTGCTATTTCTGAATCACAGGAACGGAGAGGAAGACAAATTCTGGGAGCTGAAGCTAAAAAGGAGGTGGATAAACAACATGGGAAGGTATTTCTTGCTTGTCTCCTCCCAGAGCCTAGGGGAAGATACCAGTCCCCAGGTCCGTCCTAGCTGGGAGCTGGCACTGCTGCCCACTGCCCTATTCCCAGCCCAAAATCACTTCACCACCACTCTGTGTCTGGAGGAAGCACTGGGAAGGGAGAGAACTAGCTCTGGTGTTTTCTTTTCTCTGCAAGAGACCAGAAGATAGTCCTGCCAAAATATTCAAACATATTCCTAATCCAGAGCAATTGAGTAGGCAGAAGCAGGTGCACAAGTACCTTATAGAATCAGAGCAGCAAGTACAGTATATTTAAAATAAATAAAAAGGAAGAAATTAAAACTTTTCTCTTAAAGAACATATTAGAAAATCTTTTACTAAGACTTTTACTACATTTTACTTTTCAGTCCAAATGACCTAAACAAGCATGTTGGCCTTTATATCTTCCTGTTACATAGAATACTGTACAAAAAAGGCATGTTGATGAAGTTTGAAGTTTAAGCTGAGACTGAACCTGTCAGCTCTAATAGTTCACATGGTTCTCTTGTTACTTTCAGAGGTGTTGCTTTTCAATTTTTTTATGGTAAGACACTTAATTAAGGAATATGTTTTATTATCTCACATTGAACCAATCAGAGAGAAAAAGTTATTATTTTTCATTTAGCATCAGGAACAGGCCTGGGTCATTGTTAGCAGCATGGTAGAGGTTTAGCAGTAAGAAATCATTCTGCACAAGGACTAAACTGGAGCTTCTTTCAGTATCAGGGATCTTCTCTAGTGTACCTACAGGTCTTGGTCATTAATTCCAATAACTTAATGCTTAGATGATTTGTCATTACTATTGGATCAACACCACATTTTTAGCTGAATTACTGGACAGTAAACACACTCCTAGCTTTACATAGTACACTTAACTGTGTGGAAAGCTTCCTCACAAATATCCACGTGCAAATGTGTTGCATGTGCAAACAAACAGGAAATCATCACATTACTGAGATTCACGTTGATTTGGATGGTGCTATTCTCCTTTAAAGAGCCACTCAGGTGATGAATTTCTTTCAGCACAAGAGGAAGCTGACAGCACAAGAAACAGGAGGCACCACTGCTCTACAGCATCATGGCCATGAATAGGGGATCCTGGCCAAATAAAAATATGGGTACAAACTCAACCCTTTCAAATCCAGCCCCAGGAAATACTGCTGAAGGCAAGGATAGTCTTCCTATTCTATTTTTTTCATCAAGATCACCTCTGGAGTGCTAATTTTCCCTGCAACTATTTCCAAACATTTACCTGCTACAAACAGTGCACAGATGTCTCGTCTCTCTCTTCTACCTTTGTAGATACCTTTAAGTTGACTGTACTCTGGGAATTCACCTCCAGATGGTCCTGGCTTTTGGACAGAAGGTTTGGGCCCCAGAATGGCAAGTCACATAGTTGCATGCCTACACTGATTTCTGTGAGACTATCTACTTGCTTAAAATGCAAAAAGTCTGTTAAGTGCTTTTTCTGGATAGGGAATACTGCATATATCATACCATTACCGACTCACAAGCTATCCAGTTTCACTCAGGCATCCAGTTTGCTCATGCATGCAGTGTTTTGGACTGGATGATGGGATTAAATAGTCATCACAATGTATGTAGCAGGTGATATAATATTAAATCCCAAAGTTTTGACATTAAATTTTCTGGAAGAAATTTCTGGTCCACAGTGCCCTGGACTACAGTCAGGGCTGACTTCCTGATGATTTGGAAACTTTCAGCTATAATACTCTGATTAAATGATTGAATATTTACTCCTTCATCTTATTGCTGTAAGTTCAAATACAATAAAAGCTTGAAATGCTGAACAGGATGGTAGTTGCAGCACAATGTTAATTAGAAATGCTGCATTTTAAGTAAGTGTTTCATGCAAAATGAATAATAAAGACAATTATCTGAAGGTATGGCTGTATGCCTTATCTGTTTGTAGCTACTATGCACCAGAGTGCAAGTAGGCATCCTGAAAGAAACTTTTTGAAATTATAGTTTTTGGGCAGCTTATATATGATTACATAGTGGCAAAACAGCACAGAAAATACATATCATCATCAGAGAATGGACTCACTGTTCCAGTTTGATTTCAACCTTTTCATTGCCTTCTCGTTTTTCTCTAGACCCACTATAGCATTCTTCCTTCAAATCCAGATTTTCTACATCAATACTATTTCAACTGAGAGACATACTATTTCACCTACTTTTCAGCTTTTAGAGCTATTTAAAATCCAACAGCATTGCAGTATCTTCCTTTCCCTCACATTTTTATTTTCCAATAAACTGCTTATTCTAGTTTTCTGTGAAACAACAAAATCCAGGTGTGATTCTCCAAAACATTAAAGAGTTATTTATATTGTATTCCTTTATGGACTTTCATTAACATAGAAAATTTAGTAACTGGTAAATAAAAGGTTTTAATATTTACCTAAGTTTCCCTGAAATACACCCATTTTATTTTCTGATAAGGAGAATTAAAACAATGTGGAGAAGGTGAGAAAAATGCTGAACTATAAACTATTTTATTAGTGTTCCACACAAGAGGATATTCAATGTCCTGTCAGCCTTGCTGTTAGGATAATTTCATGAAGTTGTGCTTCTCTGGTTCCATTTCACTACTCTGATCTCAGGAACAGAGACTTTAGAATGGTGGTATGACAGGCAAAAGATAAAAACACCAAGGCTATTATAAAAGACTATTTTATCATTGTTATAAGTGCTAAATATCATGTCATTAGTGATCTGCTGTGGTTCAAAAGGCCAGGCAATGGAAAAAAAAAAAAAAAAAGAAAGAGAAACCTGTAAAATCGTGGTTGTAATTCAGAAACAAATGTGACACATTCCAGACTGGAACAGTGAGCTGACAAACATGCTCTTAGCAGAGTCATGTTTTGGTAATACTTGATAAGCCACCTTGTGTACAAACTGTTAATTAAATTATTTATCTTAAATGACAAGACCTGTAGCTAGAGATCAGACTTTAATAGACAAATTCATACAGCTGGGAAAAGTAGAAAAACTTTTCAGATCTAAACAAACCCTTACAGATTGAAAGCTTACCATTTTGCAGCTGTCTTCCAGAGCTTAATTAAGATATTTCTTCCACTCATAAAGTTTATCTCCAGTATTCCCCATGGCTGCTATGGTTACAATAGCACCATCAGAAATGTTTTGTGATGTATTTTCTGTGCAAAACTTTGGCTTTGAACTACGAATAGGAATTTCAAACTCCTTGATATCCTTTTCCAGCGTGTGTCAGACCCTCTACAACTTGCAGATTTTGTGTGATGTCAGGATAAGGCAGAGCAATGCCTCAATTCTCAATTTGGGAATGGGCAGCTCAGACTTCTTCCAGTGAAGACTGGAAGAAGCTCTGACTTCTTCACATTTTCCTTTTTCTCGTGTTGTGAATCCTGCAGTAGGCTCAGGGGGTGTGATCATAAGTGTGACCTCCACAGTGCTTCAAATAAGTGAATAAAAGGCCCATTTGGAGTGGGTGAACAAGAGGGAAGATAACTGCAGGTGTGAGGAGGTGTATCCTAAATCTTTCAGACTCATCAGGTCTCTGAAGAACAAGAAAACTGTAGTAATAAAACCTCTGGTCCTAGTGAAATGTTATCTTCACCCCCCCAAAAAATATAAGTGAAGTCCTGAGATAAGAGAAAGTGGTATGAGAAGAGAACATGATGTGGATAAACACACAGTGTGATGGAGACCAAAAATGTGAACAACTCTCAAGAACATTAAATTTTTTAAAAGAATTTTCTTTCACCAATTTTCTATATTAGATCCTAATAGTGTAGCTTGATTACATCCTGCTATTAGAAACCTTGCAGATTAAGTGTTGACAGCAAGTAGGCATTCTTCTACTCTTCTTGAAATGAGGGAGGATGCTGTTCAGAATCTCTGTTCCTTACTATCATTGCCTTTGGACAAATGATGACCAGGAGTTGTTGCATAAGATGAAGAAAGATTGGTATTTCATGTGATAATAAATTATGTTCAGTCTTGCTTGAATATGAGTATGAAAATATGAATATGAGTATATTTTTTTCCACTATTAAATCTTTGCAACAATCAAGTTCTTTCACTAAATGAGGTCAAAGTAATAGCCATCAATTCTAGAATCAGCAGAAAGCCCCTCTGGCATATGATATCTTAAAAAGCTATGTCTGATTTCACGCAGTTATTCTCAGTCCTCACGATGGTGACAGAAAGAAGAGAAAACCTCTACATTTGTCATGGTAGAACTACTTTGTACCATTCTTGGTACAGCGAGCTCTCTTGTTTCACTGGCTGCCTCATGGAAATAGCTTCTGACACTGATACTGCTTACAGGATCTGTGTAATTGAGAGTAATTTACAAGCTTCTCAGGTTCTTAAATTGTGATTGTTGCTTCTTTACACAAAATCTGACCTCTTAGTCTCCATGTAAGCACAGTGTAAGTAAGCTTTGAGCTAGCTTTCATTTTTTTAAAGTGGTGCAAACAACAACATCTCTCTGCAAAGAAAAGGGACAACTCTACAACCATTTTTAAAACTGTCAACAGAGCTGCTTCCAAAGAATGAATGCAGGAAAAAGTTACAATGGAGGTTACAAAACCTTGAAACCAATGAACCAGTAAATAAACTATGAATTAAAGGATGTGTGTAAGATGGAAGAGGAGAAATGAAGGGTGGTTCAGGCAAGCATCATTCTCTGTGACTCTGCTCCCATGCAGTGGTTCATGGTTCTGCCTGTAATGGTTTTTTTTCTTACAGTATCAATGTAGTTTTCATCAGTTGCCCTTGCCTATGAGGCTGTTGGTGTTGCTAAAAGCAACTTTTGCTGAGGCTGCACACTGACTGGCTATTAATTTTGTGTTTATGTGTGGGCATGCATGTTTTTGAGTCAACTAATGCTGACCAGAAGGTTTGCCACAGGGTAGGAAGAGGGAGGGGAAGCAGGAGTGATTCTCATGCTGGTGGCAGTCGCTTCCCATGGGAACCCCCTGTAACAGCGCTATAAGGTCTGCAGGTGTGGGGCAGGGAGGATAACAATGCAAGGTCTGTAGCGTGGGAACAGGGAGAAAACACTGCCCCAGAGGCTCTGGGAAAGGCTGCCACAGCTTGGGTGACTGGGCACAGAGCTGAAAGGCAGCTATGCAGCCTCAGAGAGAGGGCTGTTAGCAGTGCAAAGGGCTGAGGCTCTTAAGGCACCGTGTGACGGGTGGCTTAGTGGATGGTGTTGCCTTTGCTCCAGAGACCAGCACAGCTCAAAACCCAACAGCAGCAAATGTAACTCGTTTCAGTAGCAGCTGCAGAGGCTACCAGAATAATGCAGTTTGTAATGAAATTAAGTGTGTAAACAGGCACTGGAGATCATAAACGGGAGACATGGCACGTGCATAGGAGCCCTCTAGCCTGGGATGCTACTGAATGCACATCTTCCAGCTCCAGAAATGCCCATCACTACCTATCTGTAGGGTGATCCTGGCTTTTGCTCTGTGGACACTGTTTTCTTGGATACACAGTTGAATTTTCAAAGGGTTCCTACAGTGAAGAGTGGGTCACCACGATGCCTTCAAATCTGGTCTTCATATACATGTATTTCCCTAGGTATTGTAAGATGACTATTCACACCTCCTGGATCAACTATTCTGTGGGACATGTTCATATGTGTCTATAAAGGATAATTTATCCGTGTTTTTAATTCTCACTTTTAATATTCATCTAACCAAAGGAAAAAAAGGTGATTTAATGAACTTAAAGATGAAAAGGAAATAATCTGTCTGGGTAGAATGAAAACACATCACCATCATCAGTAAAAATGACAAATTCAATTCAATGTTAAAGTAAATGATTATTTTTCTTGATAGAACTCAACTTATTCCAGCTTGGGGTTCCAGCTTAGCCTTTCCTAGACAATAGGAAATTAATCTCACCCTAAACACTTATCAAACAGCTTTCATCTCCATTCTTTTAGAGTAGAAGAGTTTCTATTTGTTCCTTCAGTTTGGATGCAATTTTCTGTCTTGTCTGATGATAAATTTGTGAAATGAAGCATTAGTGGTGCATTTGGAAAAAGGTGCTGTTTTGCAAGTAAGGGCTAATTTCCTCTTCAGAGAGTGGAACTTCAAGGCAGATGTGTCCTCATCTCACAAATTGCCAGTAATAAAAGTCTTTTGTTGGGAAAAGTCTGAATAATACTTACCTGAGACAAACTAAAAGGGGAGTGTCTGAGATGAGTCTCGGACACAGAGAATGGGAGAAGGAGGCAGTGATGGAACCTGCTGAGCTCTCAAAAAATACAATGCACAAGGGATGAGGTGCTTGTTAGCCATGCCTGTGGGTGCATTCCTTCTGGCCTTTCTGCCAAACCTGCTGTTACAGTGCTGCCTGGAGGAACCTCTCTGAGACCAGCCGCCACCAAAGTACATGACGTGATGGTGAAAGCCAAGGTGACACTGGGATACAGAAAATATTTCATGACAGCATGTGTTCCTAATTAATGTAGCTAACTAGAAATCATCTTGTCTGATGTCTAGGGAAGGCATAAACATGTGGTCGTGTTTCTGTTATCAATATAGGAAAAGGCAAGGGGAAGTGTGTTTTAGAGTTTGATTTTTCCTCCCATTTTTCTTCCTGCTGCTGGACATACCTTAACCTATCCTATGGTCTATCCTATCCTATGTATTGTATATTGTGACAATATAGTATACTGACACTATAATTATTATTGTCATCATCACAAATTGCTATAGATATCCTTATTAATGATAATTATTAATATATTGTCTGAATTGGCTTAAAATGCACTGCTGCTAGGCTTGCCCAAGAGGCAAGCAGGGTGTATTACACTCAAAGGCAAACGAGCTGCTCAAGGAATTGAACTTTTAAAAGGCTTTTACCTTTTCCTGTGGCAGGGGGATTTGTAACTGTGTGTGAAGTGAAGCAAGGAGCAGCTGAAAAAGGAGTGTGAGGAATGAGTAAATGGATTAATCCATGCCAAATCAAGTGGTTCTGGTTCTAAATGACTAAAAGCCCATGACTTTTTTAGAGTTGTGGCTCCATCCTACCAGTGATACTGCCTTGGTAAATATTTCTTAGTGCAACATTATAACAATGGGTAAACCAGGAACACATTTCTCATGCTTGTCAGTCTCCGCTGTTCCAAATGCTTGGAGCACCTGTCTGTTTCTTCTCAGCTGTCACAGGACTACTTACTCCAGGTTTATCTTCTCAACCTCACCTCTCTATTTACGTGCTTGCAGCTGTAAGGGTATAGCCTAAATAGATGTTTGTGTAGCCCTCAAAATTGACTACACAACTTTTAGACATCAAGAACTTGCTCAGGAATCTTTTTCACTGCACAGAGAAGTTTTGCAATCTGGATATTCACAAAAAGCAGTTATTTATTGTCTAGTACAGTAGGCAACAGACAGCTAGGACTAGCAAGCTCCTAGGTTAAGTGTTAGTACTCTTACCACCCCTGTTTGACACCACTGGGTCTTTGATGGACAAGTATGAATGGGAATGAAGAGGCACCTTCAGACCCCCTGATTTTCATTAGCATTTTAAATTTCTTCCTGCCAGTGTTTCTCTTCTTGAATCCTGGAGAGCCTGTCTCCACCTCAACAATATTGTCTTGAGTTTCAATCCATCTAACTTTTCTTAGCACATATGGTTCTGCTCTAGGTACTTTCACACAGCGGAGAGGTCAGCAACTTTCTCAGAATTCTGGGACAGGATTGTATAGCTGTGCCATACTAAAAGTGCACCTCAAATCATGGAAACTGAACACCTATCAGGTGGATTACACCTTTTCTTATAATTAAAGTTCATAGAAAAAATAGTCAGAAGCAGGTGAACTGTGCCAGAAGGGGCCCAAATGGTGGAATTTTCTTGTAACATGCTACAGTGGATTTGTGCTGCAGGGAATGAGATGTGCCTCACAGCCTCCTGTCACAGAAAGAAAGTCTGGCATAAGTTTTGCCTGCTGCATCTTCTGTGCCATGAAAGAACAAGCATCAATCACTTACAGTGTGTAAGTCTTCACTCTTTTTTAAAAATCTCATTGGCCAAATCATTCCTTCGCCAATTTAATCACTACCATGGCTAATTGCAATGTTCATCTTCAGTCAAAGGACAAGTGGCACACTGGGATGTCCCAAGTGTTGAGTAGGACCTCATAATGGACCCCCTTTTCACTCATCTCATCATTTCTCTTGTTCCACCAGAGACAAAAGCATAAAAGTATCAATATATGAGCTCAAGGAGATGCTGTCTGCAGCACACACAATTCTGATTTCACTTAGGCCAGATTTGCACAGTGATATTTTTGTTGGACAGTCAGATTTACTCTTCGTGTACATGGGGGTAAACTTAGGATTGTTGTCTATGTGTAACTATGTCCATCCTTGTCCAAAGAACAGATGTTGTGAGTTGCTTCTTACAAAATTTTCTTTTAACCCATGGGCAAATCTCGTGCTACCAAAGTTACATCCAGGTCTAATTTATGTTGTGTCTGCCTGTGGCATAAATATAAATCTGTATTAAAAAAATGTGCCTGATGTCAATTTAGAAAACGTTCTCATAAATTTTAACATGAATACTCGACTTGCATAGTTTTACAGCTTTTCTTAATGCTTTTTATTTCATATTAAAGTGAGTCATGAAAACCAAATTTTTCACATTGTACCCCTCATAAATCGACCCCTAAAGCTCTGTACAAGAACAGCTGGTTTTGCCACTTCTTAAGCCCTTATAAAGACATTTTATTTGCAAAAAGAAATGCTGAAATACTAAAATCTCTGTTGGACCATTGCGTGACATAGTTCACTCCTATTATGAAGCAGAGGATTTATGGGAATAAAAGCATTATCCAGCTATATGACAGATATTAATTTGCATGTGGTGCTCATTTTATTCAGCTCAGGCTTCTTCTGGAAGTGCCTTCTCAGGTCTGACCTGCTCCAGTCATCAATTCTAAGGGCTTTTATTTTCGAGAAATGTGAAAGAGAATGTGAAGCACTGTCCAATGCTGCATCACTCATATAATTTACTAAGATGAATTATGTAAATTATGTTTCTTACTTTTATTGTAAATGTGGGGTGGTTTTAAAGTCAGTGTGATAAACGTGTTTTTTGGCAAAACTGCTGGTTTAGTATTTTCACTTAATAAAAGCTCCTATGTGGATTCAGAGGTGCTTTACTGAAACTATCAATTATTAAACAGTTTGGAAGATTGTTATCAGAAAAACCTTTGTTTCTTGGTTACAGTGTCAAAATTGGTGTTAGCAGTGATAAAACTGGGAGAGAAGTAGTTTGTACAGCTTTCCCTAGGCAAGTGTATTTGAGATGGAAAAACTTGCTTCAAAACAAGAAAGAAAGGACAAGCTTTCTTTTTGGGAAAAAAACCCCTCATTATCTATTTTAAGACATGGCTTTCCTTGGGATATCAATTTTTTATCATATAATATTTATCATATTGTATCTTTCCTTATTTAGGATGTCATGTCTTATTCCTGCCTTAACATTTTTGCATATGTTTTTTCTCTAAAGAACGAGAATAAAGATAATGCTCCTATATAAATTCTTTAGGCATATGGGAAAAGACCACAATCTGTTACATTACTCAAATATAAGAGCAAACTTTTAAAACTGAATTTTGAAGGAACTGGTCATTTCTTGGCTCTTTTCAAACTGCATGTCAACCAAATTAGATTTCTATCATCATGCAATAGTGTAGCATTTTCATAATAGCCATACATTATTAATTTCAAAATTATTTATAACTTTCAATTTTCTAACTAAATTATATATAATTCTATTCTTTGTGTTTTCTGATAATTTTTCTCTCCTTCTCTTTAGCAGCTACATTCCACTACCATTGAAGCATGCTGTCCTTTATGCTACAAGTTCAATATCAACAGTCCTTCCCACTGACTCTTTTTGTTTAAGCCCATGTCTTCCTAATGACTGACCAGTGCCTTGTGCTATGCAGGAAAGTTTGTACTTTTGTTTTCCTTCATGCTCACTCTGACATATAATAGGACATGACATTTTTCCTTATGATCAATAATATACAGAAGCTGGTTTTGAACTCTCTAGTTAATGATACAAAATAAAATCCTTGTTGTACTCTTGTGACATTTTAATAAAGGTCTCAAAAAATAGCAGATATTAAAGGTTTCTGCATTCTGCCTGGAAGGAATCTTTTATTTCAAACAAAGAAGATTAAAACAAATCTAGTTTTGGTGACATTAAGCCATTACTAGAAGCTGCAGCTCTAAAGAGTAGAGAACAATACTGGATCAGGATCCCTTAAGGCCTCGTACAAGGTGTGATTCCATGTTGAGACATCACCCACATAGAAACACTCACAAATCAGGTGTCCAGTCTAAGCTCTTTGTCTCCGCTGTCTCTCAGTATCTCTAACAAATTTGTTTTCCCCCAGTTTACTGCAAAGTACCAGTTTATTTGTCAATCTTATTGGAAAACACAGAAGAACCTGCAGCTGGGAGAATTCCACCTGGCCGCTCACGAAGCTCATTTGGAAGTCCAAATCTATGACCATCATTTCCCAACAGAACCTGTGTGAGAAAAGTTCCTAATTTCACACTTTTCATGTTGCCTTCACTGCATGCTACAAGTTATGGAACAACTATGTTTTCAAAGAAAAAAATTAGGCTAGAGGGAATGAGCCAGACAAAAGGGTTATTTTTCAAACATTTTAGCTAAATTACAAAGTATGATTTACTGTCATCTGGTTATGATACTGAAACCAAAGCCAGACTGCTATAAAGTGTATCTGCTAGCACTAATGACTGAAGCTCATGGAGAGAATGACGCATATGAGATATTTTTCCTCCAGTGCCTTTAGCTCTGTGAATGTTCTACAGGATGTTCAAAATCTACAGCAAAACAAAAGCCTCAAACTGTGTTTCCTGCAAGATGTCAAATGACCATTATGCTCAAACACAAAGGTTTCAAGACATGTGAATCTCCCTGTCCATGTATTTTTAGGAGAAAGTTAAAACATTTTTTTTCTGCTTTATTTCTTTCATACTAGCAGGATAAATAATGGTAAATTGGGAATTACTTTTGGACTCAGAATAAGGATCTCAGATTTTAATCTTGCGCGCCTTATACTTGTCATGGTTTAACTCAGCCAGCAACTAAGCACCACCACAGCAAGGAGAGGAAGAGAATTGGAAGGATAAAAGTGAGAAAACTCACGGGTCAAGATAAACACAAATAGCAACTGAAATAAAAAAAACAATAATGTTTTAATGAAAATGAAAATAATAAATAAATTATTCCAAGAAAGACAAGTGATGCAAAGGAAAACAAGTTGGACTACCAACTTGTGTCCTGCCATTTCCCAAGCAGTGGCTTCCTGGATAACACTTTTCCAGCCGTGTGTTATGGACTATCCCTTTGGTCATCTGGAATCAGCTGTCCCAGCTGTGCCCCTCTCAACTCCTTGTGCACCCTTAGCCTCCTCACTGGTGGGGTGGGGTGAGAGGCAGAAAAGACCTTTACACTGGGCAAGCACTGCACAGTAGTGATTAAAATATCCCTGTGTTATTGTAAGGAATTAAGGAGCCTGATTGCCTGCCTCAAACAGTGTTAAGGCCACAAAAGGACTTTGCCATGAGATAAGCACAACAATGGGATGGTGCCAACTGCAGGCCTGGTGGACGTGAGATGTGCCCAACACATCCTGGGTGATACACCCAGACAAAAATTCCCTCTGTGGAAAACCATATAAAGATCCAACTGCTTGTACACATATCTCCAGTCAAACAAAGATCACCCCAAGTGATGGGACAGATGGCATCTGTGACACCACCAAAGCATCCTGAATATGCATCCATGGATATGGATACCGGGAACTTGGACTCTGAGTTAAGCCATAGCAGCAGGAACTTGAGACAAGATAAAGGCGTTACTTTTGTCCTGGTGTTATCTCAGACCTAGGGGGAGGTTAGCACAGTTGGGGGAGAAGAACATATTACTAATAATGGACACAAAGTATGCGGAATTTACAGACCACAGGGAAAGCCGACTCAAGAACTGTGCTGAAATCAGCTCTGACTGGGAAAACGGTAATTCCAGAATTGGGAGATGACAACTCTCACTGCCTACTGACTCAAGAAACCCACAGACTTAAAAGAAAAGGAAGACTGAACATGCAGACTAATTAGCATCAGAGAACTGTGTAGCCAGTTAGCATTCCTTTGTTTGCTAAGATGTATAAATAGTGAAAAGTTTTGAATGACCTCCACCACCCTAAAGCCCAGGGTGAAGAAGGATCAACGGGACACCACTAGATCCACAGTGGTGACTATCTTCTACTTGATCTCTCTCTCCACCTTATTGTTAAATAAAATCTCTCTATCTTAAGTTAAATAAAATCTTACGTTATTCAGCATATGGTCTTATTCGCACCTTAATTCGAGTAGAGGTATCTCTCACTAATTGCATCAGAACAGTAATCCTCACTGTTTCCAGCACAAATCCAAAACACAGCCCCAAAATGTAGCATTAGAAGAACACTCTCGTTTGTCCTGAACATCACCAAACCCTTCCATGGTTTATTTAATGCATTAAAAGACCAGAACACTCCCCAATTATTTGTAATTTTTTTTTTTGGTGGATTTTTTTTTTGTTTCTTTTTGTTTTGTCATATTGGTGAATTAATGCAGATCAGAGACAAGAACTGGGGTTTGCAAGTTAAATCATTGCAGAAGATAGAAGAGAAGTTCAACTCATGCTATTTCAAGAAACTGCAGTGCACCTCACAGCTCATTTTTGTTTGTGCCTCTGTCTTCAAACTCACCTGAGTTCTCCATACTCTTTTTTCTTCATATTAGCTACTACGAAGATAATTAACTCTACCCCAGCCAAAACCAGCACAATGCTAAGTTTAATCAACAAAAATTACACTTTGTATGGCTGTGCTCCCACCACTGATGTAAAGGGAAATGTAATTTCCTCTGTCTCCTGCTTTATGCTGAGATTCAGAAAGCAATGCCATTTAAATCAGTGTCCAGAGGCTGGGACATGTATTTTCACACAGGTTTTTGTATAGTTGCCTGTGGTGTTTCAGAGCCATAATATTTAAATGGTAACTTCTGCAGTAAACTTTATAATCTCAAAAATTGTTTGCCACATTTTATAACTTATAACTTTTTCATCTTTCACTAAGACAAAGGTGCTTGTCTTCTGCTAAAACGAACACTTTGGAAAAACAAAAAAACCAAACAAAAATAAGTCCCGGACACCCACCCCTCTACATCCTTCCTCCCCACCCCCTAAAATAATAGTGATAGCCTCAATATTAAATTTTCTTCTTTTTGTCCTTTCAGCGTTTTCTACCTTCTTGCCACAAATTTCAAAGCTTCTCAGTATTTTCTCATCGTTCTACCCATGCCAAGTTAGTTTCATCTCTGAAACACCCTATGAAAAATATACAAAAGCACAATTGCTGTTTTGTAAAATATGGGAATATGTCAAATCTGTCCTACCTTCTCTTCAACTCTATTTCAACAGGTTAAACTCATTAGGAATGGATCTGAATGTTCCCAGTCCTTCATAAAAATAAGTGTTTAGCAGACATGGCAACGTAATAATCCACATACTGACTGTCACTCCAGTGACAACTTCAAGGAACATGACAAGTGCTTAATGTGTTATCATCAGTCATTATTTAGGCCCCCTGCATCATATGCTGCCATTAGAATTTGCATAGATCCTCCTGGACGGAAAGTCTTCATTTACTTTAAACTGAAGTATTAATTTGGAAGTGATCTTCCAGGTCAAAGACAAAATCATTTACAGCTATAACATATTTAAAAGCCGAGGCCTTTCCTTCACGTAGGAAAGGTGAAAATGATATCTCTTATGGACTGTCTGCAATGGAAGCAAACACTGTTAAGGCCACAGCTTCCATTCAATAGCAGCATTGAAGTCCTCCCACCCAGGCCCATCCTCCCCTACAAACTCTGGTTGTTCTCAGCAAACTAGCTTGAGTAGGAGGATACAATTTTAAATTTCCACATCTGATGTTAATCACAACCCTCTTTCCTTCTGCACTCACTTGGAGTTTACCTAGATCCTCAGCCCCTGAGAAGAGCAGTTCCCCCAGCAGCAGTCCTACATCACTTCATATTATCTTTCAGCCCTTTAGTGCTGGTCCAGATGCGTTGTGTGTCCCCTTGGATAATGTCTGTATGTGTCACTTTCCACCAGAGAATGAAAAAATGTATCAGTATTTACTAGGAAAAACTTTCCTCCTTTCAGCTGAGGCTGGGATTCTTCTAACCTCGTTTTCTCAGTCAGAAATTCAGGCATCTAATGTCATTGAATCATCTTGGCTCCTATAAGCACTGCAGGGACACAGGGGCAAGTCATATTCTCTTAGAAAGGTATATGACAAAGATGAATCATATTACTCCCAGTAGAGTCTTTGCATGGAGAGACCAAGATGATTGGCTTGGACAATCCAAATTAGGCTGAAAAAAATTCGCTTGAATTCTTTTCAGATTGGATAAGCCCTATAAAATCTCAACTGAATTTTGCTCAGTACCTGTTATGAGAAACTGCACAAAGAAATGGCTGTGTCTTTGCCTCTGTGTCTTCCATCATTTAACAGTATCTAGCAATGAATACTTACAAATAGCTCAATTATCCCATTGGTTATTGAGTAAAAATATTATCTGATATTTAGCATTAGATTAGCAATAACTACATAGCTAAGTCTGTCCAAGATATTCGGGACCAAAAATATATTACTTTTTCCCTCAGTCTCGGTGTCAAGCCAGATAGCCTCATTTAGAGGCATGTATGAGCTGCTGTGCCAAATGTCGTGATGGGAAGTCCCACATTTCTAACATGAAATGGTTTTGGATTTCTGAAACACATCTGAAACAGAATCTTAGAAATCAGAGAAAATTGGCAATATTGTCTTACTCTAAAGACACTTAGCTTTCCATCTCCACAAGGAATAAGGAACAGAACAGCTGAGATATGTTGTAGGGCACTGGGTACACTGTTTAACGTGTTGTGGTTTTTTTGCTAGATGTAGGAAAGCCTACACTTCAGACTGAAAGAGATAATCCTTGTCACAGTGTGGACTTACCAGCTGTTACAGGCAGCAACATCAGTAAAGACATCCTCAGAACAGAGTAATTACATCACAGAAATAATGGTTTTACTTCCACCACTCTTACTAAAGGCTATCACTGGGCATCACTGTTCTAAAAGATAAAGCCTCCTTTTGTCATATTTAGTCATATTTAGTCACATTTAGTCACATTTAGTATCTCCTGTCTGTGTTCAACCCAGCTGCTCTTGTGCCAGTTTGGGCCTTTAGTCCAAACAATCCTTTACCCATCCTGCTGTTCCTGATCCTGAAGTATAGAAAACAAGCATGCACCTCTGAGACTTTTTTGAAAAACCTCCAAATTTAGTTGAATTTGGATAGTTCTCCTTACTTCTGATTCTAGTAATTTTCTGTTACTTTTGTTCCCTGTTCTTATTCCACTCTGAATATCTTATCTTTCCTGGAAACAGCTGGTGAGAGTTGTGTTTCAGGCCTTGTTATGAGCCTGGAAAAGCATCAGCATTTCCCTCTTTTCCCTGGAAAGGCAGAGCCTTACATGTATTACAGCTGTGTGTGCTTCTCACGCAGCTTTAGCCTAATAACAGCCCTCAGTAATCCCAGGAGCTTTTCCTCAGTTGTTTTCTAACTGAGAGCAGTGCTTCCTATTTATAAAAGAATAGTGGTAAGAAAAAAATTCTGTGGGTTTGTGCAATTCAGTGTTAACACATTTCTGTTGCTCTAGTCTCTCCTCTATTCTTTATCTGGTTCTTTCTGCTTGACATGAGTTCTTTTACTGCTTCACATCAGCCACATCTTCCCAGTGGGTGTTCCTGGGAATACTATTGGCACAGTCCTACACTTTGCCTCAGGTCTCTGAGGGAAAATATGATATCTGCCTAGCCCCACAATCAATCCCTGAAAATTCCACATTGACTGATTTTCTCCTGAAAATCTTTTCAGGAAACTTGTTTTTTATCAACATTTCCTAGTACCTACCACACCTGAGCTATTTTTTATCATGTTGTAATTCTTCTACTTATTAGCTGATTTAATAACTTCCACCATTGCAACATATGAAATATTCTACCATGATATTTAGCTCTCTGTAGAGGTTTCAAAAATTTTCTGCCAGTGACTCTACATTTAGTTGCAAATAATAATGCAATAAAAGTTGTGATTCTTACTTGCCATCTATTCTGAGAAAAGCTTTTCTAATGCTGGCTACAAGCAAGTTACCTTGTTAAAATCAAGTTAAATTGAAAAGAAGCACCTACAGATAATTGAAATTGTATTTAATTCCCATAATTTTTCAATAACCTGCTTCTTTTTAAAATTATGAAGTCAAAGTAATGGGGTTGTCTCGATCATATTTTCCTCCTTCATACGAAGCCATGGTTGCTGTCCCAGAAGCTACTCCACCCAGCTCAGTGGGTTTGCACAAAATCCTTCTCTCCAGACCTGTGGGTCTAAGGACCAGTTTTCTAGGTTGTTGTGATGAAGATAACTGGGTACTTCAGACTGACATTGAACCATTGACATATTTCCTTCACCATTTTTCTTTTAAATTAAATAATAATGTATCTCAGTTCCCTCTGTTATTCCCTAGGGAGGGATGAAAGTCATTTGCACAAGGAGAGTAAGTCAAAAGTCATTGATTTAGAAATTTTTAAATTAAATCTCACTGCATAGGCATATATTACATGCAAGGTTCACTAGGACTTTCTTGTATTTTCCCCCAATATATTGCAGATAATATAATTTTAATTTACACTTAAAAATGTCTGTCCCTAGCTGGTAGATTTGCAAACGAAACTGGGGAATTGAAATTCCAAGGTCCTTTCTTTATCACTTTTACCATCAGTAAAGCATTTGCTATTGGAAATAGCTTTCTACTTTATTAGAGAGATAATCGAGCTTCTTCCTCTCTTAAAATAATTGTCTCTAAAGTTAAAAAAGTAAAATGTAGGCATGAGAAAATGTGTTCAATAAAGGCAGAAGACACAACTCAGAGGCAGAGCCATTGAGTACAGTGAGACTGGTTAGTGGAAGGTGAGAATTTGACAATATTCTGCTAAATGAATGACAACATGTTGCTAAAATTTAAATCTTAGATTTGTGTCTGTCTTTTGTAGTGTTGGTAAATACCACATTAACTTTTTAACACACCATTTCCAAGTTCTTTCCCTGAGTATAAATGTTCATGCCCATAAATTTGAATGCCTGTAATTTTCTCAAGCAAATATGGTTTAAATTATACTTTTTTTTATTTCAAGTCATTGTCTGTGTCCCTTCTCTCTGCCTCTCATATTTTTATTTAAGTTAGACAAAGATTTTCACCAGGGGAAAATAATAATGTTTGTTCCTTGTTAGTTTCCTTCTATTCTATTATTTTAGAGACACTATAACTAATTTCTCTCCCTCTCTATTCATACATTCACAAAGTCGTATTGTCATTATGTTCACTTCAGATGTACTGTTTTCATATTTGTCCCCTTCTTCATTCAAATGATGAGCTACAGAGTTCTGGAGTGTACCAGACACTCAATTCCCATTAGTTTCAAGGGAAATTTATTAAAACTCAATGGCTGACAGACACTTAGTCCCTGGATGGCCTTTAGAAATCTTTCCTCTGAAAGCACACTATGTAAGGCTGGAGTCTATTAGTCTTTGCAGTGTGTGATGATTATTCGCTTTATACACCCTATTTTTTAAAGTAAAAGTTGTACCAGAGATAAAAGCCACTTTTCAAGATGCATGCTGATGGATTTAGGGTTTGTTGGACTTAGGCATCAGCTGGTTGAAAGTATGTTTTCTTTTTTCACTACATTGGAAAAAAAACCCCTGTTAAAATTAAGATATTAGAAAGTATTTTCTTGCATAAAGGATGGTTGAGTCAGATTTTATGACCTCCACAAAAATTAGCAGCCTCAGCAATTTTACTTTCTCAGCATACAAACAAAAATATCTCGAGGTATTAATTCCTGCCATGTGAGAATCCTTGGCTGGCACTAAGGCCCTGTTTCCAAAAGTAAGATGATGCTGGAAATCAGCTATGAGTTCTAGGAAGCTGCTGTAAAGGGGAAAAATTTAGATAAAACACTGTTATTAAAATTGTATGGGGCAGAAATTCAATTTTCAAATTGCAGGAAAAACTGTATTTCAACTGATCTTAAAAGAATTCTGTAAAACATTATAATCCCTTGCTATTACCACAACTAAAGTTCAAAGATTAGTCTAGCTTTTATGTGTGCTAGAGAGAAGATTGCTCCCCACTCTAATGGAAACACAGGGAGAAGGCATGAATTTTGGTTTTCTTGAATATGTTTGAAGTTAGTCATGCACTTCAGTGCTTTCTTATAGCAGAAAAGGGTAAGCAGGCATAAATTACTGCTATGCATAGTCATGATTTAACTATTTTTTAAATGAGAATTAAACATCAGTGACTAAAGGGAACATGAAAAACTTGCTATCCTTGTTTTTGCTGGGCAATTCACTTCCTTAGTGCAGTCATTCTTTATTTTTTCAGCAATAAAGCAATAAATCTTGTCAAAAAATGTCAAAAAACTTCATACCTTATTATTGTGAACACAATGAGGATATTTCCAACTAAGATTGTTGAACAGATAATCCCAGTCATAGAAAGAAATCAGACCTGGTAATGGTGCTGTGCCCTCCAAGATCTGTTAATCAAGCCTGGTGTACAATTCTGACAGGAAGGCTGAAATTCATTCATTCTTCAGTGATTTTAGGACTTGATTCTGAAGTAGCAAGAGAAATTAATTATTTGTGACTAATAATTTGAATATCAATATCTAAATCGCATATCTAAGTGTACACTACTCTTAAATGATTTAAAAAAACCCATTTCACTGAAAGACTTTGTACGTCCAGGATTGTGCTTGAAAGAAGCACATAATTTCAAAATGAAATCTATGATGTAATAACTCCATTACAGTTTAAATAAACTTGTAATCATCCAAGATATGCCTTTCAGTAACACAGTGTTCTAATAAAGTGCACTGTCAGCTTCTTCTCTTGCCTAGGGTGATCCAGACCAATTCTCCAATCAAACCCTCTAATCAAACACCTCCTTCAGCTTAAGATCACTTTTCTTGGTCCTATCATTACAGGTATTTCTGAAAAGTCTCTCTTCAGCCTCCTTGTAAGCGCCCTTTAGGTACTAGAATTGTGCTATAAGGTGTCCCCAGAGCTTTCTCTTCCCTAGCTGAAGAGCCCCATCTCTCTCAGCCTGTCTCCATAGGAGAGATGCTCCAGCTGTGATCAGCTTAGGAGCTCTCTGGTCTGTTTTCAACAGGTGAATGTCTTTCCTGTGTTTGGAGCCCCAGAGCTGGACACAGTGCTTCAGGTGGGGTCTCATGAAAGCAGAGTAGAGCAGCAGAATCACCTCCCTCAACCTGCCAGCCATTCTCCTTTTGATGGAGCCCAAGGTGCAATTGGCTTTCTGGGCTGCAAATTGCTGGGTCCTGTTGAGATCTTTGTCCACAAACACCTCCAAGTCCTTCTCCCCAGGGCAGCTCTCTATTACTTCTCTCTCCAGCCTGTACTCATGCTTGGGACTGCCCAGATCCAGGTGCAGGACCTTGCACTTGGCCTTATAAAACTTCATGATCTCATCACTAAACTCTAACTTTACAAAGGCTAAGAATTATCTTTCACTTTTTGTTGGTGTGGCAATAAAGGTGGAAAGGCTGGTTATTTGTCTAAGGTTACTGAAACAACCCAAAGATTTCAGTATTGAAACTCCTTAAAACATCTGCCTACAAGTTTTTTAAAATAAGCGTGCTCTGAGCACTGCCTAACCTAGTCATCTTCCACACGAACAAAATTGTTATCTTGTATTGTAAATTGGTTTGAATGGGTCTGTTAGGAGGATGGTGATGCTGGCTGTTTCTAGCAAAAGTGTCCTGACTGTGTTTCTATGTTTCCCCTAGAAAATTTGCAGGTTTGTTTGCTGTGAGCAACACGCCATACCTTGGGTTGTTGTTTAAGCAGTCAAAATAAATAGCAGCTGTGGAACGGGTCAATTTAATTTGCTGACCCAAGTATGAGAGAAAGAGCAATTTACCTTTGTATCAACTGGGACCTTCTTGCAAGTGATGAAACCTTTTTTCTTGTTTCTAGGAAATGAAATTAAATTAATAAAATAAATAAAATGTATGGGATTGTTCATAAGCATGGGTTATATTAACAATTTTGTGAGGATAATTGTCTTCAAATGAAGACAAGAGGAGAAGGAAAGTAATTTAGCAGAAATCTACCTACTTGGCCAAAGAACTGAAGAACAAATTTGGACTGTAGAATACCTGCCTCAACTCTGCAAAGTGTAGCTAACACAAACCCTTCCACCATCAAGGAACAAGGCCATCCACACCATGATGACAAGATCTGGAAATTTAGGGTAAATGTAGCTGCTTAGGTCATCCTCTTACCTCCATCAACACTGAAGACCTTGAAGCAGCGCATAAATGTAAACAGTTGACACAAATTTTTATAGGAGTGGGTACAGGACACTTCCTATTACTTGGACATAGAAGTCAATTTTAGAATGGCCAATGAACTGGACACCAAGTTAAACGAGAACATAGAAACATTAATATTTGGCTTGCTTAGGGTCTGCCCTGGTATTTTAGAGCACTGGGATTTTATCACAGAACCTGGAGAATTGCTATTTATGCTTCTTGTATTGATTTTACTGTGGCAAGGCTTTGGTAGCAGGGTGACTGCAGGCGTGAGAAGCTGCCAGAAGATTTCCCCATATCCAACAGAGCCAATACCAGCTTGCTTCAAGATGGAACCCCCCTGGCCAAGTCCAAGCAACAGTACCAGCAACAGTGGTAGTGCCTCAGGGACAGAAGATTTAAGAAGAGGGGGGAAAAGTTACTGTAGAACGGTGATTGCAGCCAGAAAGAAGCAGGAGTGTGTGTGAGAAACAGCTCTGCAGACACCATAGTCAGTGGAGAAAGAGGAGGAGGAGGAGGAGGAGGAGGAGGAGGAGGAGGAGAAGGAGGAGGAGAAAGAGGAGGAGGAGGAAGAGGAGGAGGAGGTGCTACAGGCACCAGAGGAAAGATTCCCCTGCAGGCCGTGGTGCAGACCTTGGTGAGGTAGGTACACCCCAGCAGCCCACGTGGGAGAAATAGATTTCCACCACAGCAGAGTGTGATGAGTCCTGCGTTGAATAGAAAGGAGAAGCAGAGACAACATGATGGACTGACTGCAAATCCTATTCCTTGTCCCCATGAGGTGCTGCAGGGAGGAGGTTGAGACTCCAGAACAAAGCTGAGCCCAGGGATGAGGAGGAGTGGAGAGAGTGTGTTTTTAAGATTTGTTTTCCTTCTCCTTATGCCCCTGATTTGATTAGCAATGGATTCAATTAACGTCCCCCAAGCTGAGTCTGTTTTGCCCATTCTGGTAACTGATGAGTGTCCCTTCCCTGTCCTATCCCTACCCACAAGCCTTTCACTGTGATATTCTCTCCCCTCTGTCCAGCTGTGGAGGGAAGTGATAGATGGCTTTGGTGGGCACTGGAAGTTCAGCCAGCATCAACCCTCCACACTTCTATATTTTCCTTTTTCCTGCAATTACAGTAGCACAGTGCTTGTGTCCCCACATAACAACCTGATGGACAAAACTCCAAGAGCAGGTAATAGGCAAGTGATATGACATTTCCTTGTAAAGCATAATTTTCTTTGCTCTTTCTGTGTGATGCACTGCCTACAACCAGGAGAGGTGTGAAAGCTTCTGGCTGTTCCTACTTTACTCACAACAGATTATTTTTTTCTTTCCTTGACTTCCCATGTAGTCTACTGCCTACTGGGTTGTATTAGAAACAATTGCAGGTAATCCGGGTTTACACTTTTCACAAGTACTCATCCAAGAGAACAACTGTAACTTTCCCAACAACTATTTAAATTTCTGTCTTCTTAATAAGGCTTCCTATACAAAATAATAACCTTGAATTAGCAAATCATGGGGGTACAGACTCCTTTCTTTGGGAAGCTGGGCTGGGGGCTGGGATAGAGATAGATTATAATGACAGAAACCTAGAAAACACTGAAACTTTTGCTCAGTATATGACATTTTCGTGAGATCACTGAATTTTAATGACATTGTAGCAGAAGATTTTCTTGGAGATTTCTATGTAAGACAAATGGAAATTCAATAAAAGAAATACTTGCACAGACTCTTTTCCTGTAAAAACTCTAGCTACTCTTTAGCTGATACTATGAAGCAGATATTTATTGAATCTGAGTTAAACTAAAAAATGATGAGATCTCTTTCTTCATATGGTATGACTTCACATGAGTCTGATAATAAAGTGCAAGAAAATAAGGCAAAGTGTCAGAAAGAAAAATATTCAAACATAATAGCCCTACCTCGTTTTTACCCCTTATGTTAAAGCTTGATGGTTATGCTGTGACATCAGAAAATCCAGTCTATATTTAATTTTTTACTCAGTTTATGCCACAAAGATATTTGTCTCTTCTTCAGTAAATGTGAGGCAATGAATGACCAGAAAAAAAGATAATTCTGTTTCTTTTCAATGAGTAAAAACCAGAAAAAATTATAATTTTTTCAAAAGTTGAATTACTGACTTGAAACATAGCTTTCGTATCACACAAATCTTTCCTTACTCTTTTTATTTGCTTTTTTCTATAGTCACTATCCAAAGCACTTTGCTTTAAATGATGCCACAGCATCTTTCTCTCCAAGTCAGGGTTGGACAGACAGACTCTCACCTTTTCCCCAGGCAACTGTTTCTTCAGCATTGACTGAACGAAACATGCAAAACCAAACGAACAAAAAGGGAAAAAAAAAAAAATCCCTCATGGCTGATCGCACACAGAGCACAAAAATTCAGCAAATCTCAGCACCCTCAGTCAGCGTTCCCTGGTGGGATCCACCTTGCCGAGCCTGCGCTCCGCTTGTCCCCGGGAGAGCCGCCAGCATCCCGCCGCCCTGCCGAGGGTCCCGGCTGCTTTCGCCGCCCGAAAACACGTAAAGATAGGACATGTAGTGATAGGGCATGTAGTGACAGGGCATGCAGTGATAGGGCATGCAGTGATAGGACATGTAGTGATAGGGCATGTAGTGATAGGGCATGCAGTGATAGGGCATGCAGTGATAGGGCATGCAGTGATAGGACTGCCCCCGGACTCGCTGTAGAGCTCACCTGCATCCCTGCTCCGCTCTCCGCCCCTTCCCACCCCGGAGCTGCCGCCTTGGCCGGCGGAGCAGGAGCGCGCAGTGGGGCACACCCAGCGCACAACCCGCTGCTGTGCCCATCCCCGAACACACGAGTGGGAATTAACCCCCCAGCACAGCAGTGACTGCGGAGAAAAACCAGGCATATAAAAACACACAGACAAACAAAATCCAACTCTATGTAAAAAGAGTAAAAACCATGGAAAATGATACCTGTTTTACTGCCTACTCCGAGTTCCACAACACTTACACCTTCACGGTTTGACGTATCCCTCCCCTCCTGGCATTTCAGTGAATCATTATTACAAAATAGGAAAGAACTGAGGGGAATGGTAATTAGTTATCTGTGTGACATCACAATAATTGTCAAAGAGCCCTGGCAGTTGCTGAACTGTGTTGAAGCAGACATGACCAGACACCTCTCATTCAGGCTTTTCAAATTATGACATCTGTTTCTGGTTCTGATATGCAAAGGTTGTTGCTTAAATATTATTTTCATTTCCTCCCCTCATGTAAATTTCGGAATGCATGCTTTGTTTTAACAGTAGGGTTAGTCCATTTTTTTTTGGTATCAAACTTTTATAAATAAATACCTGAATGGAATGCTTTTAAAGACAAGAAAAAACAGTATGGTAGTGCTAACAGAGGATTATTATCAGAACTATCTTTCACACCGAATTTTTGGCAATAATATTTCAAATTTGATGGAAATTTATTTTTGATTAGAAACATTTCTGATTTCTCTCATTTCAAAGATACATCTCAACTGAATAAATTTGGAGCCAACATTACCTTTTCAGCTCCTGTAGGAAAAAGACATTATCCCAAACTTCCAAAATATCTCTAAAACTCAGACACTGCCCCTATACCCTCTCAGAGGATTGCAGCACACACAGGAATATGAGAAACATGAACAGCTTCAGCAGAGTGGACACATGAGAAAGGCTGATAAGAAAAACATAATCAATTTGTGAGAGGCATTTTGCATCCAAAGGAAAGAGAAAGCCTCAGTGATATATTTCTCACTGATATATCCCTTCCCAACCCTGTGCTCTGGAATTTCTCAGTGTTCTGCCAGCTGCCTTCCCTTGCCTGTGGTCGAACCAGCCCAGTAACCTTTATTGTCCCTGATATTCCTGCTGGGGATTCCTGTCTCCTCAGATGTGCCAACACAACTGCAGGTTTCATTCTTCCCTTACATGCTTCTTGCAAAAGATCTGCATTAGAAAAATTTGGCAATAGAAGAATTTAAGTGAAAGCCTGTCACTCCAAAAGAACAAACTGACAGAAGTACTTAACTGCATAACACTTGCAGATCTGACAGAAAAGTGACCTCTGGCAGGGGTGAGGTGATGGGCAGTGAGAATGTTAACTTCTCCAGTGGAAATGATCATGGTACTTTCTCCTCCATTAACACTGGAGAGAAAAAAGTTAGAGTCCTCTGTGAAGAGAAGTCCAAATAAACTGAGCAAACATATTCAGGCAGCCAAAGACCTTTAGTTCGTATTTACAGAGTGGAGGTGTCTTTCTTTCCCATTGCTATTATTATTGTTATTATTATTATTTTACTTTTTCTCCTCAACTATTAAACTGTTCTAATCTCAACCTACAAATTTTACTTTTGATTCTTCTTGGACTTGGGTGGGAGAGGATGGGGTTCAGTGAGTGGCTATCTTGTCAGCTGGGCTTAAATCATGACACGACAATATAATTAAAGTGAAAATCTGAACAGTGAATTAAAAAAACCACAGTGGAAATAGGACATCAATTTGTAGCTAAGAGCTTGGTGGTTAGCAGACATTGAAACAACTCACAAGGTTGAAAGGCAGGGTGTGCAACACTGAAAGAATTCTGAAGTTCAGGTATTTTTTCTGTAATATATATTCTTGCTTAAATGCATATTAATTGCAAATTGCATATTTGCAATATTTTTCAGTATGGCGGATGACTGCTCACATTTTCTGCACTAGATTTCTAATCCATGAGAAAGCTGATAAGGTAGCTAGGAAGTGTGGTACTCATCCCTTTGGATGAAGTTTGGATATGAATTCACAGGTTTTGACTTTGCCAGTAGTATCAGAATGGAAATCCTTTCCATTATTTGGTAATTTGTGATACCAAGTACCTTACTGCAAGTAAGGCAGCAAAATATTAAAGTACCTACTTTAGGTGAGGTGATTTGAGGCCAGGCTACTAGAAAATTTCTATGTCTTACTGAAAGCTATCACTGCTTTGCTCTTCTCCAGACATGGTATAATTAGAGTAATTCTGAAAGAGTCTTTTCTTTCAAAAGGAAAAACTTAAATGCTCCATGGTAAAATTAATATCTGCCGGTCTGTAAAGGTTGTGATCACACTGTTCATAATTTACCATGATAAAGCTCAAAATCTGACACTTATTTTTGGCTGTGAGAAGTTTTATTTTTTTTTGTCTTAATCATTACGTGCCCATTCATTACTTAATTTCTTTCTATTTTTAATAATTGATAGAGAAAATTGCCAGGTGATATTGATCTGTAACGGTTTTGACTCACAGTTGTTGGCATTGTGTAAGTTGCCAAATCCTTCACTGATGCAAGCTGCACACAAAATGTTGGATTTGATGGCTAGGGACAAGCAGTGAAAGACAAAGAATGGTTTTCAGATGACTTTAGGGATGCTTACCTGGAACACTGCAACAAGAGGTGAAAGTGTTATGAATTGAGATTTAATTGGAACAGAGACTGGTACTCTGGACTCTCTGTGTACTCAATCTTTCTTTTGCTCTCCTTTTGACACAATGGATTTTAATTATTACAGGAGAACAATTTCCTTCTTCTCCTTACAAGGAGGAGATAGAATTCCTGCCTCAGAATGGTCACAGCAATTTTATCACAAACAGCAGCACAAATTAATTTATTCCGAATCTACTAGATCCAGAAGGGTTATCCAGCATGTCTATGATCACAGGGGTCATTTTGTGGTCATCATCCTTGCCTTCAAGGAAAGTCAATTAAGGCATAAATTATTGCAGAAGTGGGGTGGAGGGAGAGGAATGGATGGTACTAGAGATGCCTCCCTCCCATGGGCACTGGGATCCTCATTCCCTTGGAGAAGTAGATGATAAACCCTTCTCTTTAGCATTTCTGGCTTCTACATTTTCTGGAGTTTGGAAGAGAGCTTTCCTCATGTGTTGCATGTAAATGTTATACAACAGGGTTTGAGGGAGGTTGTGACTTTTTGAGAGTAATTAATTTTTTCTGAACAAATTACCCTAAGAAATGACTAAGAAGAAAGTCAACAACAACAACAACAACAACAACAAACCAAAAAAGCCCAGTTTCACTGCGAATTCTCCTGATGGCTGAAGTTCAGCTTTATGTTTCTTCTTTTTCTAAGGTTGTCTATTAGTATAGTGATTTAACAGCCCCATAGTAATTTTTGCCTTGCCTCTTTTTATAGTTTTTCTTTCCTCATGGTAGTTTATCTTAAAACAAACTTTCTTTAAAGAAGAATGTATAATTTAGAGTTTTTGTCCTAGCCTCTAATTTTCACTCACTGACATTTTAGAAATCAGTAGCAAACATGCTTAATTCACAGGTGATAAGCTTGCTTTTTTTCCTCCCAAGGTGTGGTAAGAACTGTATTTTACGTCTCTGAAAATACTGGACGCTTTTTGGCAGGATTTCTTTATCAGGTTGGAGAAGTAGGCTGAAATATCTGCTTTTTCCTACGGAATGACATGTTTGACACCCAATGTTCCCTCTGCAGCCATATTTCTACACAGAAGGAAGCTCTGTTTTTTTCATGGGACATTCAGTACAACGCTTTAAATGCCTGCAGTCTGCTTTCCCATTTCCCCAGGAAAATGGACTGCTCAGAGTAGTCATACATCACTACATTATTTCCATCTGCTGCCCGGACACGATTTTCTTCCCTCTGCCACGCAGGCAAGATGCTTCACCAAAATATCTACGAGACCGAATAACTACAAGAAGTCATCACCAGCAGATGGTGCTGCTAAACGCAGTTTTCCACGTTCTTTAAATCCCTGTGGGAGTGAAGCAGTCTAAAGGAGATCTACCCAGCCACTGTTTTTAACTTGGTCGGTTTTAAACATAAGCCATTCTTTAGCTTGCTCTGTTTTCAAAATGAGCCATTCTCTTTGAGGAGGAGAGAGCGGGAGAGCATCCTCTCTGCCTGGGTATCTAAGAAGAATCGATGCCTGAACCAAATTGCCTGGTATAACAGCATTTTTGTAAGCAAACAAAACCATCTCTATGACAGACAGAGTTAATGTGTTTCACAACTACTTCTGTCAAGCCAAGGCATTGTGCAGGGACCAGGCATTTCCTGCTCTTGGTTAGAGAGAAAGGGGTAGCAATGAGTTTGAGTCCTGAGTTTGGGAAAAGGTGTAATAAAATAAAATACTTGTTAATAGTTGGCCCTACCCAGATAGCAGTGTTCCAGGTAGACATGATTCTAAGCGAATAAAGAAATGTAAGGCCAACTCTAGGGAAAGGACAGATTGCACTTTTTTGAATCTGAATTCTTATGGCATTCCATTAGAAATTTCTGCTGCTCCAATGTGCCTGAGCGCGAAAAAGCAATATAATCCCAGTATTACATAATAAATCTCAGGTTTATTCCCCAAGCTCTTTATCTCTTCCAGATATATAATATAAGATGCCATCAAATTTCCTCCCCCAGCTCTTTGAATCTTTCAAATGTCTAATTGCAAGGAGCTATCATCAGTTCTGAAGTGTATGCAACTATTGCATGCAATGAGAAATATTTTTTGAAAACACAGTATCAAATGGAAAAAAAAAAAATCCTCTGTGTTGTAAATGTAAAAACCTCCCTACTTGGGGTTTTTTATTATTATTAAATAATTGGTACTTCAAAATGTATTGGTTCATTTGTACATTTCTTGAACTATTGTTTTCACAGTACGGCAACTGCATATTGCTTGAACCTGTATTTTCCATGTTACCATTGGTTAGGAGCAAAGGCACGTAATGTTAAAAAAAAAAAAATCTGTTTCTAGTGATCTTTTCTCACAGAAGAGGTTTCAGACACATTAAGAGGAATGCTTTTATATCATATTTTGAGAGAAATGTAAAAGGTCATTCAGACACTCATTATACAGTTTGTTTGGTTTTTCTCCTTCAAGTTGACTTTTCTTATATGATTTATGATATTATAGCCAAAAATCTTGCAAGAATGTGCATGGAAGGTCATAATTTGAGACTTGATGAGGCTATTTCCCTCGCTGACATGAAGTCAAAGAAATACTGTTGGCATTTATTTGCATATTTTCCTGCACAGCAACAGTCATATATAATCCAAATTCAGAGCCAAGCACTCTAGGGCTCTGCCCAAGAAACATCTCTCCTTTGCCACTTTTTGGGGGTTTTATGAATTGTAAGTTTTTTTCATTATGTCTCTATCTGGCAGCTTCATGAGAGTTCCTTCTCAAAGTTCTTTTTTTATCTTTTTCCCCCCCTTTAATGTTGATTTTTATTTAAATTTACATCAAGCTACTGCTTCATGTTAGGCAAATCAGAACACACCTGGAGAATACAAAAGCTTAACATAAAATAGATCTATAGTTTAAGAGAACTCTCTGGAGTCACAACCCACTTGATTTACCCACCTGTCTGAGCACACTTTTTATGACTAAATTTACAATCTGCCCTCTAAACTTAACCTTTTGCAACATCAGGATATCTGTGGAACAGGTTTTAGACCCTCAGCTCAGTCAACACTTGCAAATGGGAACCATTTTGACAACTGTTCTGTGCCTGTGAGCAAAGTCAAACACAAAGTTATACAGTGACTGTTCTTTTTAAATAAAACAACAGTAACAAAAATGCATTTTCCTTCAAACCCTTCGGTTGTATCTTTGGCCATTATAAAGGAAGAATATTTTGTTCTTTGCAGTCGCACCAAGGTGCTGACAATGCTGCAGGCAAGTTCTTTTTCCTGAGACTGATACACTGACAACCACTGACAGAGCTACAAATTAAAAAAGGGAAAGCTTTCATTTTGAGCAAGTAGAGACCCTAGAGAGCTCTGCCAATTCAACCTTTTCCAGCTGAATTTTTGTGGCCGAAGAATGAATTCCAGTTTGCATCTAGGTCCTCCTAGAGTGTGCACCTGGCATCATGACAGCTGTGTTATTAAGCTTCAGTTCCCATTGTGCAAATGTATCCTTCTCATCGTCCTGCATTTAGTTTTGTAAATCTCTTTCTTCTTCTCCACATTTTTTCTTGTCTTAATTTTTTTTTTAAAACTTTCCACCTTGAAGAGGGTTCTACACATTCCTACTTCTGTTGACAGAGATATCTGCATGACTGAGACCTGTTATCACTGTCCAGCTTTGGTTTGTGACAGCTCTGCCAGAGCAAAGGAATAGAAGTGGAATTGCCCGGGAATGCCAATAGAACAAGGATAAAAGGCTAACTCAAAATGAGCTGATAATTTGTCACTAAGAAGCTTTGAGTCCTCAAGAAAGTGTGCTTTATTGCTTTATACTGCAGTTAGAAAATTAAAATTGCATACATAAAATGATATATACACAGATGTATAGAGTTTGAATTAGCTCGACACTTTGTGACATAATTTTTTCTGCACTGAAAATGTCTTGGGATACTGCTTCTCCTCACGTATTTTCCTTCTAGACCATTGTTTTCCTCTGAAATACCAAGCTAACACTCATATATGAAATTGGTCTCTAATTGAAGAGAATTGTGTTTGCCTATAATGAGTGATAGCATGAAAGCAACCATATGACCTTATTTGTTAGATTTAGACAAAGATAATCAAAAACATTAGGCTCCATCAGCTGTTATTAAGCACTTAACAATGGGCTCTTCGATCCTAAGGAAAAATATTGAAAGCATCTCCTGAATAACAAGGGCAAGAAAAGTACTTCTTTATTAGAGAAGTTCAGTATTTGTAGTTGTTGGCAACTGCCATCAAAGATAAAATGCAATCATAATCGTAATTGCATTTTAAACTTCATCTAAATGTGTGATTTGTAAGTCTTAGCAGTTAATAAGTTCTTAGATTTTTGTCTGGAGAAAACTGGAAGGTATTTCTTTTGAGTACAGTGGATTTCTTCAAACCCAGGGTAAAAAATTATTTTAGAACAGTGAAACAATTTGTAACAAGCAGTACATGCTTGGATAGCTCTGCAGTCATTTAACTTTGCTGATGGATATTAACTTCCTTGATAAGAAATTCAGATTATATATAAATCTAGTAATGATAATTCATAGCACTTTTAGGAGAAAGCAATTTATTTCAGTTCAGGAGCAAATTTTTTTCTTTAGACTACTTAAATATAAATCTTTAGAAATCAGAAGTATTTTGAAGAAATTACACTGTAACTGAAAAATTCAAAATAAATAGTTCTCACAGCTTTTCAGACTCTTTGAAAGTTTAAAGAAATTTTAACATTTATGATTCTTTATAATAACTCAGATAAAGTATAACATTTTAAAATTATCTAATGTTAAAATATGAAGTAAAAATTACAGTAACTCAAGTGTTTTTCAATTATATTTGTAGACTAGATTTAAATGGATGCTTAGGTAAAATGTTGATATTACTAATGATTAATTTTAGTTCTTCAGAAAAAGTGAATATATTATTGTAATTTCTACTGTGTTACATGACACTGGAATAGAATAAAATAGGAGCATATATGGTGAAAAAAAATGTGGTCGTTCAACTATGCAAATGCTTTAGAAAAATACAGTAAATACTGAAGGATATATCTCATAAGTCTTAAAGACACATAAAACATTTCTACATAGATTAAAAAAAACTACAGAAAAACAAACAAATTATGTCTGTAACCTCTACCTCTTGTAGCTGTGTGTTTTATTTTACACAGTAATACCGGTCTCCTGTGTGGAGGGTCCTACAGAGATATCAGTGGAGCCGAGAGCGCTCCCTTGGAGGGCATCAAGTGAGTGATGTTATGAACCAATCATCTCCCCAGTTATCTTAGCCAATAATTTCCCTGTTATGTAAATTAACCCCTGTTGTGATAGGTCCCTGTTTCCCTCACCCCGTTGGCCCAAATGTCACCACCCCATTGGTTGTTTTTGGATCCTCTCCCCCATTGGTCCCTTTCTCAATCCCTTCCCTGATTGGTTTCCTGGTGGAACCCCGCCCCTTAGAAATGTATTTAACCCCAGTGTTCAGGCTCCTCCAGGTCTTTGAGGGATTCCTTCAAGAAATAAAGAAGATCCTGAGGAGCACCTGCTGGAATCGTGTCTCCTTTCTGCGCCGCCGGGACTAGGAGTTGCCACACTCCTGGAGACACCGCAGCCCCTTAAGAGCTGGGGGGCTGAGGCACTGAGGTGCCTCTTCCTGTGAGCTAGGCCTAGCACCTCGGTGCCCTCACAAAAGAGTAAATCACTCCCGAGAGAGCCCGTGCTACCTGGCAAGGACTGCCCTTGTGAGGGCGGTGTGCTGGGGAAGGTCGCGGCCCTCCGAAGAGGCCAGCCGGGAGCAGGAGTGGTCAGCGACACTCCTGGGGAGACCAAATCTGCTGAGAACCCTTTCACATGTCTGAAGACCTGTATCAAGAACACTCTCTTTCGCTGGTCAAAAACGTGGTTCTTTCACTGAACCTTTCCAAACTTCTGTCTCTTGCTGCTCAGTGAATTGCCCAGTTTGTCCTGTTCCCTTACTGGCAGGGCCACTGCCAAGCACAAGGAGAAAGAATCCACTGTGAAAATACACTGTTTGCAACAAGCTTAGGGAGACTGTATTTCTCCTTTAAAACAACCCATGATTTTACCAATTATGCACATTTCACTTGCAAAATAATTAGAACTAGAGTGCTGTATTCTAAAATTAATGCTCCAGTGCTGGCAATTAAGTGAGGTGTGACTGTCCTCCTTTAACACAAAGACTTTCTTTAATTTCCAAAGTGAATTTTTATTCTAACTGTTCTTATTAGGATAAACTGAAGTACTTTTTTATCGTGAAGCATGAAGTCTAATAAATGACTGACCTCTTATTGTCAAGAAAGAATATAATAAACTAAGGACTGCTAGGTTACAAACAACCCCTGGCCATTTTGCTTGGGAGATGGACACAAGTTCCTTTGGGAACTGGTGGGAGTGTGTCTGAGAAGGCACCAACACTTCAGTGAGGGTTGCTTCATGTTGAAGGGTTGAAGGGATTGTCCTATGACCAGTGTAATTTTGTCCAGTGGAAGAGTACCACTACTGACCTAATTACCCTATTAGCCCAAATACATCCCGCTCTCAGGAAAACCTAGTATGTGTTCCAGAGATTTTTGGGGGATTTTTGCTATTGAAAAGGACAGTCTCTAACTAGGTATAACTATCCCTTCAAACACAGGCAATTTACAGAGTTCAGCTTGCTCTTTTTCTCTCTTTCAAGTCCAGGGGAGTTTATCTTCTCACAGTGTAGTTTAGTTAATGATGAAACTTTCATCTGTTTCTCTCTCTTTTATCCCTATTATGCCAGAGCAGTCAGCAGCAAAATGGCTTGAATGCTCCCATAGAGCAGCAGCAATGAACTCTAGTCCCTGCAGAAATGTGTTCTGCATTGTGTGATTTCCAGTGTGTGGTTTTAAAAGAAAATTCTGATTTAAAAGAAAATAAAAAGGTTATGGACATATTTTCGAGGGATCTTGAGTCTATCAATGCAACAAACATCCATATTCAATAAATAATTTCAAGATAAATTGTCTCCAGAAATTTAGTCAGAGGATTATCTAGCTTTTTAGAACTTGAGCCATGGTTGAGCTTAACCATAGGTTCTTTGACATGTCTAAACTGTGTCATTTCTAAGTATATAAAGCCAGAGGTTTTAGAAGTTCCAAATTTCAAAAGCATTGATGAAGGAGAGTTTTCAAGACCGGTTTTTTCTTCAGTAGTCTACACTTTAGTAGTGTTCTGAATTTCATTCTTTGAACATGACCCTTATGTGTGTTTCAGTGTAAGTATTAGCTAATTTAATCTAGCATCCAGCATCCAGACTTCATCAATGTCTCAGAGCAAGATATTTTGAAAGCTCTAGTACTAATCCTCTGTAAAAATGCAATAATTTCTTCAGTGCTATGAATAAATAAGGTGGTCACTGAACAAGCTGAATTATGACCAGATGTCTTTCATTATCTAGAGATAACAGAGCACACCTCTTTTGCCCTTTAATTTTAGATCATCACAGCTCCAACTTTTACTACCTTGCTTAGTTCAAACTGCACATAGTGGCCACTGCTGTGTTTTGTTTAAATGAATTATGATAGTCAAGACTTTTATAAAACAATATATTCTCTGTCAGGGAAGACCAAATAGATAAAGAAAAATGGTGACATGAATTGTTACACAACAGACATCAGCCTTAGAATGCATTTTTCAGACCCACAAAATTTTCTTTTTGAATACTAAAATGTATTTTTATGGAGAGTAATGCAGTCTGGCTGTAATTAACTGCAATAAATTAACATATCCAGTGACAGTACCTAATTAAACTGAACCTTGTGACCTTCTCATGATTAAGAGTTGCAATAAGTCCAGTGACTTATGAACCACCAAACATAGTTACAAAAATAAGTAAGGAGATTCACTTAGGAACCTGCCATCTCAAAAATACAACTTGATGAAGATTTAAATTGACATATTCTAGTTTCTGTTGCAAATCTTAGCATAATTCTGGTACCAGAAACTGCAATCAGTTAATTGCAGCCAGGGCATTGTAAGCGCTTCAGAAGATGCACTTAATATTTTAGAGCAAATAAAGCTAGACATGCAGAATAATAAAATAATTATTGAAAACTATGATTTAAAAAAACCTTTAAAAATATTCCAAATAAAAAGGCCTCATTTTTGAACAATACCACATGTACTATACTATTAATTTAGAAAATGTGTGACAGTGTGATGTTTTGCCCCACATTAATTTGATTTGTAGTGTAGCTTAAAGTTTTGTGTCTTTACATGGCCCCAGAAATATTTGGATATAAGAACAGATGTCTTTGACAGAAATGACAAGAGTACAACATACTCACATAAGCATTTCTTATGTGGCTGATGTAAAGGATCAATGTTTTGTCTTTTTGTTTAGTCTTCTGCAAAACAGAGAAGAAGTGGGAGCAGGTTTAGAGGAAGAGATTGTGTAAACTGCTTTGATGGTGGGCAAGCTTTCCAGTCAGCACAGAGCTGAATCTCCTTTTCACGGGCTGGATGCAGACAGATCACTTTTCACCTGTTTCCCTTGATGTTTTACTGTGTAAGCATCAGCTCACAGTGATGGGATGTTTCACTCTTTGTATAATGGCATTGATAAGCATTTGGATTATAAACCTCCTGGGTTCTGGGAGGATCTCAAACTTAGTAGGTATGTGCCCACTCTACCAGGAAATTGTGCAGGTGATCATTGTGCAGATGTGTGGAGTGCCTGATGAGCCAGTGCTGCTGTTCAAGTTCAGTCACTATGTCACCAAGTAGAGGAGAATCATGGTGGAGGAATATGAGGAAGGGAAAACCTAATTCCTGCCTTTTCTTTAGGGTTCTTGCACAGGTTAGGAGAGACTTACAGTTTGCCATAGTCCTAGCCTAGTGAATTTTTCAGATTTTATCTTATGAGTATTTAGGTGAATGGACTTCTCAATAAAGTCTGTAAATATCGAGTAAATAAAACTCTATAATTCTTTTACATCAAATGTAGTGATAAGCTTCAAAAGTTGGTGGCCAAAACAGTTGAGGATCCAAACCAGAACTGTCTAGAGCACGGGGATTGCTTCCAGCAGCTGCTGGGATATAGGGGACATTGGTTTTACCTCATTACCCACAGGTGGAGATCCTGCAACTAAGGTCTACACTTCTGAAATGTCTTTTAAGTGCAAAGCTATTGAGAAAGTCACAAGGTGCATCACCACCTCCTTTTCCTAGAAGAATTAACCATGTTATGAGTTAAACTACGGATATTATTTTAGAATGTGTCTGTACCACTAGATACCCTGAGTCTCATGCAACTACAGTCACTTTAGTCTTTCCTGTAGAGTTCATATACTGCCAATAATGTAGCTGGATACTTACACTAAGTGGCCTGGATCATATTTCACAGATTTTTGACTGTCCTAAATGCTTTGTCTAAGGAAATCCACCTTAGATTGCATCTTCTCTGATGAATGAAATGTATAATCAAAACCTCCCTTATCTCTCCAATGAATACATAAAAGCTAGTGGACTGTATCACTTCCTTTTACCCAAGGGTTTTGAATCTGAAATGGAGTTTCATTCCCACTGAAGAATAAGTGCTGTGTGTGGTAAGAATTTTGAATAGCCTGATTTTCTACTGTTGGGTCAAAAGGAAAGAGACTGTAAAAAAGAATAAGATTTATAATGCGCTTATTTGACAGCTCAGTCCAAAGACTACTAAAGCTCTTGAGAGTTTTTCCATCAACATGTTTGGAATTGGGCCACTAACGACTAGGAAGAAGAGAATTTTGAGCTCGAGCTTGTTTAGTCAAGTTTTATTTGACTCTAAGTAATGTTAGACACAGATTAGTACTTACTAATATGTCCAGCTGCAGCAATAAGACTTAAAATTCGACCAAATTAAAAAAAAAAAGAAATCCTATCTCCACATCTTAGCTTCATCGGGAAAACGCTCTATGCTCTTTAAAAGAAGCTGAACAGAACAGTTTGCATGAGGAAGTGCATGTTAAGGGACTCTTGTTTGCACTCCCATTTTGCTAACCATGCAGGGTTCTTAAAAAAAACTTTCATGGTGTATCTGTTTAAGAAACCAATTTTGACTGGACCTGTTTAAAAATTACTTTCTAATTAACACGATTAAATCTTTGTTGCTCAACAATTTTTAACAATGACTTAGAACATATCACATTACACATATAATTATTATAAAAGTGTAAGACAATATCTGAAGATTTTGTAAGGCTTGAATTTTGTACCCAAACAACAGACTCTGTGCACCAGATATTCCAATAGCATAAGTAAGGGAATTCTGAAAAAATAAAAATAAATCATGATGCTGTGATGCTCTTAAGTTTTCTTTTTCTTTTATGCTTACTCTTTTTCCTATCAAATTAAGATGTTGATTTCTTTGTTTGATTGTTTGCTTGCTTTTCTGGTAATCATGTCTGACTAAATGAACAGTTTGCTGTCTTAGATTATACACTATGGGGAATCATGTCTTGATAGAATCTGTGGCAGAAGCATTAAATTGTGCAGGCAAAAGCTTCTGTGCAAAATGTAGGGGAAAAAAAAGGCATCCACATCAAAGGTGTGCTCTAAGGCACATGGAAATTTCTCTGTCTTCCCTGGGTTTTCAATTATCCTCCACAGAAAAAGAGAGTAGCAGTAGAGTAACTCAGGGACAAGCACATACTGTTGTTCCATCAGCTTTGTGTTCAAGATAAAGTATGTTTGGGCCTGAGGAAGAGGAAAAGTATGCAAACAGTCTGTGATAATCTGGTCACTGGAGTGCAGAGTATGACAATACACGCAGATTTACTGCCACTAGCACATAATTCATCATTATAGCCATCAGCTGATGAGCATCCTGCCTACATTGCTGTAAATTTGGATGGCTTATGGGAAATTCCAGATGATTTTAAAAGGTAATGTTCTCTCTAGTCACCTGAAAAAAATAGATTCCAGATTTTCTACTTAATAATTTTACTGCTTGGCAGTAAATGCTATTTTTGCGTGCAGGCTATTGCAGAAACACATAATTGATTCACCACCATCAGTGTGTTACATCATACTCAGAAATAAACAGCTTGATTCCAATCCAAACCAGCTTTTGTAGCCAATATACCAGAAAAACTTCTGTGAAACCATCTGTGACTGTCAAATCTAATGGGTTAGAGGCATGCACTGCTAAAGTGAGCAAGTCATCAGAAATGAGGGCTGGGAAACTGCACATTTAAATGCCAGAGTGGATAAATTTCTTCAATTCCTTTAGCCCAGCCAGGTGACTTTATTCAACTGGTTCCTCATCCTCTGTACCTTTGCAATGAACTCAGCCTACAGGGACCACTATTAATGTAGACCAACATTGATTTGTTAATACTGAATGAAAAGGATAGTATATTTTCTCTGTTGCCTCCATTGTTGATCCTCGTGATTAGAGTTTTAAAAAAATGCACAACTAAACCTGAATTTGCAGCCCTGGAATTTGTCAATTATTCCTGATATTACCTGTGCTCAAATTTTATGATGTCCTGATCACACCAGTATGGCTCCGTTTCAGAATAAGGATATTCCAATATAAATTTGAGTCAATTGTTTGTCTAAATCAACTAATATTGCACATTTATTTTAGGGTTTTTTGTGACCAGTCTGAAATTGCCTTTGAAAATATTCATTTTAAAGAATATGTGCTATTACACAGTACCACATTGAACAACTTCATTACTCTTCTATAGTCACATTTTCAAAGGTGGGAAGTGCCAGAACAAATTGTGCATAACACCATGATGAATGCTGTGTGTGTAATGAGTAGTCCCATTATTAAATAAACATTGTGAGTGCTTATTTAATGAAAAATGCCTTATGAATATGTATGCTGTATTTTTTTCAGATGTGTGTTTTCAATAATATTTTCAGGAGTCACTGATTTTTTCTACCTGACTCTAGGAACAAAATGGAGAACAGAGAGCTCAGGAGATGTTCTCATAGGTGACAAAATGAATGCAGTAAGATGATCTCATAAATAAATTTTCAGTTTCCTGTACATGTAGTAATATTGCATTGACCTAGGGTATATTCTGCCTCATGGGAAAGGGGAAAAGCAACTTTGTGATCTCTACTAATATAGTCACTAATGCTTTAAACTAGGAGAAGAAAGCAGCAGCTTGAACATCTAAAACAAGAGGAGATTTATCCACTGTCATATTTTTACAAGTTCTCCCACTGTTCTATCATTATTAAATTTATCCATCAAATTTAAATGACTTGACAATAAGGCAAAAAGTGTGAAAAACAAGCAAAAATTTCTGGAATGCTTCGTGCCCGACTAAAACTATGACTGAAGTGGCATCACCAAAAGGTAGTGGGGTACCTGCTGACTGACAGTTTCGTAGAAAAAGCATTATTTGTTCAAAATTGTGCGCAGAGAGAAGGAAACATTAAGGGTTCTCCATCTGAGGTACACAATATTGACAGACCCACAGCTGCTGAAGAGCAGAGTTGGAAAGAAGTACGTGAGAATCCAAAAGAAGGAACACTTTGGACAACAGTGACAATGGATATGGTGAGAATTAGTGATTCACAGAAACCAGCAAAAGTAAGAACTGAATTTCAAGACTAAAGAATTAAGCAAATGCATAAAATGAGTAAAACAAGATCTGCTGAAATTACAGTCACTCGTAGCTTGATGTCTCCCAGAAAAGCAGCAGTGCACCAATTGGAGCTTCTGTTCTGAGAGCAGGCATATGGACTAATAGTTTTCCTTAAGGTTGCTCCTCAATAAATGAAGCATTTTTCGAGGTGCACTGTCTTTATGAGCCCTACTACTAATGCATTTTGCAAGCTACCCTCCTTTTTATACATCCCAGTGTGATCTTTGGGTTCAATTTTTTTTTTTTTTTTGCAGCATCAGCAGCAAAACATTGCGAACATATGTCAGCTTGTGAACCACTAAATCTGCATCTTCATTCCTAAGTAACGTCTTGGCAGCTTCCTCCCTCACCCCCATATCTATTTAGATGATTATTATTGCCCATATGTTATACTTGACGGAGCACAGGACAAAAAATATATAGTGAAAAGGGAGGGAAAACACTAAGTAGATAGTCCACAAAGGGATAGAACTCTTCTGGAAGACTTTCTTCACACTGTTACTGAAAATTGGAGGTGAGCTCAGCCAAGGACACGTGCTGGTAGGCTGAGGTGGGTTGGCCAGTGAGAATGGCAACCATCCTTATGGAGCTGTGTATGGACGAGCAGTCCATACGTGGGATAAAGAAGCAGTTTCTGAATTTTTGAGTTTCTGAGGGAAAAATCTAGCCTTTTTTGTGTTGTGAGAATGGGATGTACTTTAGGAAAATACATGACAGATGAGAATATGTGGCAGTCAGAAGCTGACAAACGCTTTTGAGGAGTTGCTGTGCTAGTCTTCTAAGGACAATGGCGCACTGGATCACCATGCAGCCATGGGCCTGCCAAACCTGCCTAGACACAAGACAACGTGCCTGTCATTTAAAATGCTTAGTGTTGGCCAGTTATGAAGAATGAATTCCAGTGCATAACCTCTGACACTTCTTTTGGCTGCTTTCAGACAAGTGGTTATCCAAGGGTGTCCTCAGTTCTCCTCGCTACTTTAGGGATCCCATTTGAGTGAATGGAAATGATGTGACTAGTAGTAGTAAAACTGCATCAAGAAAAAAATGTAGGCAAGGTCAAGTGGACTGAGAAAATGTTAATGCATGGCCTCAAAAACTTCTTCCTGTCTGGCTTACTGGTCCTCTGAGGATCCCCTGTGATCCATTCACTGCCTATAGAATCCCATTCTAAATGTCTGCAATGGTTGTAGATTAAAGCAGATGACAAAGATTGAAACATCTATTTGAGGTGAATGGTCACTTGAGGCAATGTGCTGTTTCATACCAGACTGTGCCTCCTTTGTGCAAAACCCAAAAGATTATGACCAGTCAGAACTAAGATCAGCCAGCACTATGGTAGTACCTGCTTTTTTTCTGCATGGTTTTGCCCCAAATAAATGATGATGTCGTGTAGGGTTAAATTTCACTATATGATTTATCTATCTCTCTTGGGTGTTCTACCAGTAGAGGAAAATGATCATGAATCTTTCCACATTTTAGATGGAATTTGTTTTCATTTTCAATTCAGAAGAGTTTAATGGAAAAGATTTCTATTGCAATGTGACATTTTCTGGCTAAAAGAGAAGTTTCAGTTGGGGTCACTGGACAATCCTCAAATACTTAATCATGATTCTGAACTACAAGTAAGTAGGAATAGAGAATAAGTCTCCTTAGCTCACAGTAGAACATGCCTGGAAATGATTTTCAAAACAGTCAGCAAAACGGTCAAGTTATCTTTGTTGTGAGGACAATTGCCCATATTCTAATTGAATTATATAATGTTTTCCTTTTATGTAGTACCTATTTTAATTAAGATACACAAGCATTTATCTGCTAGAGAAGGGATTGAAACTTCCTTTTTCCAGTGGAACATTGTCATAGTTTAACCCTAGCTGGTAACTCAGCCACACAGAGCTATGAAGAATAAAAATCATCCTGGGCCATATCTCATTGAAGGTGATCCTACAGATGCAGTATATATAAAATAATAGAAGAAGACAAAGCTAGAATAATTCAACTACTTCATATAATTACCAAAAAATTTATATAAAGGATTTATAGCTAATTATATTTTGCTTACATTTACAGTTATTAGATAAATTGATATAAATAAACTAATTCCTCTATTTCACAGTCATGGGGGGAAAAAAAGATATTTTATAATGATGGACATCTTGGCAATTATTTAAATCTCTAAAGAATATTCACAGAGTGCACTCTTAAAAATGTGAGCATTATTAAATGAATTCCCAGCTCCACCATTACAGAGATTAGTTCAGTGTTGTATCACTACTGACAATTCTATTGTATCCTTTTGCTCCAAAGATTTTATGAGCAAAGCTCCACTCCTGCCATGGTCTCACGCAGAGAGATTCCACTGTAGGACCACAGCAGCAGCTCTTGACTTCCACTTCTCTCACTTAAATCAGTTTAGCTCTTTAAAGAAGTTTTGTTTGTGTGAGAAATGCAGGAAATCACATATATATCAGCTGCCTCAAAAAGAGTTCTATTTTATTTTCTATCATTCTACAGGACTTGATTGATGATCGAAAATCTTGGAATTCCAGCTGCCTGGGGAAAACCAGGACTCAGTAGAAGATATATAATAAAAAACAGCTAAAAAGAAAAGTGACAGCAATCACTGTAAAGCCTGATAACTGGATCTCTAGTGTCCAACATAAATACTGGGTTTAGGTGCTTTTTATGCATTTTACAGCAAGAGCCAGATGCTCAATATCTTGTACGTGAGTTTATATAAATTAGTTCCTTACTTGGCCAATTTTATGACATCAGTTCATCTAGAATTTATATTTTGCTTTAAAAGGTCACAATTACAAAAAAACTCCTTAAAAAAAAATTGAGACCTACCCTTCCTGCTCCTGGCAGTTTTAAGTGTATGTTCTGTAAATATTTTAAACAACATACTTGCAGATTCTATGAAATGCTGCAATCTTACTACTGGGTGTTAGTGCAAACTAACCTAGAGAACACTGCTATGTGACAAGAAGCAGATAAATATTTCCATCTGTCCATATATGTGCATCTGAGTATGTTCTTTTTGTCTCTCCAAATAATTACTTATGAATGTGCATAAATATAGTCACCTGTTTATTTCATCTTGATGATAATGCATTCTTCAAGCACTTAGGATTTGTAACAAAACTCAAATCACATACAACAGACAGAAGCTGAAACAAGACCACAAGGATTTAGGCTTGTGTTTTGCGGAAGGGGAAAGGATGGTGCCCTTTGGCCAAGGTCAGCACAATGTGCATTTGATTAGGGTATGATAGGTGCTAAGAATGCATAGATCAGCCAAGTGTGCCATACATTAGCTGTGCTCCCTGTCCCACTGAAAACCTCTGTGTTTTCCTGCCTTTAATTAATACCTCCTGAGTATGGATATAAGGGGGCTATCAGTAAAAAAAGGGGAGTAAAATACCTAATGGGCAAGGTTTTTAAAGTCAGCAAAGGCAGTCTTTAATCCTAAAAATGGTGTGTGGTTTGGGACTGCATGAAGGACAATGCCTTAGAGCATTCAGAGTAAAAAGAACAACTAATCGACAAGGAAATGCATCAGTAGAATCCCTATTAAAGTCAGTGGAAATTTTGTCACTTACTTTAGTGGGGCTGAGATGTCACCCTGCAAATTGGATTCTTTCTGTCACTGAGTTCTAGGACATGTCTGTGAGGAGGGCAATGTTTCATTCACGTGAGAATTTACTGTTCTGCCCCTGCATTTGGGTCATAATGCCATAAGAGTGGAGTGATCGGGATTTATTTCTCCTGGTAAAATATCAGTTTAGAATTGCTGCAACCAATAAGTACACTGGATGAATAGACACCACACTTAAAATTAATGGCCTTCTGCAATATATTATAAATGCCTTATTACCGACGGTTGCTTGAAAAAGAAGGTGTTACTGAAATCTGGCATTGCTATGAAACTTTGGGAGTTGGTAATTGCCAGAGGCTATAAATTAGCTTGATGTGCTGTACTGACCCTGTCGTGCACTCAGTGTAATGGTATCAGTTTAAATTACAAAAAAAGGCTGAACATTAAAATACTCAAATTGCATTAGGAAAGGGGAGTGAAACAACAGAACTGTCATAGCTCATTAGTGTTCCATAAAGTTGAAGAAAAAATACAACCATCAATAACAATATAAAGTTTTGTACTTGCTGTTTATTCATCTATCCAACTTTGTCCAATACTACAATTTAAAAAATAAGATGCAATTTGAACTATTTTATAGTTGCAAGTATTTTTCATACAGAATATTTAATTATTATTGTCATGACTTATTAACATTTATTAACATGTTATTTATTAACAATTTCTTGCTGTTAACATGAGCATGCACACTGCAAAATCCTATCACAGCATTTCACTGACAAATGTTCAGAGAGGGCTACTATATCTCTGTATCAATGGAATCAACTTTCGTTTCTCCCAGCTAGAAAATTTAATGAGACAGGCTTTGAGGATTTCTGGACAACTCTTGAAGATTCTGGCTTTGTGGTGGTTGTAGCGGTCTCTGCAAGTCTGTAATCACCAAGCCCAGATGTGTTCCCTGCATTGGTGAATTTCATGAGCCAGCAACAGAGGAGCACTATGGTAAACACAGAACTTTCCAGCTGCACAGCAGAAGAAAAAGAAACTTCACTTATTTAACCGTGGATTATTACAGACATTTGGATGCTGTATGAAAGTCATTAACCTTTTCTATTTTTTTCCAAATTGCTTTGCCTTAGCTTAGATATGTCCCTTGCAAATCTAAAATGGATTATTAATATCAATTATTAATACCTAATTGGAAGAGCAAGGACTTACTGACCACCTTCTAGGTTTCTGGTGTAAATGACATTTTAATGATTAATTGTATCTTCCTAGCAGCTTAGAAATCTGTTTTCCATACCTCCAAGAATCTTGGATAAGTGTTATTTGGGTTTGCAGAAACAGCTGAATTCTCAACCTACTCAAATCACTTTAGACTTTTTTTATCTAGGATAATCATTTATAAAAGTGTCTCAAAAACACCAGGTGCTGTTCTCATTTTTAAAGTATCATTTTCCCTTTAAATAGAGCATCAGTCCCAATCAGGTCACTGGAAAGCTGTGGAAATTTATCTCACATCGGTGTTGGCATCAGATGGAATTACATGTCTGACTGCAAGAGGTAGATATGTACCTTAGGAATCTGTACCTACTACAAATAAAATGGATGCGATGGATTACAGACTTCAGGACCCCAAAATTAAAGTAAATTACACTGAAAGCTTGTACAGGCAGACTGGCTGTCACCTTGTCTTATTTTCAACAGGTGAAAATTAGGGATCTGGTTGAAGCTGGTCATGCACATGAAATTTCTCTGTAAGTGTCTAGACACTATTAATGAATGATTTACCTTACAGGGATGCTTTCCTCATCTCCCTGTATTTCTCTGATGATAGGAAAATCTGGACCTACTTAGACAAGATAACTGACTTTGCAATAGTTTTATGTCCTAATATTACCTTCTCTGCCATCTCCTTTCCACTGGCATAGTGGCACAACCTAGATAATGGACAATTTAATAATGTCTGGCATGCTAAGGTTACAGCTCCTAACTGCAGACTGGAGTCAGCAATCTCACACCCACCTTCCTTTGAGAAGAGGATGTTTGTTGCTTTATCTTTATGGACTTGCCATAAAATAAGTAGCAGTTTTGTTAGTATTGACAAAGATAAGTGCTATGGGGTTCCTTCAACATCCAAGATCTCTAGAGGTACAATTCAGAATCTACAAACAACAAACTTGCAGTTTTTTTTTTTGCTTGCTTTTGCTACTGTTTCAGTTGGTATAAACCAATAACAACAACAGCAAAAAGAAGCAAACCGGGAATTCTTTTGTGTAACTCTATGAGCTCATATTTCATAATATGACATATATCCCACATATCTTTCATAAGAATTGGTGGAAACTTATATGTTACTGCAACACCACTTGAAAAAAAAATAATACTATGCATATGGATTAAATTTCACAGAGTTATTGTTTAGTTTTGTAACCATCTCTTCTTTAAACATAGCAAAATAGTTTCTTTCATTCTCCCCTCAGTTTGGATAAGCAATTCTCTCATATTTTTAGCTGACTTCTTGTGTTGTGTGAACTCCTCATATTTCTACTTCATCCATCATGATGTATTTGGCGTTTTTTGACAGATGACAGCACTTCATTTCACTGGGGCGAAGAATACAAAAGACAGCAGAACAAGAAAAAGCTGAAAAACACTTAGGGTAAATGAACAGACTTTTACCAACTATTCTCACAAGCACACGCTCCAAGTCTTTGGACTGACAATAAGCATTGGCAACTTTATCCAAATGGTATTTTTCATCTGATAGTACTAAGCTTCTGAAAATGGGGTTTTATAACACAGCCTCTCAGTCATATCTCTTTCTTCTCAAAGGCTTTGAATCTAAGTTGGAATTGTTTGATGGCTTTGCATTATGGGTTGTCTGAATAAAACATACTTGATTCCTTTTGCACACTGGATGTCCAGGTAAGCTTCACATTATCTATTTGGTCCCTTCAGAATTACTTTGCTTTTGCAGCTCAAAGTGAGTGACAGCAACACACGAGCTAAGTGTTCCAGAAGAGCAGAGACTGCATTTATAAATTGCTGACTACTGCATCAGTAGGAAAAACCTCCTAATGAAACAATAACTACCCTGAAAGAGTATTCCAAGTCTTTGATATTGAAGACAAAAATTAGGCAATATGGAAAATGTTTCAGTAGACTGAATACCTTCACACACATTTTCACATTAATCCTTGTGTGTTTATGGATGTGTCTTATAAGCAGTGCCTTTCCTAAATTTGTTTTATTGTATTTTTTAAAAATAATTTCTTTCATGTTATTCTGCATCAGGAAATCCACTCAGAAAATAATGAGTAGACAAAAGTAGAACACTTAATTCTTGAGAAAGTGGTTAAATGATACCACTTGCAAAAAATTGGGTTTTTATTGCTTTTTGCTTGAAGGATGCTAATCACCATTTCTGTGCTTAAATTAAGAAACTTTTTGTATCATAATTTTAGAAATAGAGTAATGTTTTTATTCTGAAAGATAAATTTGCTTTAAGTTATTGACTTGAGTCTGACATTCCATTATCTAGAATTTTTCCTTAGCAGTTCAGGTTTGTGCCTTTAAGGTATTCTGTAACTGACCACAGCTTTGTGTATTTTACTACAGGCAAGGGTTTTCTGAAAAACCATAGTTTTAATATAAAGACACCATTTAAGTAGTAAACCAAATTAGATTCCATTCAAACAAAAATATTTCCATCTGAACCAAAGATTAAGATGGAAAACATTTCATCTGAATCCTCATGCATCTGAAGAAAATTAGCAGATACTAAACTGAAACTAGCAACATTCACATTTCCAGAGAGGAATGACTTTTTACATATCATCAAAGCAAATGGAAAAAAACTTTTAACCATCTTTTTCTCCTAAAGAACAGTTAAGGTTAAGACCATCCAAGTAGAAATAAAGAATGTGAGTTGCACTTCTACCTAATGGTCTCCTGGAAGAAGAGACTTGTCCTGTCAAGATGAAATACTACAACTCTAAAAACAGACAGAGTTTAGCTGGATTTAGGACTAGGCCCTAGAGTTTTCAAGATCATAACTGGGGCTATGTAAATACTGTTTCCTTGGATCCTACTTTATTTTTCTACAGGAATTTTTGGAAATAGTCTTAACATTTCTGTACCTTTACAAGTATGTGGGAAATAAGCACATGGAATCAATGTATCCAACTTGAATTCTAAAGCAAATACTTTTTCATCTATGGAATTGTAATTATTGCTCTGCCTGATTGAATGGGAAATTGTAGAGTAATCTTGAATTAATATACCTCAATCTCTTAAGAAGAAACAAACCATGATCAATATTCATGTGCTATTTTTTCTCTTGTAAGCTCATGTTATGACAAGAGATTTGTTGTCTTTTCTCATGACTTAAAAATCTCATGTGCTTATGGTTCCTTTTTTATTTATTAGCATACTTGAGTATAAGTTTTCTTAGTTATTTTATTTTTCCTTTTACATTACAGTAGTATTAGCAGGCCAGAGCCAGGTCACAGTTCTGACACAAGAAATATAATATGCAGATTTAGTGAGATGGTTAAACCACCCAAGAACTACATTCTTAGGCAGAAAATCCAAGAAGAAGAGGCAGAAAGCACAGGTTTCACAGAAATGTGAATTGAATTGCTCAAATTCAGACTGAAATAGTACTAAAGATTAGAATAGGTTCACTGTCTCCCAGTTCACAGTTCAGTATCACTGGGACATCACTTGAGATATCTTGCCATGTTTTTTCATGTATTTCTGTCAATTCAATTCAATTCAATTCAATTCAATTCAATTCAATTCAATTCAATTCAATTCAGTTCAATTCAATTCAATTCAATTCAATGTCCACATATAACATGAGAATACTGCTTTTAACCCCTGGAGTTACTCCTGAAATCATGACATAAAAATATCCAAGTACAACAAGTTTTCTTTTACATCAGAGTAACATGCAGGTAAAATAGAGTGGACTCAGGAAATTCTGTCTCATTTAATTATTTGCCAATTACTGAAATGGTTAATTAGTTATTTGGGTACTGAGAAACAAAGAGTGTCTCCTGCTGTGTTCCCAACAATACCCATTTCCACATGCCTCCTCCCACATTTCCCTCTGTGTGTCCTCACACGACGTCCCCAATGTCTCCACATCATGTGGCTAAGAAGCAATTCTCTGGAAGGAAAAAAAAAAAAAAAAAAGCATCTATGGTAACCATTGAGCATTTTAATAATGAAGCTTTAAATGAGAAAATGACAAGTGAAATTTGTGTATTATCGCAACCATGGTGGGTTCTAATAATCTAAATAATCTAAATAATCACAACTCCCTGTGGCACTGAATTACAAGTTCATGTTCATTGATAATGATCCCTTTACTTCAGATTTTTAGACTAAAAGTTCTGCTTCATGAACTTTCACTGCTGGGAAATCAGACTGAGGTTTTCAATGTTTTTCAGGCTGCAGCAGAGGATTTCAGAGATGAATTGTGTTGATCCACTATATTCACTGACTTTCTATTTTCTGCTCCTCCAGCATCATGCACCAATGCTTCAGGAACTGGCACATCTCCTGCTCCCACCACACAAGCCTTGTAGTTGTCCTGACATAAAAATTTGTCATTTTGCCCCCAAAAATAAGGCAGTAAGCATTGATAACATTTTCTTTTTTTGGGTTTTGGGATATTTTTGCTGTGTGTATTTTTTTTTCCTTTTGGTTTACATGCTTCTGATATGCTGGAACATTGCCTTTCAGGAGATTTTGTGGAGCACGAGGGACTCACAGAATTTGCAAGATAAAACATTTGTTTAGAGCACTCTGTCTTCTTGTTTTAAGAACAACATATTTTCTATATTTCTGTCTTGGAGCAAAGTAGATTATAGCCAGACAGATAGGTACTTTGAAATAGAATTGATTTTATTTCTATGTTGCATTGATGATTCCCATGTATACCACCATTAGTCATACCCAGGAATTTCCTTGCTGGGAAATGGCAGGACATCTTGGTTTAGAACTGCCCTGCATCTGTTCTAAATTACACCAGGATAAGACTGTGAACCCTTCCAGTTTTTAGATGTCTGAAAGTTTAGCTTTTAGCAGGAGACTATACCCAAACTAGCCTCAGTTCCCTGATGAAATGGTTTACTCTTTTGTGGATGTAAGAATTAGTAACTTACAAGGAAAATTACCATTAAAAAATTCCCTGAAAACAGAAAGAGAAAAGAAAGCAGTGTAAACAGAATTAGGCTGGTAGGAAACGTCAAAAAAATACCTGATGTGGAATGGTATCAAAACAAAAGATCAACAGATGTCTTCAGCATGAAGACTAGCAGTGTTTTCTACCTTTTATTTCTTTCAGGGGCTCTGTACCAAGAGGTGCAAGTTTCCATCTGGTAGTAGAATTCCACAAAAAGTTTAAGATGAAAGGCATAATATGTATTTAATGATACCTTCACACTGCTGATCAAAGCATTTTTTCTGAACAGTTTTTCGTCATGGTATTATTTTTCTTCCCTTACCCATTTTTTCCAGTCCTTCTACCCTTTCCCATCTAACATGTCACATAACTCCACTAACAATTTTCCTATACCATTACAAAGACAGTATGTGGCTGCTGAAGACACTGATTCTTCAATGATTCTGTCCTTCAGGTTGTTTTCATTTTTCCTGTCCTCTCCTCCCCTTGTTCACCACATATTTTAGAACTGGAAAGAAGCTAGATGTCCCCTATTTGGTGTGCATGTTCAATGTTTCTTGTTCATATCCTAATTCTCTTCAAATTAGATATTATTTTATGGATGAATGCACATACAGTGAGTATGGTCCTTACCTAAATAAGTATGTCACCTCTCAGCTTGACAGCATGGCACAGAGAACAGCTGTGGCACAATGTCATCTGCGGACCCTTCTCCAGTCTGTGGGGGAAACCACAGAGTCCAAAGAGATATATATGTACTAGACAAGAAAAGAATTACAAAGTTTAGAGGACCTTGGTAAGACCCTTTACTCCTCCATGTTTCCATTTTCCCTCTCAACCTCTGCTTTGTTTATCTAAAATTCCAAGCACAGTTATCTCACAGGGCTTTATGCTCTGCTGTTATGCTAATATGTCAATTATTTAACAGCCGTACCAGGAGATTTAATAGAAAAGTTCACAGAATTTTGGAGAGTGTTTCATCATAAGCACTGTACAAGGCACCATGTTAATCTCTGCTTTGCAACATATCAAATCTTATGATATTACATTCATTGTAGAAAGTTAGAAACCCACTGAATTTGCTGAGACTTTTTTCAGGTGTATTAATCTTCAATACTTCCTGACTTCATATTCCAGTGCTGGCTTGCCTGTAAACACAAGCAGGAGGGGAAAAGTGGTTCTGTGTCCTGCTATATGTGCATTCAGTTTCTGTGTTTTTCTCTTTTATTAGCCTGCAATTCATAAGTCAATTTAGAATGGCTTAGCAATGCTATCAGCAAATGCTTCAGCTCCAGTAGCTCCCACATTCAGTATTGAAAACATCAATCTTTTGACATTTGTTGTACCAAAATGTGGTCTCTGGCACAGGCTAATATCCTGTGGTTGCACAGCTCACAACTCTGATATTGTGCCTGTTTCACCTATTTCTATCCATATTTGTGATTCCATGTGAAAGAGGTTAAATTCCATTCTCTTGCATGCTGTTTGACATTATGTCCTTTCCCTTGCCTACACGGCTTTTGTGTGAATTAGCACTGCTGCTAATTTCTCTGCACAGATAGCTGCAGCAGAAGGAACAAAATTAATAGTCTGTTGGAGTAGCCCCTCTGTCACATACCTTGGAGACCCCACAGTACTGTGACAGGATAATGGTCTCCTGTTGCTGGATAATGGTCTCCTGTTGCTATGCAAATACAAAGTCAAAACAAATGTGAATGATGACATTTTTAAAAGCAAACATAGAACTGAGCCTGTCTCTGGTAAATATTTCATTAAAAACCATTTCTGTTTCCTAAACCAGTGAAATGAACGCTTTCTAAGGCAACATCATATTGTAAATGAGAACAGAAATACGGCTCTAATATTTAACATGCCTAGTGAGACCTTAGAGTTGTTACCCTTTTTAGAGCTTATATGACAACTCATTTCACCCTTTGATTTCAAGACCAGCCACTCTCTAGTATGTAATGCTCCTTACAACTTAGCTGTTACCACTTTTTTAGATGTGCTTTTGATGTCTTGTCATGTTCCTGTACAATTCTTCCTCATGCAACAAACTTTCTAGTTAGTGTTTGTTGTTTAGTGTGTTACCCTTCTTATCTATTTTTGAACTAAATTTTGTCTTTTTGAAAAATCCGTTTGCACTCTTGAACTAGATCCCATTCTTCATCTTTCTTATTCCCATGCTTTATCTTTCTTATTCCCATTCTTCATCTTTCTTATTCTGGGAATAAAAGAGTAATAAAATTAAAAAAAAAAAAAAAGATGGTCACGATCAGTCCAAAGGCTGGCAGCCTCACTAGAGCAGCTGACTTCTCTAAGCTTCACTGTGCCCTTGCTGCACGTTGATAATCTTAGTGCATAGCAGCTGGAGGAAATTTGTGCTTCATCTCAACCCTCCTCATGCCAATCTCAGCTGTGAAAGAGATGCTCCAACTTCAGGCTGCACCTTGTTCCTTCAAACTACATTTATTAAACTGGTCCCTGATTTAGGAAGGGAGAGGGGAGGTAGACAAGGGTTTGGAGAAAAAGTGCTCCAAACCCTATGGATTTTACACAACATATACAGAATAAGCCTGATTTTAAATCAAGAGACCTGCACATTTAAAAAATGTCTTTCTGCATAAGAGAAGATGCATCATTTAATGTGAACCAATGCCATATGGATGCCAATTAGAAAGAAATCAAAGAAAAAGTTTAGGTAGACTGCCCTTTCTAAAAATTAATCATATTTTCTATTTTATTTTGCTTAGTACTACAATCTTTTGAAGAGGCCAAAACAGTAAAGATTTCAGGATACTGAGCAAATTAGGGCTAACTAGATGTCTACATTTGCAGTCTGAACAAGGTACCACAGCCTATGCTTTGCCAAGATTTCACTCTTTGGTAGAAGAAAATGAATCCAGGATGTTTGCTGCTTGCAGCTGGTTCAGGAATAACACAAGAGCAGGCTAAACTCTTGAGTACACAATTATTTAGAGCTCAAAAGGTCAAAACACCCAAGTGGCTACTGGTAGCCAATGGAGATCATATGGCAAAAGTGCATTGAACTTCACAAAGGCACAATACTTTCTTAGAAGAGCAGCCAGGTTTGAGGCAGCCAGATTTTGCTTTAGTTTCATTTTCCAGATGGACTTAAATCGTGCAGAGATTGTGAGTAATCTAATCTTGTGAAGGCAAAGTCTATAGCCAGAGGATGGGTACAATCACATGGGTGCATGAATTTTTAAATTCTGTGGGTGATATTAAAATGAATCAGAACTATTTTCACTGTACAGTTGCAACCTGGATATCAAAAAAACTCTCCCCATTTAAACCATAACAGAAAAAGGCAAACACATATCAGTTCCTTGAACTGAAAATTATTTACTTACCTGATTCCTTGATTGATTTCCCTTCCAGCCATTTTTGCATCCTTCCCTTGTGAACTAAGGCTCAGTCTCAATCAAGTTTCAATCTATACACTGGTCTCTCCCCATCATTTTCATTTTGTGAATGCAGAAGAAGAAGGAAAATTAGGTTGGGTGCCTGACATAAGGACAGATAATCAAGAATTCAGGTAAGCAGATGAGCTACAGCATTCTGTTCTCAAATTCTACAATCTCCATGTAAGGTCCTGCTATGACGATCAGTTTTGCAGCATCTCAGTTTCTCCTGTTTCCTCTGTAGATTCACTAACTACACATTATACATGTCACCTAGGGAGGGTTAAAGTAAAACACAGATAACCAGTTGTCAAAAGAAAGGTTAGGGCAAATGGAGAGATGTGATACATTCAGGCAATCTTATTTGCCTGAAACACTCCTGATTGTTTCAAGTTTCTCCTTTTGTAGCAACATCCAAATTTTTCTTTGACTACCACTATTGTGAACATATTTTTCTATTTCAGTTAACACTGGCCTCAGAGTTTATTTGATAAGCACGAGAATTGCTGAAACCCACAACTGTTGTAAGTAAATATAATTTTATGGACAGGGTCACTGGTCAAATTCAAGCACTGTCCCTTTTTTGTAAATCATAGTGCTTTCCACCAGATATCAGGATATATCTTCAGTGTCCTTTATAGTCTTTAAAAGATTTTTTCACTAAAGATAAAGGAAAGATAAATTAAAACTCACATATATTTATTTGGTACCAAAACACATGCTGAAAAATAATGAGATTCTATCAGTAGGATATACCTGGTTGAGTTACTACCCTGTATCTTCAGAATGGCACAAACTAAAAGGATTTTACTTAAAATAAAAAAGAAGTAATTGATACAGAAAATTGTAACTTAATTGTGTTTACTCTCTTGAAAGGCTTAGCATGGGTATCAAACAACAGAAACAAAACAGCTGCAAACAAAATGGGTTTTACAGAGACCATCAACTCTTAATTTCCATCAGTCTTTTAAATAACAATGTAACCAAAAAGATGGTAAAAATACAAAGTCTTTTTCTACTGCTCTTTGTAATGTTGACCTGAAGTATTTCCCGAGCATTAATTGGACTATAATATTATTAAAACACGAATTTATATTACATCAATCTTTAAATCTGCCAATATGCAATAAACTTTCATCTTTCTTCTTTTTAATTGGAAGTTCATTAAAGAGCTTCTTTTTATAGCAAATATGTCACAGAAAAAAGCCCAAAGAAACAGCGTTGGAAAATTCCCTGCAGGGAATAAGTCCTGATGTTCATGTTCAGCTTGTTCTTGTAGACTTCCAAAGTCAAAAGCAAAGACACGTACTCCAAATTGTCCAGGGGGTCAGTTATCATTCTTCCATTAGAGTGTTTCCAATATATAGCCTGAGTTTTCTTATTTTAATTTAAGCCAAATGTTTCTGCCTTCTCTATGCATGTGCGATATCATTCAAGTTATTCTTTTCTTTTCCTTGTATTCTTCCCCAAGACTACTTTAGCATTTCCTCAATATTTATATGACCAAGCCCACAGTGATTATCAGTGCTCTATTGCAGACTGGCCCTCTTGGTTCACATCCTTTTTTGAGGATTACTGTCACAAAGTGGAGGTAGTACTTCAGCTAAGCAGAGTGGAAAGATTATTTAATATTTCTCAGCACTATCTTTGCTTTTTGTCCCAGTACCTCCTTATAATTTTTTAAAATCAAGATTCACTTTCAACTCACAGTCACCCACGACACCTTGATCATCTTCTGTGTAACTGGTGTTTTTTCTCAGAGTGTGTTTGTCCTACTGGGTTTTTTTTTT
>VZSR01003807.1:32036258-32085236 GCA_013398615.1 Brachypodius melanocephalos | reverse complement strand
TTTGTTTTGGTTTTTTTTGTCTAACCATGATATTTTCTGCTTGTTTTTATTGAAACACATCCTATTTTCTCAGATCCTTCCTCTGGCTTGTCAGGATTTTTTTTAAACTTCTTATCCTCACCTGTAACATACTTGCCACAATTTGTGCATCATCTCCAAATCAGGCATTTTGGCACCACCTTCCAGACCAGAATATACAATGAAGCCTACCAGGCACAGAGCAGATCTTGAGTCCCTTGCAAACTGCAAAACTGCATTCAGTATACTCCTCCACTTTGATAAGGAATAGGCATTACTTTCTTCAGTATGTTAATCCAACCACTTTTTCATTCATGCACTTAGAGTTTTAAAAAATCCTCTCTTCTGAGTATAGTAACTTATTGACTTATCTCCTTTAGATATGCTGACTCTCAGGTCTTCTTTGAGGGAAATAAAAGAATGGGGTAAAATGAGAGTAGAGGTACTCAGTAATCACAGAAAGACCAGAGAAAACTGAAAGACAGGATGCTCAGCAGTTTTCCAGCAGGGCGTGAGAGAGATCTTATGGTAAACACACACACAGGTTACTGTTGAACATATGTTGAGGTGCTTTGTCATAGTGGTCACAAACCACTAAATATCACAGAACAATAGGAAAAATAGACGGAAATAAGGCTTGAATCTGAAAAAAATAACTGTGAATACTTAATTAAATGCCACTGATTATGTTGCATCTTTTATCACTACTGCTCCTGAGAGCCTGCTCTAAATCAGACTGAAGAAGCATATCTTAATAACCTATTCTTATCCAAGGTTTGTTTGCACTGGTTTTATTTTTAGCAAGGATTTATACATTTTTTTCCCCGTATCCATGCAGCATTATTGGTATCATGCACTGCAGCGAGAGTGCACAGATAGATGCAGTGAAAAGATTTGGCAAAAATACAATCTGTCTAGAGTGCACAGAGCTGTGCACAACATTTGAGTGGGTTGTGGCAGCCATATAGCCATTAGTTAATTATGATAGGGCATCATGTTGATGTGGTGACTGTGCTGCTTCCAGTTTTGGAAGTAGTTCAGAGGCCTCTACATCTGTGTCTGCATCTGCAAGGCCGTGTAGCTTGTTGCTGATATAGCTTTGATTTGCTGAAAAAAACAAAATAGGGAAACTTCTGGTCATTCATCTTCAAAATTAATTTTCAAGGCTCTTCATTTAGCCCTTGTGTTTGGAGCCCGTGAAGAAAGCAAGATGGCGTAAGATGAAGGAAAATATTGCTTGCATATTGTAATTCCTTTGAGAGGCAGGATGCACTCAAAAATTCTTCTTGGTTGCCTATCAACAAAATTTTACTCTTACATAGAAAAAATTAAGAAGATGTAGGAGGAAGAACAAAAGCAGGCTATCCACATGGATTCACCACACTTTTTTCAGCCTTGAGAATATAACCAGCAGACAGGGTATGCTCAAAGAATTTATCAATCTCTCTCATTTATCTGGCAACAGAGATACAGTTAGAAATAGAAAGATGTATTTTTTTATTTACTGCAGATGATAAACAAGCTTGGTTTCTAGATCACTACAGACTATGTGAAGCCTCAGAGCAGTTCTCAAAAGCAGACACGAGGCTTCTCAAACCTCTGCTAACTAAATGAGTTCCTGGCTGGAAATTAAACTCACCAAATATGCAATTTATCTTTTCTGTTTCTTTCTGAAATTCTGCTAAATTTTCTTCTTTGAAGGCTTTTAGTTTTATCAGCTTTCCAGTAAACAGTGTGTTTAAGGTTACAGTCTTATCTAGGAGAAGGAGTACTAGTTAATAGAACTGCTTCTTTCATGTTCCATTTAGCTATGTATTAACCACACAAACTCCATAAACACTGGAAAAAATCCTCTAAAAATCCTTGAGAAACCATGATGTCAGAAAAAAAAAAAGCCCTAATAAGCAAGTAAATGAAATATCTCATTCAGAAATCTCCCATCATGACAGTCTGTGTCCTATTCATTAATTAAAACTTAAAATAACCTCCTTTTGGTAAGACTCCAGTTGCTGGGTGACTAAATCAGTACCTTGCCAAAGCTCTAAAAGCCAGCAATACCTTTCTCTCTTTTAAATATTTGTGGATTTTCCTCATGAGCCATAGAAGTAGGCAGCTGGGCAGCTCTTCCCCACCAGGCACAGAAACATATAAAAATCTTTTTCACTATAATCTTAAGGTCTCAAGACCGTACAGGCAAACCTCCTCATATCCTACCACTATCTGGAGGAAGCAGCACATTTCACACGCTGTCTCTGAACTGATACTCGTATTTTTTAAAGGGAGGGCACCAAGACATACTTTTTGCATTCACCGTTTTCTTGTATTCCCTGACACCTAATGGGTACTGTATCGTCTTAAACCTGTAGTCTTTCCTAGCAGGATGGCTGCAAGAATTTTATTTCTTCTAGCAAGAAAGCTGGAAATCTCATCCACCCACCTGGCACAAGAAGGGCAGTTCTGAGTCAAGCAAACTTGCAAACTATGCTGTGTTAATAAATGCTTTCTCTGTCTCCCAGATGTTCTTATCTTTATCAGAGATGCTATGAAACATAATAGCAGTGGTCAGGGAAGTTAAAACTTTTCTGCAGCAGGAATTGTGTGGTTCTTCCCCCCCCCCTCCCCCTCTTCCTTATCAACTTATCTGTGAATTAAGCTGTAGAGGACAACTTTCTATGGAGTTGCCCTGGAAACTGGTGAGATTTGCTGATGTATGGCCTCATTTGACCAGCCTGGCTTTGCCTTCAGAGAGTGGAAAGTATGAGAGGAAAATCCAAGGAGCTGCGGACTTCCCCTCTTACAGAAAGGACATTTTTCAGGTAAGATAAATTTTCCTATATTGCCCAATAAATCATCAGAAATGAAACTCAGTGGTTTTATTCCTGGAACTATTTGTAAATCAGTTATTTTAACTATTCAACCAGCTCTGCTGACTATTTAGTTTCCTGATACTGCCATACCCTTAGGAAATTACAGGATGCTGACCCAGTTTACACAGATGAAGTTAATTAATTCAAATACAACTCAAACAGGATAGTTGTACATGTCTGCCAAATAAATCTTAACCAACTACCTTTCCAGCCCCTCCCTCACTAACCCCTACTCCCCATCCCTCTTCACTTCAGCATGGAAAATAAGTTTTCCTGTCCATTATTTATTTTCTGTGGCTCAGCAGGCCTCCATTTGGTATCCCACCCCAAACAGAAATCCATTCAAACATTAACAATAGATCACACCAGGTCTCAGTCTGCAGCAAGGGCAAGATTGAAAGTAGAGAAGCTGGGGATTACAATGTCTCCCAGAGTTTAAAAGAAATGAAAAAATAAGAAAAAAAATTAGAAGAAAGTCATATTCCTCTTTGATTAAAATACACTGAAGCTGACTCGTACCAGGCTCCAAAAAATACTGTCTTGTCTTTCCCACAAGACCCCTGCCCTGTGCATGTTTAACTCACTGCAGTTCTCAGCTTCAACAGAGCCCCTATTGCTTAGCAGAGCAATGGCTGTGGGACCTGTCACTGGCCTCTTCTTGGTGTTCCTGTTTTCCTGTTTGTCCTTCCCTGTATGATAGGGACATCTTTTCTCATCCTCTTTGTATTCACCTGGGCAGATCACTTGATCCATTAATAAAAACCATATCTGAAATACAGAATTGCTCTGTGAAGTGTGGTGATGTGCTTTTTGATTTTGTTTTTTTTTTGTGTGTGTAAGACTAGATTCAGATGCATTCTCCAGTTTATCACAAATGAGTTTCTATTGCTCTTGGCTGGGGTGAAGCTATTTTCCTTCACAGTGATAACACACTCAAAAGATTAGGCTCTCTTGGCTGACAACAGTAGTGTTTTGGGATTGTTTCATACTGAAAATTTTAAGAAGCTGTCCTGTTGTAAAGTTCTAGCACAAATGCTCAGGTTTCCTAGCTATCCAGCTAATCAAGATAACCTCAGAAGGGGAATAAGGCTAGCTTTAAATAGTAGGGTGAGAACCACCTGTGCATTACCCACAGTCAATTTTTACATTAAAAGAAATAAGACCAGCGAGCTGTCTTGAAATAAAAATACACATTTATTTTTGTCACAAGTGAGATCCTAATTTTAGTTTGGATATGGGCAGAATTGGGTTTCCTCATTAAAAAGGAAGATTTGATGAATTCCTTAGCAGCACATAGAGAAATCAAAAGAAAACTAGTATTTATTTTTTAGCCAGGCTTTTATATGCTAAAATATTATGTTGTTTTACAAGGTAGAGGGCTGTTGACATATTCCCCTTAAGATCTCTGCTCTAGGAATATGCTTGAACAAGGTGAGGCTAATCAAGCTAATTACAGTGAACTGAGTATAATTTTCTCTTTGTTTTGGGGCAAATGAACACAAAAAATAACCTATGTGGATTTCACAGCAAAGGTTTATGATTAAGGAACTTGTTTTGAAGTGATTAATTTCTATTTGTAAATAAGTATTTTAATTCACAGATGATTTTATTTATCAACGAACCTGCTAAAATAGAGTTGCTGAAAGGGCACCTAAATGTACAAAGACTGGACAAAGGGTTTTTAAAAGGTTTTAGATTTGCTTTTTGTTATTTTAACAGTTGATATCACAAGCAAATTACGCTGCACTCTTTTTAAGAAAACAACTTGATTTTAAAAATAAAAACACTCCAAAGAATATAGACTGATGAAAGCTTATATATCCATTTATTCTCTGTGCCATAAAACCAGCTAACTTGATGATTATCTTGACAGAGAAAACTGCTTAGGTTTCACAATTAATAATAAAATGGTAGTGGGAGCCAAAATGCATGTTTATGCAGGAACTAAAGGAAAGAACCTTAAATCCAGGAATCCTAAATTTTTCAAGTGTAAGGTCCTGCACCTGTATCAACTCAGATGGGAGGATGAAGAGATTGAGAAGGACTGGGATGTACTAGTGAGTGAAAAGCTGGGTATGAGCCAGTAATGCACACTTGTAGCTCACAATGCCAGTTGTTTCCTGGGCTTCATCAAAGAGAGGTGGCCAGAAGATCAGAGGAAGTGATTCTGCTCCTCTGCTCTGACCTCCTGAGAACCCACCTGGAGAGCTGCATCCAGCTCTGGGGTCCTCAGCACAGGAAAAACATGGACCTATTGGAGTGAGTCCAGGAGAGAGCCATGGAGACAATCAGAGGGCTGGAGCACCTCTCCTGTGAAGGCTGAGAGAGCTGAGGCTGTTCAGCCTGGAGAAGAAGATCTTATAGCAGCCTGCCAGCAGCTAAAACAGACCCGCAAGAAAGATGGGGGTAAGCTTTTTAGTAGGGCCTGTAGCATCAGGGCAAGGAGTAGTGGTTTTAAACTAGCAGAGGTGGATTCAGTCTAGGTTTAAGTAAGAATTTTTTTACAATGAGGAGGGCGAAACACAAGAATGGATTGCCCAGAGAGTCAGTAAATGCTGCATCCCTGAATATATTCAAGGCCACGTTGGACAGGGCTCTGACCAACCTGGTCTAGAGCTCAGGGCAGAGGGGTTGGACTAGACAACCTTTAAAGGTTCCTCCCAGCCCAAATTATTCCATGATTCTATGAAATTTTGTCTATTGATGTATATCATAATACATCTAATATCACTATAATCTGACAAAAGTGATTAATATGTGCACATTTTTATATATGTCCTAAATGATCTCTTATTTTTATTACAAGGGGATGTAATTTCCAGATGTTGATTTCCCTGTTCTTCAAATACCATCCCAAAACTGGCCATTAGGCTTACACGAGGTCAGCAACACGAGGCAGGAGGATGCTGTGAGATCACTCATGTCTCACAGTGCCTCTGCCCTGCCATCTGCCTGGGTCCATCTGCTGCCTCAAAATTGCAAACTTGTTAGAATGGCAATGTGACTCCTGTTCTGTGCTTGCAAATTTCTCTTCCTCAGCCTTGCCCAGACTGCAAGCACAAAAGCAATACTAATGACAATGATAAAGAGTGAAATGTTGCTGCTGTGTGTCTGTGAGTATTCATGGATTTTTTTTATTTTCCTAAGCAGGGAGAGAGCACATATTTTAGCAAGTGAAGTCAACTAATCTTCTGTTTTCACAGAACAGTTCTTCTTCTTTTGGTGCATCTGGAAACTGGCCCATGGGCCACTGATGAGGGAACCACTCAACTGATTCCCCAGTGAAATGGGTTGCTGGAGTGCTTCATGCAAAACCACAGATTTTGACTTCGGTGTTCCCTCCATAACAAACACTGGCTGTTTGCTGGGAGAGGTGCTGTTCCTCCTGTTCCAGGGGACAGGTACCCTGGGGATAAGTCAGGGAGCAGGAGAGATGGAGGAGAAAGGAGGTGAGCTTCAGTGTGAGTGGTGGATGTGGTAGAGATTCTAAAAATGATAGCTGTAAATTGATTTCTCTCAAAGCAATAAAATGATGACAGTCCATATCCACAGGGATTTCTCTTTTTGGCTTCATTTTGGTCTCAAACAAAGGATAATGCAGAACAATGATGGAATTGTGCTGTGTGTAACTAAGGAAGAATTTTCTTTCCCTGCAAGGTCTGTGCAGTGTCAGAAACTTTGCATCACTTTACAGTTATGCCCTTAATACCTCTAAACTTTAGTATAAATTTATCTGTATATGTTTTATACTATACATACATAAACACAATCATGTCTGCAAAAATGCAAAAATGAAGGTTTTGGTACACATGCTTTGATGATTAGAACACTTTTATTCTAATTTTGCCCTTGCTTTTCATCACTGATCACTGTTTGTAGCAAAGGCAGGTCACCAGAGAGGGGAAGATCACATTGCAAATCAACAAGCCTTTTCCTTTTCCTCCCTTCACTCTGTAGTTTTCCCCAGTAATGACACTCTCAATCCCATCAAGCCATATACAATTCTTGGTAGGTCTGTGTCTGTTTCCTGTGGAGACTTGCAGCCTAAATATAGTTGGGAGGAGACTTTACCATGAGACATGAATACCATGTTAGGAAGAAATCAAGAGCTAAGTTTCTCTTTGATTGCAAATGTGTTTTACACCAGGAGAAGGAAAAATTACTCTCCAATCTCTCTAGCTGAGAAGATTGCAAATGCATCTCCTTGCCTGAGAAACTATCATGCCAATCCATTTAGGGGAAAGAGTTATACATTCTATATCTCTTAAAATTAGCTGCCACGATTTCAGTTTTTGACTGTGAATATTTTCAAGGTGTTTAGAAGGTTATGGAGTGAAATTTGTTGATAAAAGCTAGTAAATAATTCCAAGTAATGCTGGGTGAATGAAGCTGTCAGCTACCACCAGCAAGGAGAAAAGATTGAGACTAGTTTAATTAATTTCTAGTGCAGATGATATGTCAGTCCAGCCACAGTTCTCCAAGTGTAAAACCATTCTGTTTGTAACTCTGTCAAATACAGACAGATAAGTGAAAATGATATATACTGTTGATACATAAAATCTCACGGAGCACAAAGTACAGAGTTAGTCTTGGGAGAAGAGAAGCATCCCCATTCTTTCATAATGTGTATATTTTTTTTTCTTTTTTAAAGAACAGATAATTTTCATACTGATTTTACTGTTCTCGAATTGACATGCACAACTTGAAGTTAAACTGAGGAAAAGTAGAATGACTATGTAACAAAAAATAGAGGCCCACCTATTAAGTCATCCCTGCTGGGCAGCTAGATTGAGAATGAAATCTCCACAGCAAGAGCTGTCTCATTAAATCCAACTGGCCACAGGAGAGATGGCTGAATCTCTTTCCCTCCCCATAAATTCATCTTTGCCTTAAATGTTGATGGTTAACTGAAATCCATGCATTCCCTATTGCAAGTCCAGGTTTGTCTGGCTCCCTGGGGAAGTTCCTAGATTGTTTCCAGCTCCTGAAGCAGAGTGATTTACCTACTGCAGGACAGGAGCTGGGGATCCCTGAAGCTGTCTGAGACCAGGAGAGGGATTTGAGGTGGTGTGTGCTGTGTGAGCCAGAGCTGAGATGGAGAATGCCATCAGTAGCTGGTTCTGCACAGGGCTTCTGCAGCTCTGGTGATGAGTGGCACTGGGTCACTGGAGATGTGGAAGCCTACTGCAGCAGGTGCTGCAAGCTGAACTGTGCAGGTACAGAGAGAAATGAGAAGAAAAACTGTCCGTAGAAGAAAGAGGGTGGTACCATTCCTAGAGTCTTCTGGCTATTGATCTGCTAAAAAAAGAGATTTGTTCAAATAAACCCCTGTATAATTTTAATTTATTCTCTTTGAATCTTTATCAGCAGTGAAAATTAAATTGCATTAGTGAAGGTACCTTCAGGCTGGAAGGCTTCCCCTCATTTGCATCCTGGTTCACAGAACCTTGGAAAAGAATGTTGACTTCCTCAATTCACTTTTTTCTCCCCAGTATTTACGGAAATAAGTATTTTATTTTTCTTAGGGAAGGGAGAAATAATGATTCTCCATCCTTAACATATCTATCTTTAGGGGTGGTACAGTCCATATCATTGTAGAAAAGCTACCAGGTACTCCTGGTTTCTAAATACACAAAACAGGCGTAGGAGGCAGCAAAGAAGGGCTGCTACTAATAAAAACTTATAGATGTAGTTTTAAAAAGCATATGCTAATTTTATTCTAATTTTAATTGGATTAAGAGTTCTAGAGCAAATTCATTGTACTTATTTCAGTGTTACTAAAAAATTGTCTTATGAACATTCCAGAACAATAGCTACTGTAAAGTGTCTCAGAGTGACATGTTAATGCTTCGCACCTCTATTCAGCATGTATTAAAGTTCATATATTATTTTACAATTTTATGAGGCACAACTCTATTTTCTACACTGGACATGGTGTCAAATATGGAAGTAAAAATGTTGGACAAATTTACAGCCACTGGATGTCATTGTTGTTCTTCTAAACTATGAAAAACAAAATAAACTTTAAAAAATGTTGAAGTTAACAGTTTAAAGATTGAGACTTGAGAATAAATATTTTCTGACCATTTCCATATTTCCATATTTTTAATGAAATTAAAATATATTCACCTAAAATAGCAAAATATATTAATATCAATGCATTTCATAATGACAAATGAACTACATGGACACTTCATCAGAGCAGCTTAACTTCTGTTCTATTTAGAAGTTCAATCAGTCACTGCAAATTTCAGTGTAGGTAGTTAACAGAAAGTGATGATCTGGACTATATAATGAATGTGTAAAAGTAGGTGTAGTCTTCAATTCTTCAATACTTTTTACATGACTCAAACCTCACTTGTGAAAATCTGTGTATTGACTGCAGACAACCAAAGGCAGAATTCAGATATCTCTTTTCATACCATTGTCTGAAAATGAAGTACTAATAAAAGTCAGTAACAGCTACCAGGAGACAAGTCTACCCCCTTGCTCACTTCTGAGAGTCATTCTGCAAAGTGTCAGAGCCTGACTCTGAGGAGAGGATACTCTTGTAGTGGGTAGTCCTGTGCACGGAAACAAAGGAGCAATGGAATAAGTACTGAGTGGAGACAGGTGCAGAAAGGCTGGGTCCTCTGCTGAGCAGAAGTTTCCCGTCTCCCATTTTCTTTTCTGGGCTCCCAGGTAAGGCACAGGTCTCAGAGAGACTTCTTTGCAGGGGTTCTGCAGCTTCACGGTGGTCTATAAGAAAAGATTTCTTCTCAGTGCTTCCCTACAATCCCTCCACCCCCTCACTGTACATCTGCCCAGCACCTGGCCCGGAACTTGGAAGGGTTCTTAATTTCATTCTATGTGCACACTTATTACCCTCATAAGAAAGTAAGGCTGAGCTAGACTCTGTGTACAGTGGGTGGGTTTGAACACAGCTGTGCAGCAGACCACTTGCTCTCCTTCTGCTTTGTGAGAACGACGCTGTTTAAAATATCCAGTCACCTTTCGGCGTCAAGGGATTTGGGAATGAAACGATATCAAACAAAAAAGGAGGGCAAACCCATTTCGCTTTGCATCTCAGGAAGTCTCTGCTTTTACCTGCGGCGTTAGCATCGCTCTGAACTGCTGCCTGGGGCCAGCGCCCTCTGCTGCAGCGATGCCGTGAGCATCACTTGTCAGCAGAGCTCTAGAGACATGAAACGCTGATGTCACCGGAAAAGAAGCAGCGGGGATCTGGCTGATCAACTGCAGCCAGGCTTGCTATTGACGGATGGGCTGCCTTCCTCAGCTCTGCACTGCAGTGGATGGAATTGGAGGCTCTGATGCGGGGAGAACAGAGGAAGTACTGCTGATTTCTCTTAATACAGCTCCAGAGTAACATTTGGATTCGAATATCCAGGTGCCATAACTGGGAGCTTCATGGTGCAGTTATAGCAGCTCTATTGCCAGAGAGCTTCGTTGTTGTGCTTATTCTGTTTTCAAGCTGGCAGAGTTAGCAGAGGAGAGGAGCTGCTCCTCTGCATTGTGGGTGCTTAGGTTGTAGTACGAGTTCAGAATTAGCCTTCAGTAGAAAGAAACACAACGGTGTCACTCTTTTGAAGTATTAACAGAAGTGCAGATACAGCAGAGTGGACAGACTTGGGTCAGCTATTGTCACCCAGTACTGTTGTAAAGCATAGACAACCCTTCTGGAGCTGTGAGAAGATCTGAGATGACTCTTCAGGAGAGGATGGTTCTCCATCATTCCCAGCATAGAACTGATCTCTGACAAAGCCCCAGAGTCAGTCCAGTGTACACTTATGGTTCAGACACTGAGGGAGGAATAGTCCATCTGGATTCTATTGCAGGTCCCATATGTCTGTAAGCTTGCAGTGGCAATACCCAAACTGCCCTTTTTTTGGTCTGGTCTTCGTCTCTCAGTGGGAGTTAGGTACGTAGATGCCTTTGAGGATTTGGAGCCAGATCTTATCTCTATGTATGTGCAGCCACTAGAACACCAACAGAAAATTTTGCATTCTCTGGTGTGGGCAATGAGAGTAAAATTATTTCTGCAAAACCTGAAAAAGGGCATTGATTTCCCAGAATTGAGAACCTCTCTGTTGGAAAGAGCAGTTTACCACTATAGTTTGGTGGGCAAAAAAAGATATCTGCAACAAAATAATTGAAACCCTAGTAGCTGATTGTGCTGCCAATCCAATGTGCAGTTGACATGAACATCCTCAGTCATCAGGGGGAGGTTCAGGACACTGGCTGGGCTCAGAACAGGAGCCCAGCCTTGGTGTTCCTTGTCCCAGGGAAGTGCCCTACTCAACCAGCCACTTGAATAAGGATGCTCTGGGCTTACCTGTTCAGCCTGATGGGCTTTACCTTTCTCCATCTCTCATCTTTGTTAGGTCTTGAGGCATAATGGGAGAAACGAGATCTCAGAAACTTTCGCGGGACAGGAAAACCACTTCCTACCCAGTTCTATTTCTGCTTCCAAAATTCTGTTTGGCAGTAGTTTCAGTGAACTCATTCTTCCTTTGAGTGCCATATGATCCACAGTTGTTTTCTAAATCACCAAAAGCCATTGACAGGCTGTGTGGTTTTGATTTAGGACAAAGATGTTATTTTAAAAAAATCATTAACTCAAAATAAAGGAGGAGAAAAAATCCATGTTTACCTTAGTCTTTGCTTACAAAAATTTTATGAGTGTGAAACGCACTTATATCTGCACTATTTATAGATGCAAAAGAAGATTAAATGGAACTGTATTTATCTCAAATTAGAGAGCCAGCATTGAACTGAAATGAGATGCATAATATATACATATATATTAATGTATAAATAATATACACATCTGAATGATGTAGAAATATTTCAGCAGTGTGCATACATAAACAGGCTTGCAGGTGTGCGTGGGAAACAAATACAAATATGTATGTATATATAATTTTTTAATTAAAAGTATTTCTTGGTTCAAATGTTCTGTGAAAAGAACATAAAACTCCACTATTGTGTTTTGTAATAATTTTGAACTTTCCAAGTTTTGCCTCCTTTTTCAATATTTAACCAATTGTTTCCTCCCCAGATGTTAGATTACTTTTTTCCTCAAGGATCTGAGATACTATATTGCTGAAATACCCATAACTTTACAGAGCAAAATAAGGAAGAAGATGAAATGTTAGAAGCACTTACTAAAAGAGAAGTATTTCCCCCTGAGTCAAGTGACATTGCTCAAACATATGAGGCAGGCAAAAATACAGATCACATCTTCAAACTGATCTCTGCTTTCTTCCGGTGAAAAAAAAAAAAAAAAAGGCAATTTTGAAGTTGTCTCAAGTGATGATTGGAATTCAGGCAACCTCAAGATGCTGTGTGTTCACTGACTTGAAAGCTCATTCATAAATATCCCAGTGTGAATCCCTGGATAGTGGAATGCCACTAGTAGCTAACGGGGAATTCGCCATTTGTCACTGTCTCTTTAGACAGTAACTTGGAGACTGATGGAAAAGATTGCTGTCTACTTCATCAAGAAAGCAAAGAGGAAGTGAGGAACATGGCAGCAGATGGCCTGAAAGATCCTGCTGTGCTCTGGTCACCTGCTGGCAATTGCTCCTGTGGCATTAGTGGCCATTCCAGACCATGAACTCTTGGAGGAATTTTTGGCTGCCATAGTAGTAACCAATGTACCCTATTAAAACTGGACTCTCCTAGTCTAGAAAATTAAGATTGTTGCTTCATTTTCAAATAATGTAATAGGAAAATAGATTAAAGAAAGATACCATGTATCAAATGCAAAGATAGTTAAACATCCCGACAAATATTTGTTCAAATTGTTCATTGAAACTCCAGTGGAGTAAGTGCTTCTACTCCCTCAGGGCTTTCTTCACTGGTCATGTGGTTGAAAGAGGCACAGGGAACAGTTGATCTCTCTCCTCTTTGCCGCTAGATTTTATGTTTCTGTGTATCTAGCTTATGTATCTCAAGACTTTTGGTAAATTTCTCTTAGTCTTTGTTTTCTAAATTAATCTACTCTGACTTCACCAGGAGCAGTTTCTCAGAGGCTGCAGTTTTCATATCTCTGACTTTTCCTGCCCCTCAACATTTTCATCAACTGATCTACACGTAGGGAGAAGCCCCTTTGGGTGGATGAGCCATTAGGTACAGATGAGAGCCCTACTGAAATACAGGCAGCCAAAGAAGACAAAGCAGTAGTACCAGAAATTGTGCAGCTTGCAAATGACACTCTGTACACATGAATATGATCCTTATCTTTTTCTCAGCATCACAAGTTTGATGACTTGGGTTTGGCTGGTTATCTGCTATAATCACAAGGTGCTTTTCAGCAGAGCTGTTGCACAGCCAGTCATTCCTCAGTTAGTTTATGGAGCTGATTATTCCTGCATATGTGAAAAAGCTTGCATTCAAGTTGAATCTGCTTTTTCCAAATAATTTCTTCAGTTTTCCATGTTTGAGTTTAAATCCTATATTTTTAACTCACCCTGTATAAAACTGTAATAAGCTTGTTTTTATTTTATCATCCACAGTGTTGGCCAATATACCTCTAGACCATCCTTCCAATCTGATAGTAAAACATTGATAAATGAACTTCTAATACCATTTTCCGATTGATTCGATGAATCTGTAGTGCCTTCCATGTTTCCAAAGCACTCTCACATGGAATCACTGAGGTGCATGAGTTGACAGAAAAGTGAAATTGTGGTGAGAATGTTGATGGTGAGTATAGGAATGTATTCCTATTTTAACTAAATTGAAGTGGTACGATGACGAGCTTGGGTTTTGAACCAGGAGATTTTATTAATCTCTCTCATTGTGCTATAAATTTGGAGCATCTTCCTCCTAAGCCCTTTTTGGATCAATATATCAGATTTTATTGGATTCCTCCCTTCCTTCTCTCATACCCTCTGGCAGAAGAAGGTTATATGGGAACTGTTATTCTTAAATTCAGTCAGTTTTCAGTGGAGGACTCTACCTTCTGTTAGGCGATAGCGCTTTCAAACCACTTAAAATATTATGTGAATATATATATATAATTACCTAAATGCCCAAAGCACTGAATTCAAAGTTTTTGTCTTTACATTTAAGAATAAGAAATAAGAAACTATCTTGCAGTTATTTATGCTGAGTTACTAAAATCGAATTTTTCCAGGTTTGAGAGGTTTCAGACAGCGAGATCTTTGATTCTGCAAGTTTTATGTGACTTCAGGAGAGATTTTTAGTCACTCATTCAATCCAAGAGTTCTTCCCATCCTTCATCTCTGGTCAAGTGACCACATAACATACAGGCAAGGAATCAGCTTAAAGCAGAGTCATCTTTAAAAATATATATGGAATATATCTGTGCACACAAAACCAGAGTAGTTATTTTCCCTGTAGATACATTAATACAAAGTGCTGCAATATAATTCTGCATTCCTCATCACATTATAGCCAGTTATTTTGAAGTGAGAAATGGATACAAATATAAACAATTTCCCTCCATACACGTGGAAAAGAAGCCAGACTGTCCAGGAAGACATTATTTCCTGGTAAAATACTCCGTGTGGTTTGGTAACATATTGGAAAAAAACTTCAAAAAGCCAGATGGTTCTCCCAGCTATTTTAATGTTATTGTTTAATGAGTGGCCCAAGAAATGCATTTAAGTAAGTGAATAAAATCCAGTTGTTTCATCATTGTGTTATCTCAAGCAAAAACAAATAAATAAAAGCATGCCAGTAATGAAATGTTTTCCCTTAAGAACTTGGTAGAGTAGTAGTGCCAAATTCTGCTGTGATGTAAAATGGATGGATGCAAAGCAGATGTAACTTCATCTGCTGATTGCAATTGAAAGCTTTTAAAATTTGCTTGGAACATATTTATGCCTTGAGATGCATGGAGAAATGAAGTTCAACTGGAGTTTAAGGAGTATTAAAATTTCCCTCCACAAAATCTTTTTCTGTGTCACTGATCTCCTCAGACAAAGGTAGGGATTTGGTGCCAGGTTTCTTTAGAGCTCTATTCTCTTTTCAGACCCAAAGCCCTCTATATGCAGTGTAAGCAGATATTTCATATCTTTACCAGTAAATCATTCAGAATACCTCACAGTACCCCTAATCTGCAAGAGGAGTGTTTATCTGCTCACCCTCTTATCAGCAACGCTCCATTCCTGATAAACATGCTGTAGATCTGTTGCTGAAGGTTAAGGGTGAATTCCTTTTGAGCCAAGTTAAAAATAAATTTAAGTTAAAAATAAATTTAATAGACACATTTTAGTGTCTATTAATGAAATGTCTGTCTAGGGTGATGAACTTCACTATCCTTGAGAACAAGAAATACAAAATCACTATACGTAGTTAAGCTTATTAAGGGGTTTAGACACCAACGTGGGACTTGGGGAGGGTTTGAACACTGAAGTTGAAGACTGATGCTCCAGGTCCACCAAATCTCCTCAACTTCAGGAAGACTGTAAGTGCTAACCTTCCATCACTGACATTTTCCTCTGCAGGTGTTCCGATCTTCTGCCCTTGAGGCCAGAGCCACTCCCTGCCTACTGATAGCTGAGTCAGCTCTCTCCAGGCATAAATCTTCCCTTCACCTTCTTCCCTCTTCACCTTTTTCTCAATCTGGCTTTATCATTGCTCTTAAACCATACCAGACCTAAGCATTGAAATTATTGCCAAACATGGCAACTATTCAATTTCACTCATCACTGCAACAGGTGCTCTAACAAGAGAGCATTCCCTCTGAAGTCAAACATCTCATTTCTCTATTCAAGTTCAAATTTTTGTCTTCCAGTAATGCAATTAAACATAGGCAGGGAAGGGCCACCTTTCGTCTTTGAAACTAACAAGTAAGCTTTCTCATTTTATAATGCCAGAAAAAAGAGGTGCAAGAGTAACCATTCTCTATCATTCACTGAGGGAAAAGCCCCAGCAGCAAGGTGCAAGATGACTGGGAAGTAGGAAACACTGCAGTGTTCCAAATCAAGATGAGGAGGGACTAAAGGTCTTAATTTCTGTTTCCTGAGTGACTGTGGTTGACACTGGACAACAATATGAAGAGGGTAGTGTCAGCACCTTCTCCTTCTGTATCCAAAAAAGATTGGACCTATCTTCTCCTCTATAAATGGCAGATGCAGATGCCAAATACAAGAAGTTCCAGATTGTGAATTTAAGTCTCAGAGTAGACCCAGCTCTCAAGGACAGCATTCCTGATGCCTTCCTTTTTTAATATGATGACATATATTTTTCGTCATTCATCAGTACTTTGTGTTATGGATTCCATTCCAAACTTTCTCTTTCCATAGCCACTAAATGTTAACCTATGAATTTTTTTTGATGAAAAAAGTGAAAAAATTGAATGTGGTGAAAACCAGCATTATAGTGACAAAGTTCTGGAAAAAAACATCCTAAACCCTGCAGTTGGATGTACTTCAATAAGTCTCACACAAATGTGGATCTGCAGCAGTGACTAATGGTGTTTTCTGATGGAGGGCTACAGTCTGGGGGTTCCCCTTGCAGTATATAATTCCTGTCTCAGCTGGTCAGAAACAAAAAATATCTTAGACTGAATAACCTAAATCACAGACATTTCCTAATTAGAGTGAATTTACTTAAATCCCAGGTCATGTAAATGAGTTTAGTCTTGTAAGCATGCCAGGCTTCCTTTGAACTCATAAGTCCATCTGTATTTCGCATTCAGATCTGTTGCTTCTATGTGCCAGTAGTACCTAGCGCTGCCAAGAAAGCATTCCCACCTTGATTCCTGCATAATGAGAAGTATTTTAAAATCTGTATATAAACCAGCTCATCTCCAAATTTTCTAAGCTTAAGTTTATAGACGTTTGTCACAGCATTATTATCTTTTCTGGGGAATTTTCTATGAAGTACATATTTTCAATATTCTACTGTTACTTAGTATGTCTTATGCATATACAAGCGAGAACACAAACCGTGCCCCTAGTATGTGCAATTAATTTTCACTTTTGCTGAGGGACATTCTTCAATAAAATCCTCAAGGTGGCAGCACTGGCTCAGTGTTTAATTTCACACCACACTCAAATTCCCCCCAAAAGACCCGGAAAAACAACCCAACAACGTGAAAACTGTGCATTGCTGAGGTGGACCTTCTTTCAAAATACTTTTTACCCACTGATGTACACATGCCTTATTAATCAACCCACTGGTCTTTCCTTTTTGCTAGAAAAATATCGGTTTTAAAGTGTAGGTGTATCCAGGCATCCTTAAAAATGCTAAAAAATATGATGGTGTAACTAAAGTACAACTAGTGCTTGTTACTCCACATAGACATGAGACAAATGGGATTTGTGGAATTTTAGCTGGGAACATACACCTTAGCTTGTCTTTCAAACCCTTGGAAATATGGTTCTCTTTACTTAATCCTGCACTTCTGCTGTTATTCTCAGTTGCTGCTACTTCTCATATCTCAGACAAATGGTCTGGTTAGCAAAGTGTGGCAGAAAAACTGTTGCACTAAACCCCACTGCACTCCACGTTATTTTACAAACTCATTTTATGCACTAGCTCTTCATTAATCAAAATTGTCTGCTACAGATAATATTGTTTAAATATAATCTGAGCTAATTCAGTTTCAGCCATAATGAATACAGGGACTGGAAGTATGCAGTATCCTGCACTCTTTTGCATAGAACTTATCCTGCAAATTGCTTTGAGTGTTTCAAGAGAGCATTTTTTCATGGATGGTTTTTATTATCACTAACATGACTCCGTTTGTAAACAAGAAAAGCTTCCTACAGTATCTGCAGGCACCAGGAATGATGAAAACAGCTGGAATCTTTAATTGTTTTACTTTTAACAATATGTCCTTTTATATTCAAATCATCCAAAATGCTAACTAAATAGTTTTAACGTTAATCTGACTAACTACGAAAGTGGAAGTGATGTGCATGTTAAAAATAATGTTATGATTTATATTCTTCTGGATGTTCTACTTTCACTAGAAACAACCAGCTTGCACGTTTAGTGACCTTTATGCTACTAGCAAAAATTGTTATTAAATTTGATTTTTTAAAAACACTGAACAAGTATAAACTTTATACTAGATATAAGATATTAGATATTAGTTTTTCACGACTATGTGTGAATAATCCACCTGAAAACTTGTTTGGCCCGACTGTTTTTGTGAAAACATCATCCATATTTCTTATCTCTATATGCCTTTAAGAAAATGATGATGGAAATTCATGCACTTTTAAATTAATCTTTTTATCAGATATGCCCAATTTCAAAAGGGCTTGAAAGTAGCAGATAACATTTATCACTAAAGGTTTCAGTTGGAAACCCATAAGTTTGGCATGATAGTAGTGAAATTTTTATATTTTCCAGTCTTGGCATTCATAATGGTTGTCTTGGGCAAAGTAGACACAAATGCAAATTCAGAGCCAGCCTCATTTGCTACCTTAGAGTTTGTACTTTAAAGAGCTCATCTCTATCTTAAAGATGGACAGCAGCTGGGAAGACACAGCTTGATTAAAGATGGGAAGCATAAAATCAGGCAAGGGATCTCATGTTTGAAGACATTACTAACATGGTAGATAAGGAGAAATCAGTAGATGTTAATGTGCACTCTGGTTTCTGAGACACATTTGGCAAGCTCACACATGACTTTCCACTTGTTACTACTCTTAGAATAATGTGATAGTCTGTTGGGGAAGTTCCAGGTATCAGCAAAATTTTACTAAAACCCATTTGTTAGCCCATTTATTTTGTGCAAACAAGTGTAAAGGTCCTGCAAACTCTCTGTTTTATGTACATATACAATCACTTAGGCTAGAGAAAGTTTTTATTTGCTAGTTCATTACAGGAGTAATTTTAAAATTTCTTTTTTTTTCTCCCAGCTTACTAATGGGTGCCCTGAAAATCACAGTGAATGCCTTCTGCATTTCCTACTACCTGAGGTCATACTTTTGCTTTTAAAAAAGGATGCATAATTTTTCAGGTTTATATGGGCCAGGAGTACAAGATCTCTGACCATAGGAAGAGAAAGAATATTCCTAAGTGCAGAATACCAGATCTAGGTAAGGGAAGGACCAAAGCAGAAGCAGATGTAGCTTTGTGCCACCCTTGCCCTGAGCACTCAGAGAGGCCCAAAACACTCAGAGAGGCCCTAAAATATTGACTATTTTAGCTGTCAAGGATGACAATGACATGAACATAACTCAGAAATGCTTCTTTGCCTGGAAATTCCCTTCATACAACACAGACTGCTTACCTTTCTTAGCATAGTCATGACTGATTAAAAAATGTATGAGAAAGTATTTGTATGTCTGGAAACACTAATTAACTCAAACTATAAAGCTGATGGACTCATTTCTAAGAAAAAGAATCACCCTGTAAGACATGCTCAAAAATAGGTTTCTCATATCTCAGACAAATGACCTACCACTGAACCAGCTGATTTTCTTTTATGGTTTCATATCAAATCAAAGAATCAAATCAAATTCCAATACCTGGAATTAATGACATATTTTCTTTGTGCGTGGAAAATGGCACCACTCTTTAGTTTCATGCCATTTAACTTAAAATTCCCAAATTCTACTGTATAGAATGGTACTACATTAGAATACAGAATAATACTGTATTAGAATGGTACTACAAGTCTTGCTTTTCCACACATGGCTGAGGCTGTTTCTCCCTTTGTCTACTCTGCTCTTCTGTCCTGATGAGTCTTTCTGGGCATGGTTTCCATGATTGTCTCCAAACATGCCAACATTCCAGAAGAGAAAAAAATAATCTATGCATGGCAGCAACAGGGGGTTTTCAGAATCGTGCAAATAATGTTTAGTGTATCGATGTACAATCTTTTAAAAAATACATGACATGTAATATCAAATAAAGATAGCTTTTATCCACAAAAATAAGGAACATATGCCCACCTTCTGATGAAATGTCATCCTGCTTATTCCCTCAGCAGGATTTTGCTGTAACACTTCTTAAAATAGAAATAATTATGGATTTCATCTACATGTTCTGCGGTGACATTTTTATTTTTCATTTCTCAGTTTTGTCTCCTGTGCAACAGGTGCCTCACCTTCAACTCTAGAGGATTGCTTAAAGGCTTTTTCATTTAACTGCTGCTACATGCCAGTGCACAAATTACCTGGCAGGGATGATGTGGAGTGTTAAGGCCCACATCCTACAGCAAGAGATTTACCAGCTACCTGGGTTCTTAGAGCACAGAGAGCCTAGTTCCATGCTGGATGTGGATCCAGGTGTTTTTGTAACAGGATGTGCTGCTTCAGAGCAGTGGAACTAGCTCAAGATGTCAATAACAACAGATAAGTGATGGAAAAGGACAAAATTTAATTGCACAGTCTCTATTTCTGTTTCCATGATCTGGACCCTCCAAAATAATTTATAAATATAAACCACTATTTGGATGCTACATAGTTTTAATGAAAGTTCCCAAATATCACTGTGGCACCCCAAACACAGCACCAGGACCATTTGCATGAGATCAGAGAATGCAGCACCACAAAGCTTACTTGCAATCTTGATGCTCAAAGATTTCTGTGTGCCAAAGCTGTGCTACCATGAATGCCCAAAAAATATTTCAGTTGTATTCCCTGTAAAGCTGTTCACAAACAAAACATCTTCACTGCTTAATATCTGTACTGAAGCTCTTGGTTCAGCTCAGATGTGCATCATGTGGTGCTGCACTTGGCACAGCTTTGGCTACAGCATACCTTCTGCTAAGTGTCCAGGCTTTGGGGGTAGGAGAGACCTTCTGGCTTCATAGTTTGCCCCATAATTAAGAAAGCAATTTTTGGAAGCACTGCTCTGTGTCTGAACTTGCATGTTTTCAGACTCACTCAGTGCTATTTTTACACTATTTTCCTCTGAACTAATAAAAGCTTGAGCATCTAGGTGTTTTTTTCCCCCATTTCCAAGAATAATATTTTTGCATTGCCATAAAGTCACTCTACAACTTTGCTTTTAGCATTAATAATGGAGTCTGGTTTACAGACAGTAAAATATATCCTAATCATTTTTCTACATAAGTTTTCCAATAATCCTTAAAACCAGAATTCTATACCAGTTTTCAATAGCATGCCAAACAGGGTATGTGACCATTTTAATCAAATTAATTTCTAGTTTTGCTTTTGTAAGTGGAAGGCAGACAGGGAAGGGGCTCTGTGGTGGTCCCATCTCCAGGCAGCGTTCTCTTAAATACTTACCTGCAACATTCAGCTCCTTAGAAAGCAGAGGAGGTCTGGGTTCTGGTGGACAGTGTTCAAACTTGCAATCCTACAAATGCTTAATTTAAAATAATAAAAATTAAAAAACAAAAAACCACCACCAACAAAAGAAATAAACCGCCACCACCACCATAACAAAAAATCCCCCCAAACCTCAAACAAAAACAACAAAAAAAAAACCCACAAAACTATCCCCCTCAAAAAAAACCCGCTAAAAAGAGCAGAGTATAAACCAGGGATCTGGGGATGCTGAAACAATACACTCATTGCCTTGAGATCCTGCCTTGAGAAGATGGAACAGAGCAATACCCTAAAGCAATACTTCTTTTACCTTATCTAACAGGCCTCTAGTCAATATGCCGCAGAGTAAAGGCATAAATAAATAATAAACTCATGTCCAACTCTGGCCTTCATTTCAGTGTGCTGATGTGGAAGAGAGTCCTTTCTCCTGCACCGAGGAGTTGTGGCAACATCCTGTAAAATTGAGTTTTCTGGCCCATTAACCTAGAGGAGACTTGCCTAGACCTTGATAGGCTTGTGTCACTGTCATATTTATTAAAGATTCTGGAAGAATCAACTCCTCTTCACTGTTTATCTTAAGACATTATGTTAATTTTGGAATGGATAGAATTGCCTAATAAATAACAAAGAAACAATTGTGGGAATTCAGGGGAAAAATGAGGGTTCAGGCTTTCCTCCTGCCTTCAGGTGTTCCCCATCACCCTGATAGAGGCAGTCCTCTGCATAGCATACCAGGTTTCCAAACTTTTGTTTAACAATTCTTCCAATAAATAGACTGGGAACCTATGTCTTTGAGACTATGTCTTCTCTTTGAGGCACTTTCCAATAGAAAGATATCTTTTGCATATACTGAAAAGACATTTCATGTCTTCTTGCATCTTATTCTTAGCTTCTATAAGGTAATTTTATTTTTTTGCCTCAGTATAATGATTTCAAGATCACTGGTCCTTCAAGCAACCACGAATACCTAGTAAATGAATCTGTGATATCTATGTAATGAAATCCAGAGTAGGATTGCTTTAGATGTAGTTATCTATCTTGTTACATTAGTAAAATACCAGCTCAAACTGACATCCCCTTGACAGATATTTCTACATGGTGTAGACAGGTGCTGAAGCAATAAATGATCCTTTTCTTTGACTTGATTCTGTGTCCTCCACCAAGCCCCATCTTGAGTGATCTTAGTCAATACATGAAGCCACAGGAACACATGAAATATGTGGCAGCGTTCTCACAATAAAAGGACAGCTCAGCACCTCCTTTTATGCATGCTAAATGTCCTGAACAGATTATGGCCAGGACTTTTAACTATCCAAGTATGTGAATTCTCCAGTTAGGTTTCAGAAAATGGCAATTGCCTCAAATTTCCTTTCATCTGTGAGACCATTTTTTTCTTCTTTTCATTTCTCAGATGTCTAGGAGTAAAACCAGTCATTACAAAGCTTCTTCATTTTATGTTCTTTTCCAACTTGCGTTCAATTTGTTCACCACATGCTGACTTAGTCTCATGACTACATTAGCCTTTTCTTATGGTTAGTCCGATGCTCTCATGGTTGCTTCTGATAATTTTCCAGTGTGATTAACTATCATTGTGATCAGATACAATCCACACTGTTTGCCTCACATATTATTACTCTGAACTGTGGTTCTGTCCACAGTTCTGTCCATCACAATTGATGCTCATGATTTTTCCTATCTTTGTACTCATGCAAATCATTAGTTTCTCTATTTCTCTCTCATAACTCTTCCAAAATTCCCACAGTCATCTTGTAACCTTGCAGTTCTCAGTGAGGCAATGCCTTTGGTATCAGTGTGTAGTGGATGACAGCATAACCCCCTCCAGGCTTGCAGTTGCTGCTCATATTTACATTCCAGTAGATAGCATTATCTGCTTACCCTGATTTACACTGCTGATTTCGTGGCTCACTCTTCTTACTATCCTGATAACTAAAGCCAAAGAAAATAATTTTTAGAAAAAGTCAATACGTTAAAATATTTCATTTTATCTCAGAGTTGTCTACAAATTAAAGTCAAATTTATGGAATAATTTAGTGAAAATGAAGAATATAAATTAAGTCAAAATATGAGTACTAAAAAAGAAAGGAGAGATTTCATTCATTGAACTATGCCCCAGTTGTAAGCACTCTAAATATTTCATTTCCCTTTTACCTGAAGAGATTAGAATTCACATCATGATGCCAAGCATGATCATGCTATTTAGCATTTTGTATTAAGGCTACAACAAGACAGCAATCTCAGAATATCATGCAGCCTTTAGTGGTTACAGCCCTCAGCTGGGTGAAGAAAATGGAACTCCAGAACTCCAGATCTCCCTCAGAGGCATTTGAATGACAGTGTCTGACCTCCCACTCATGTGCTCTAAGAGCAGAGAATTACAAGGTACATTCCTGTCATGTATGCTTGTGTGAACTCTTTATTTTTTATTATAAAGCATTTTTCATCTCATGCTGGTGTTCTGAACTGCTTCAATTAGCTACTTCCAGGTCTTTACTAGTACTTCTCCATTGTGTATATAATTTTTTTTGCTTGAAGTTGTATCTTCCAAAGATAGAAATGATAATACCTTTTTCTTTAGTTTCTAAAATTTTGCACAGAGGAAACACACGCTTTACAGCGTGGAATACAGACTATTTTCCTCTTTTCACCCTTGTTTTGGCTGTGCCTTCATAATGGGTAGAAAGTAAACTTAAGAAGTGTTGTTTTACATTACCTTGTCATCTGCAGTGAGGTCGTTGGAGCTTTTCTTTTTCCTTGATCCAGTGAATCTGCAATTATAAGAATCTTACTTGTTCCTTACAAGCATCTAAAATATTTTTACAGGACTTGGGATCTGTTTCTCAGTCTTTAGGCTGCTTTCTGAATACTGAGCCACTGTTTGTCACCACAAGCTTAGTCAGGGCAATGTAGAGTTCCTGCTGCAAGAATACAAGCTTCCCCTGCTCAGTGCTCATTTTTTAGCAATGCAGAGAGAATGATGTTAGAGAAGGATGTCAGTAGCTTACTCACATAATAAGCCCCCTTACAAGATGCTGATTTACATATTTTAATTTCTTCACATTTTTTTCTACAGAACCTGGTTGGCTTCATTCCAGCAGAGGAAAGTGCAGGGAAAGAAAGATTGCTATACCCTGGAAAACACACACTTCTGACAGGTACACAGAAATTGTTCAATCTTAGCATCAAATTACAGACACACACATGAGGCTCAACAGGCACACTTATTTCAATGCTGGTCACAATGTTCTGACAACAATATGTTATAAATCCTTTCACAGTCAGCCCAGATAAGGTAAAGGCACTTTTGCTGTTGGTTTCAATTTTTTTGCTCTGAAAAAAGAGGTGGGAAACCAAGATTCCTAGGTTATTAAACTCCTAGGTTTAAGTATTTATAAACCAACACCTCTTCCCATCATCATAAATTTTTTCCTGTCATTAGAATATTCAAAAACTCATGACTATTCTAACAATGTATACAACCTTCACATATAACTTCCACATTTCAGTGTATTGGGCAAACACTAAGTAATTCAACAATATCACTCTTTGACAAATAACATGATGACCACCAGGGTTAGTGCCTGTTTTCCTGTGTCTTTCTGTCTTGTCACTGGCTTTAGTATCTAGCCATGCAAACACCAAGTTAAACATTTCCCTACCTGGGGTAATTGCAAGAACTTTCTCCCATGTGAGCTGTACTGACCTTTAATATCACTGGAATTCACCCACCAGCCCATTCCCCCATTCTCACTCCCATTCCAGTCCTCTAATATAAAAGCCATATTTCCATCAGAAAACTTTGATATTATTTACCCATACTTTGATTATATTTACCCTTGAATATATGTAAAAACTCAAACTACACTTAACACTACCTTCTTGTGGTTAATATTGTGATAGATCAGTTTTTTGGATCAAGTCAAAATCAAAGTGTTCATGGCAGTCGAGAGCTACAGCCAAAAATGTCATTATTGCCTGTCAAGGCACCATTTTTGAAAAGACTTCTGGTCTATCTGTACAGCAAGTTCTGTGAACTCTTCACTCATCAATGCCCAGAGAGTCAGTGTGCAGCAGTGAGAGCTGAGAGAATTGATGGAAAATACAGAATGAGCAGGTGATGAAATGGCAGATTAAATTCAGTGTCAGTTCAATGCAAAATAATGCACTAATGGTAAACTAACTGTAAGCATTCAGCCAGAGACGAGGCAATGGACAATAAATCAGATGCTTTCACTCATGAAAAGGACCCTGCAGCCACCATAGATAGTTTTCTGACTTTATCACCCCAGTATTCCTGAGTGGTCAAAAAGAAACAGGGTACTAAGACTTAATGTTATGAAGACAGAACAGTCAGCTAAGCAAAAAAAGTATTTAATGTTTCTTGGAGTTGTGGCAACCATATCAAACAGGATACTGTAAAAACAGTACAGAGAAGGATGAAAGGGATGACAAGGAGATAAGAAGAAATTAAATAGAGCAGAACACATCAGTCTGGAAATGACTGAACTGAACAGGCAATAGATACAAAAGAAGAATATAACATCCTGAATGCCAGAGAGAAGATGAACGGGAAACAATTAATTGATGTTTCACATAGCTCAGGATGTGGAAAACAACAAATGAAATGATAAGATAGCACGTATAAAGAAAACCAAAGGAAGTTCTTGTTACTAAGTAAAAATCACAGGCAAAAAGTATAAGTGAGATCAAAAAGACAGACAATACCAAATAATAAAACTGTTGAGGGCTATTAAATGACATGAGCCTGATACATGGATGATTCCAGATATATTGCATGTTGGGAACTAGGAGAGACTATCAGGGAAAGGTTGTTTTGTATTTCTGCCATTCTCTGGTGTGTCCCTTGCTGGTCACTGTCACAAAGCTGTGTGGATTTCTACTCTTGCCCATCAAGATCATCCCTATGTTCTATACTGTAATAAATGCTTGATTTTAAACAACAGAGTTTTGCAGGTAGAGAGACAATGAAATATTTATAAGTCCAATATCTGACTCGATCTCCTGTGATACAGGAAACCCTCTTCAGACCAGGCTCTATGTCAGGTAGAGAGGGAATTCAGGCAGGGGTATCTCCTAGCCAAGGCATGCACATTTTGGGTATCACAGTGTCTTCTACAGATTCTTTAGGAAGAAACAGGTTATAGTCGTGTCATCCATGTAATAAAGGAAAATTTTAACAAGTTCTGTTACAGAGTTTACTGGAAACAAAGAAAATATTGCCGACTTAAAATGTAATATTTTGCATTTCAAACTTAGCTGGAAAAATTGCAATATTTTTACACTATTTTATTGGTCTTTTAAAGCAAATAAAAATGAGTAAAAATAGAAAAAAACAGCTGACATTTTTATGCATTCAAAATTGAAAGATCAGTAACTTTTCTGTTATTTCTTTCTCTCTGTCCCCAAAATAATCAAAGTTTTGAAGTTAAAATCTGAGAGAAATAATAGAATTAAGAATCGCATTCACCTGATCATCTTCTTTGAAAATGTAGTTGTGCTTAGAAACTCAAGAAAATAAATATTGGTAGTATGTTTCTGATCTGAATTAATTGGTTTACTGTAATTTCTTTCCAACTGAGCCAATGGTGTGTCGTTCTTTTCTATGTCTTCATTGCTGGGCTAGAATGCTGCAAACCATAAAGCTCATACTTTATACCAATATATTGCTCAACTAGAAACTCATTAAAGAAATAGATTGGAATACATGTTACTTTTAAACTCCCTCAATAAACAGATGTTAAGAGAATAATGCAGTTAAAATTATACATCAGAAACAATTTTATGTATCTGAAGTGACCAGTCCTGTAAGGCTTGAAAGGACTTTAGAGCTATGGAAAACAAGTTTGAAAAAATTTACAAAATTATTGACTGAAATTATTTCAGCAAATACTAGAGGAAGATTGTTTCCAGAGAGCATGGCTGGTATGGAAATTATTTGCTAGCCAAATGTTGCTAAGCAAATAATTCAACCAGCTTCAGATCACCAGTTAATGACACCCTTTGAAAGTTTTGACAGGCAAACAGTGTTCACAAAGTGTATATTGAATTAAAACTCCAAAAGATATATTTCCACAAGAGTAAATATTAATAATGAATTGATCATGCATCAAATTATTTTCATTTTAGCCTAGAAATACTACCCATATTTCTAACAATTTCCCTTTTCAGAGCTGTGAAAACAATCCAGCCAAGCTGAAACACCATCAAAGAATGGGTCATGTTGTTTCTTAACATGGGTGAAAACTTATTCCAAAAGCATAGTGGAAAATGTGTGGGTTTTGTTGTTAATTTTGCTAGTGCCAATACTACTTTCCAGTGATGGACAAAAACTCATAAAAAAGAATTTAACTTAATTTTACTTAAATAACCAGGGCGCCTCTGAAAGGTAAACAAATACTCTTCTGTGGCATTGCTTTTACCACAGTATTTCCTAAATTTAGAATGAATGTGTACCACAGGACTGTAGTTATACCAAGTAATGGTAAATTTTTGCTTTTTAATCTGGTATGTTCACCATGTATTTATAAAAAAACCTGAAAAGTAGAATTAAATATGGATAAATATGTGAGGAGAAAATGGATATGAAAGGAAGATCATGCTAGACAGAGAGGACAAAAATAAAATGTGAATTTAGCTGCAAAAATAGCACAAGCACCACAGGAACGTTACCATGTACAAATTACTCCACAGTGGAAGGTAGCATAGAGACTTTCTCTGCAAAGCAAGGTAGGTCCCTGCAGAAATAATTCAGATTATAAGTGAGCTTAAGTGAGGCAGAAGGTGCCAAGAAGAGAAACAAAAGCAACTTTACCCTATTTGGGGTATGTATATTTAGCACATGTCAAAATGTCTGCACTGAGTTTTGCAGTCTTGAATATTAGAAGAAAGCTGTCATGTGGTGGAAAATGTATCACAAAGTCAGTCAGCTGTGTCGTAAAGACTAATTTAAACTTTAGGGACTGGAAAAATAAGTTTTTCTTCCTCAAAGCCATCTTTCAGAGTGTAACAACCATCTCAACAGCTTGGATTTCTGTTCATGCCTTGGAACCAGCTTTTGCAGGGCCTGATCAAAAATGAGACATTATATTCAGTAGAAAATTCCAGGCAAAGAGTAATACTCTTCGCCTAAATTTGGATATAGAAACTCCCTGGTAATTTTCCATGGAGAGAAAAAATCCAGACATGCCTAATATTTACATAATCAGAATACTTTGTTCTGAAAATTTAGTCTCAGTTATAGTTTTCGGCCCTCCTAGGACAAAAAGGATTTGGTTTTACAGGGTGTGAACCAGGATGCTTGGGTACCCAAACACTCAGCTGTGTGATGGAGAGACACAAATCCCAGATTGTCTCAACTAACACATCAGGTAAGCTGGCTGGACTTCAGGCTCAGCTTGGTGTTATTTCCACACCACAGCAAGAACAGAAAGAATTTAGTTGTGTTCACTTCATAGGTTTTTAGAGTCACTAAGACTAAGATTTGGATGCAGGACAGAAGCTGTAATCCTGCAGAAGGTCATGCTAAACAACCCTCTGATCCCGAGAAAGTGAGGATATGATGTGGGTCACTAGTCCTACCCCTTGTTTCTGTAAGAAATAATTACAAAAGATGTTGAACTGGGTAAGGGACAATGGCCTGTGTAGTTTTAAATGTTATATCAGAGCCTGAAAAGCCCATCAGGATCTTTATTTCACGATTTCATGGTATTACACAAAAACAAAGTGCTCAGGTGGCAAAAATTTACGGCATCCCACTGAAGTCCTGGGAGGTGCTCTCTGCCACGCAGCCAGATCACCTTGCTGTTCCTTCCTCCTTCTCAGCAGGAAGATATGCTTCCCAAGAGCCACAGCTGGGAGTGGCAAGCTGTCTTTTGGGCACACGGCTGTGGCTAGACAGGACAGCAGCTGAGTCAGCCAGAGCGTGTGTTTGGTTTAGGTGGCCCCATTGGCACTGCCTTGAATGACAGCCAGCCATCGACTCAGCTGGCCAGGGCAGCAGGTGCCACAGCGCTGCTTTTGTTGCAGTAGTTTGGTTGTTTCTGCTGCCTGTGAGGATGGCAGCTGCTCAGCTTGCTGGAGCAGAGGTAGGGGCACGGCTTTGTAGCTTCTCTAGCATAGCTGACACACCACACAAATCACTGTTAGTGATGGAGTACTGCCTCTTTCCTTCTCACCACCATGCTAGGTAAAAAGGACTCAGAGGCAAAAGTCAAGATGGATTTTTGCCTGTTTTTGATCACATCAAGTACAAAATTAAGCTGAATGCTGAAATGCCCAAGGATATAATTTTTGTTAATTTGTTCTTGTATTTACATGGACTAATGACCTGATGTTCTCTCCTAGTTAGCAAATGGTGTAAATTATATAACATTTGATGATGATTTATTTTCTCAATCTGGAGTCCTTCTTTTATACGCAGATTTTCCCAAGAGGCCATTTACAACCATGATCGTATGGGCTATAATCACAGCTCTAGGAATGCTAACATGAACTCTTCTCTACTTTATACTGAATATTCACCAGCATCTGCTACGGGATTAAAAGAAAAAGATTTTGCCACACATGGCAGACAACTAACAAACAATATGCTGATGTAGTTTAGGGCTATCCCTTCATTTTTCCTACAGGTTCCGTTGTGGAGATACCTCCAGGGGTTTAAATTTCAGTCTTCAGCTTCTGAATTTACATTTGGCCTTTCATTGACTTTTTCTGCCTTAATAGTATACTTTTTCATTTCTATACAAATATTATATGGATGTTAACCAGGATTTCTTCTTGTGCTCTTTGACTGTCTAAGTCTACAAGGATGATGGATAATTTTTTCTGACTGAGTGTCTTTAAATTGAAATTGTTCTGTCTAGTAAGGTAGCACACAGAGGAATGAACACTGGTTATTTTTGGTTTTGAGTTGATTTTTCTTTCTTCTCTATTTATAGTAGACATAATTTTATATTGTGTTTCAAAGCTCAGTAATTTTGCTGGTTGTTTAGATTTCATTTCATTCAAATGAAATACCATTATTCTACACTTCTGAATTAGTTTGGCTGAAATGTATTTTTTACTATGGCAGTTTAAAGGTTTATTTTCAAATTCTCTTTTCTTTCCTGCCTCTAAAAGTAGATAGCTACACATATGTATTTTTAAACATTGAAGTCAGTATAATTTTCAATTGCCTCCTACTACATCATTGACAGCATAATTTCTTCCAGTTTTCAAGACTTTTTATTTCTCATTGGCTTGGCCCCACTTTCCCTCATACACAAGTGGCCTTTTGACTTGAGCAAAACTACAAACATGCAACACATTTTTGCACAGCCAAGACCTAATTTCTCTTACTGCCTGTATCGGGAGTTGATAATGGCAAGATTTAGTAGTATCAGAGTATTATTTTTAAAAAGGAGCTAGCTATATTTGATTTAAATGTAAGATTTAAATATAATCTGTACTCACTGTAGTAACGAAAACAGTTTTGCTTCCTTTTCAAGGACTGCTAGATTGGGAATTGTTTATTTGGTCTTTATTTAAAATTTAGCTACTGAATATATTCTATATCTTTAATTAACAACAAAATTAAATTTTGATTAAGGTTTTCCACCATAAATGAGTAGTTGAGTATAAAAATTAATCCGGGCTCAATTTAAACATTTAAAATTTTGATATCTGGAAAGAATTCAGTTTTGAAATTCTATTGTATATCCAAACCAAAAAATTGAGAGTTTTTGCTGTAAAGAATTTGAAAAAGTTTATTACCTGAATGGCTCTGCTGATGTGTGTTCTTTTTCCATTGCAAATGGTAGGCAGGAGTAAAAGGAGAGGAAGAAAACATGAAACAAATGAAAGGAGATTAAAACCCAAAAGCTAACATAAGCAAAAAAAAGTAAGAGGTCACCAAAGGGAAAGACTCAGAGTGCATGTGATCTGGATCCAGTTATCAACATCCAACGAAAATAATGAGGTGTTATTTTTATTATACTGGAATGAGTAAAATGAACATCTTTAACACTGTTTATTTTTCTCAAAGCTAGGTCTGAGGGGAAATTCTCTATGAAAACAGAGGACCAGAGTCACCTAAAAGCAAAATGTAAAGGCACTCATTGTTGCATGCGACTTTGTTTATGTTTATATGGACATGGGCTTGGTTATATCAGTGGCTAAACCAAGCAGAATTCAGGAAAACTCATGAAATGGAAATCTAGACACTAAATATGAACCTTTGAAAAGTTCAGGGAACTTCCATTTTGAAATAAAACAAAAGTAAAAGTGAAGGTCTGTTGCCCTGGGGCAGTTTAATTCCCTCCTTAGATGCTCAGTTTTGCTCACCAACCTTTTTCCTTGCAAACTTTGAAAATGAAGAACCACCGAAAAAATGGTTCCAACACGGCTTGACCATTTACTCAGGAGTCACCTGAAGCCTTTTCATTCACATTTTCAGAGAGTATAGCGAATTTGGAACAGCAGTTCTCAAAACTATTACTGAGCCAGGTCCACTCTCTGGAGTTGGAAGGCCAACACAAAACATTCAGCACTTCCACTGAGCTAGGGCCAAAGTCAGGTAAAATCACACAGGCATTCCATTTCTTATTAAACATAAAAGGTTATGCAGACCCATAGTTTTCCTGTACCGTGAAACAACACAGAAAATATTCAGCTGTAACTTCTAATGGAACATGACAGCAGATGATGAGTGAAGTTATACTTCAAGTCTTCAAGGAGAAGTCTGTTAGGAAAGGGGGAAAAAAAAGGCCCTTGAGGAAAAACTACACATAGAATTATCAACATTGTCTGACAACAGAGAAGAATAAGGAGAATTGTCTAGCTCAGACAGAAGAGCAGAGTAGAAGCCAAGATACCATTTTGTTGTTAACTTCTTCGTGTTTAAGAACTGAGAGGTCTCAGGGAAGTTTGTACGTATCTGTTGCCTGTTGTTTTTATTCTGCTCAGTAAAACTGAGCTGTTAAACACCAAGATGAGATTTCCGTTTGACCATGTGCAGGGAATTTAACTGTAACTTAATATTTACTGTTATAATTCAACATGTCAGATCAATGATGTCAATGAATGCTGACTGGTCCCAGTAGCATTTGTTACTATTACTGCAATAATAAAGACAGGTGGAATCATTTGATGATGTCTGTGGGGAAGGAGAGCCTTTGCCAAAGGTAAAGGTGACTTAGAATAGGATGGTGCACTCAGTTATTCTTATGGTAGTGACAAAGAAGTTTTCAAAATGCTCTCCAGTTAGATAACTTAATTTTTTAAATACATTAAAATTATGGGCCAAAGACTGTGAATGTTAATAACATATCTTTATTTATACTAGGAGCAAGGATATTACACTGTGTTACCTGAGATCTAAAAATTTAAAGCTTAAAAAAAAATTAAAATGCTATTTTGTTCTACCTTTGCCAATATAACACTGCATTTGGCCCTAATTCTTCTGTTATATGGCTATATTTTGCTCAGTGGAAGTATTTGAGTCTAGACTCATTTCAGCAGACATCTCATCACCTGATTCCCAGCTAGCGTTGAATATGCCTAGTATGTATTTTTATTTTATGTCTAGTATTTATTTATTTTTCTGGTATTCCTTGTTCAAAGGATCAGTATACCTGCACGAAACAAACAAACAAACAAAAGTGTAAATCTAACATATTCAAATTTAATATATCAAATAATCATAGACTGAATACAATTTTCTAATTAAAATTTTGATCACTTATTTTAAATGCTTATCCCAACTCTCGTAAGCATTTGAAAAATGGCTTCCAAGAAAGGAAACTATTAATTTATTTAATGCCTACAGATTGTAAAATTTTATTTTGTGAAACTGTACACTTGGCAAAGTGTAGACAAAGAGAAATCAGATCTTTTATATTATATCCTACTACACCATGACTAACATAGTTTCGAGATTGAAAAATTCTATCCTGTGGTAAAAAGGAAAGCTAATGTACTTTCTTTTTTAATCCTGTTTTTTCACTTTATTTTTTCTTATCCTTCCTTCATTTGATGCCTCCATGATACCTTGTCAGAAAGTAGAGGCCCCAGAGGATTTCAAGGATTTCCTGAAACTTCAGAATACAGGAAGAGCCTTGAGGGGTTTTAGTAATGGCAAAAAAAAAGGAAAATAACAAAAATTATGGGATCACTAATACAAAATGAAGGATGTGGTTGTATAGTCCTAGACCTTCAGAATTAGTGAAAAAGTAAACGTCTGTTTGAAGCTAAATGCTACAGCAATGTGATGAATTAAACCTAGCAAAGACTTTTTCACATCTATTTTGACTCAGCACTCATCTCTTCTGTAAGAGCTGCTTTGGAGGGTGCTCTTTCCTTCACATTTTACCTTCCCTGTGTCAGTTTGATGTGAAAGAATTGAGGCTTTTAAATAACTGATGAATTGTTTTTTCAGCCACACAATAAACATTAAAGAAGAGTTGCGTTTTATACTATAAATTGTAGGTTTGTGTAGGGTGGTTAGGGCAATTTACACCAGTGGGTTCTTCCAATGTCAGTACGTATGCATGCATGTGTTCAAAGCTTAAGTTAGTCGCAATAGTACAGATTTTTTCTCAGTGTTTGGATGAGCCCCCTAGAGTTTCCAGCACGAACTACTCCTGAGTGCAGATTTAAAGGATTGTTTCTGTCTGGAATTATGCGTATCTTTCTGAAATTGGTTTTCTATTTGTTACATTCAAATTCAATTTTCCCAACGTTTGCAGTAAATCAGCACACACACAAAGCATACTCATTGTGATATAAAATAAAGTAAATTTTAAACCAAATATTAATGGAATTTTTTGTCTCATTTGTCAAGCTCTCCTTATTTTTATTGTTGTAGAAATGCCTTTTCATTTTATTCAGGCTTTTGTGTACTGGAAATTAAAATTTTGACTATGTAGCTGATAACCAGCTCTTTTCAAACATTACTTTTCACCTTTTCACCTTGTGAGATAAAGCATATCTGAATATGAAGGCTGGACTAACTGCAAATGAAAGATTTTCCACAGGAAAAAAGTATGGCTAAAAAAAAAAAGAAAAAGAGTTTAAATCTTAACCTATTAATCAAATTGCTGCAGATTTTCATGTATTTTTAAACTCTAAAATGAAAACTGTGAACCAAGAAGCTATAGGCAATTTTGGGCTGTAAGCTCCATAAATTAAGCATTGACTGCAATGCCCAAGTCCCTCTGACAACTTTACGAGATAAATTGATGGAAATATTGATGCAAATATATAGATTAAAAGGATGTATGGACGTTGAAGATGGAGATGAGTATCTTCAAATAAAATGGACACAACTTTATTGAGACTTTGGACTAAGACAGTTCCTGTTCTAACAGCAGTTCCTTCTACATGGTGAGCTTCAACCAATTATTTGATCTCAAAGTGAACACTGTGCATTCATATCAGCAGCCCTGTCAAACACTGGAGATTCTCTAGGTTCTACAGCTGTCCTAGCCTTGAGTGCTGGCTACAGTCAAGGGAAGAGTGGTGCATAAGACCACTCTGACAAGATCCCGGCATTCCATATGCTGTATTGATTCTAACAGAGTTGCTTGGATCAAACTGAGGTGGGAGCTGTGGCTTTAAAACATGAGTTCTCATATTAGTTGGGAGCAGCTGTAATTTGCTCCACCCTGAACAGTCTATATGTGGTCTTCCGGTTTGCATCAAAAACCCAGCATATTCCCCAGCTGGAAAAAATATGTGGATACCTCTACCCAAGACAGTTTTGAAAGTATTGCCTCCCAGGTGAAGCTGTAGAGACAATAAATTGCAATAAGAAGAGCAGAGCATGCTGCTATAGGACACCTCACCTCCTCCCTAAAGCTACCCATAGATATGGTTACATATTTCAGTGCAATTTTATCTGCATGAAATGACTTGTGTTGGGGCAGCACAATAGGCTGACAGTGCGTAAACAGTCTCTTAACTTTTTGCAGCCCATTATATTTTGCTGCCCAAGGCAACCTCCTGCTCTGTGTGGTTATACAGCCCTGTTTTTATTTTGTGTTGTTGTCAGATATGAGCCCATATATCACTCCCTTCGGTGGAGGCTGGGCTCAGCCTCTCCATGTGTAACTCAACATCAGTGGCTCCAACGGCAGCAGCTACTCCAGGATCCTGCTTCACAGTGCAAAGTTACTTTGTGAAAAACAGGAGGAAAATAGCAGCAATAAATAGACAAAACAAGTGAATAATATGCTTTACCAATTATTTTCATTTCTATAAATAAGACACGTGGGCAATAGAAGTCTATTTCCCATGCCCTGTGCCTGAAGTACCATTTTCAAAGGACCAGCCCAGAGCTGGCAGTGATTCCTAACATGTTGTTTTCATGTCAGCAAGTCCATCTTGGGGATTAAAATGACCTTCCCAGATGGAGAAGCATTTGGTACTTCCCAAACCTGCAGTCAAAAGGATTCTGAATGTAAACATGAAATTCAAATTCAAAGAATGGGCAAACATTGGTTTGGACAGTAGAAAAAGCAGATTAGTCAAAGGACACAGTCCTTGTGCTGAGAAATACTGAAGCCTTTACAGCGAAGCTGCTACTAAAATGAATCATCTGCTAATTGTTAACACATGCTGTGACACCACTGCTATCTACTGTTCTAAATGTGACAAAAACATGTTGTCTTAAGATATGTGGGCTAATATCTCATCCCTTTTCATCCTGAACCATGCACCAGAAGTATCAAAGCATCCTATCAGTAGTGTAATGACATATAAAGAAGATCAATATCATCCTGAACCATGCACCAGAAGTATCAAAGCATCCTATCAGTAGTGTAAAGACATATAAAGAAGATCCATAGAAAGATTTTAAAAAATTAAATATTTTAGGGGAGAAATGTTTAATTGCATGTTGGAGAAGACATCTAATATATGTAAATAAGAAGCTGGTTGAGACATATCATCATCAAAAATGTAAATATTAATTAGTTTAAATAGTTTCAGCTAAGCATTTAGTCAATGTTCAGGACCCTGTGAGCTGTATATTGGGAGGAAACAATGCATTAGCAGTGTCTCAGAAGTCTTCCTGTTTGTTTGGAAAGAAACCCAGATCTATTTCCTCATGACAGCAAGAATCAAGCAACAGAAAGGAGTTTTCATATTTGCAATTGCAGGCTCCTTTCAAGGCAGTACTTAGCATTTAGTGCCTTGTGTTTGTAACTGTGTCTTCACTGCTCTTAGTTCTCCCACTCTATTTCTCCTGCTTCTCTCTCACATACAGAGGCACATCTGTTTCACTGCAATCAGTTCCCAGCCTGTGGATCAAATGACACAAGCCTGCATCACTGGAGGAGATGCTGTGGGTTACTAGCCCCTGTTTTTACCCTGTGTATTCAATAACAGAACTTAATGTCTTCATTTACCTAATTCAAGGTGTTAAGAGCTACAGTTACAGACAATTCTGTTAACTTGAACTCAAAATCCTCTTTAACCATTTTTTTTTTTTCTGATGAACTCACGTTTTTTGACTGTATCTGTTCTCGTGTGCCCAAACAGTTATATTTTGAGGTCTACTGCATGGTTGGTGCATATTGTTCCATAAAAATCATGGCCACTTTAAACATTAACAAGTTTCATGCTGGCTACACAGGAATTTCAGCGCCAATTCTTGGTTTTCAAAGTATTTGTTATTGTTTTCGAAACTGCTGTATTTACACCAAGGGCAAGGAGAAATATTTCTTTTAAAGCTGGAAATGTTTTTGAGTTACCAGTCTCTACAGAACCATTTACTTTGAGACTTTTAACTTTTGTCTAGTATTTCTAGATTAATAACTACATGTTAGTCATCTCAAGTCTTCCAGATAGTGAAGCACCCCAAATGATTTTTTATTTGAGGAAAGGATTTCTAAATAAATTTTAATAATTAAATTCCTACTAATATTTCCAAATCAACTTCTTATTTCCTTAGAATCAAAATATATTTTTCTGCCACTGACTTCTAAGTGAACAGGACTTGTCTCCTGTAAACTATGTGTAGCTCTATGGAAAAATGATGAAGGAGGGAAGGAAGGAGGGAAGGAAGGAGGGAAGGAAGGAGGGAAGGAAGGAAGGAAGGAAGGAAGGAAGGAAGGAAGGAAGGAAGGAAGGAAGGAAGGAAGGAAGGAAGGAAGGAAGGAAGGAAGGAAGGAAGGAAGGAAGGAAGGAAGGAAGGAAGGAAGGAAGGAAGGAAGGAGGGAAGGAGGGAAGGAGGGAAGGACCTCTTTTATGTGAATGCATCCAGCTCCTCAGTGAAACCATACAAACAACTATTGTTAGACTATATACTTTTAAGTTATTTTCTTGGTAATTCTCCCTTCTAGCACCTTCAAGTTCAACAGTAAGATCCTACAGAACAGTTGGAAGCATTTAAACTAAAATCTCAAAAGTATTCAGACATCCAACTCTTTTGGAAATATATTATTTAAAATCCCTGAAGACTCTTAAGGTCTCTTAAACTCCACATCAGGTAAGTTCATGTCAGTGGTGTGCAATTCAGGATGGAAACGTACATCCTCTCAGTTCCTGACTTGTATTCTTAAAAAGTTTACCTTGAATAAAATCTTCATACCTCCAATAGAATGCATAGAAGTGCATCTGAGAGTGCAGGTCTGCTTCAATCCATTGTGCTACTCTTTGTATGAAGATTCAAGGCAGCTTATGTAAATTTACAGTCCTCATTTCAAGAGCTGCTCTTCTGATTGGAGCACTGGTTTTGGCTTTAATTACTACAACAACAGGAATCTACCTATTCAGAATTAGTGTGGCTAGTTCCAGTAAGGATGGGATTAAGACATTTGTAAGTGTTCTGTCCCTTCCTTATAGATCTCCATGGTCACTTTCTTGCTATCCCTACACATTTTCTGCATTCCTTGACACTAAACAATAGGCAGGAGGTGTGGGTCAAGGCATGGCTGAGACCCAAGGCTGATGTATCAGTTGTCTGCTGGAGAGATGCTGCAGAACACTTTCCATATGCCTGGGTTTACACACAAGTGATTGAGTCCTTCAAAAGGGACATCGTGAAAACTAGCTGCTTCACATCCATATTTTTCATTGTAGGTAAATTTCAAGCTCCAAGATATGACACAGAGAAGGCAAATGCAGAGTATGGGGAAAAGAATCCTTATCTACTATTAACAGCAAATCTAACACTTGTCACTCCATTTTTTTTTAATGCTAAAGCTGAAGTTAAAGCATAATGCTACATTAACAGACCCATGAAGTTAGACTTTGTTAAAAAGTGAAGAACTCAAGGCACAATCATCTGATCTAAATCCTTTGTCAATGCTAAGAATGATATCCACAAGTTCTGAAACATAGAGTTTCTAGACATCCCAGATTAATCTCTTCCTACACTGTTTGCAGTATTTTGTGACAATACAGACATATGTAAAATGAACAGAGGAGAAAAATTGTTCCTCAGAATGGCCCTAAATTTTTTCCTCTATGCATGCATTGCCCTTCTACAGAGCTGCCTATACACCTGAAATTAGCTAGGGACCAGTGGTACCTTTGTACCTTGCTACTGGAGGTGAATACACTTTGGCAAATTTAAGACTTTGGAGGAAAGTGCTTCTTTTATTCTTCAGTGGGTTCCCGCTTTAAAGATGTGTCTGGCATGAATTTTATCATCCTCGTATCTCTTCTTTTTATTATGCTGAGAAACAGCCAGGCCACAGAGCAAGAGAATGGTTCTCTGATGTGCTTTTCTATCACTTCCTCGCTGCCCTTTGTTCATATAACATTCTTTTCCTATGACAGTGCTCTGTATCTCTATCAGTTCCACACTCATAATTCCACATCTCCTCCATACTACACTTTTAAATTCCCATGTGTCTTTTATAAATGTTATGCTAGAGGTTTTATTACTTATTAACACTATGGGTTATTATTAATTTCTGTGTTTATAGGATTCAACATAAGTCTTCAAAAGAGTACTTAGGAAACCAAATGAGAAATGTTAGGAAGGGCAGAATGGTTACCAAAATCTAATTAATCAATGTACAGAATACTTGCAAGTATAAGAGGAAAAATGTTGGATATGCAGTGCTATCGTCAACGTCAAACTCCTTCTATTTAGAGAAAAACATTCAGCTTTAAAATATGCTGAATTTCTTCTCTCTCTTCTTCCCTTTCTTACCACACTGCATGGCTGCCTCTTGAGCCTCCTCACTGCTGTATCCAACTTAAATAGACACTGTGTAATAACTTTAGTAATAATCTCTGAGATGTTTAGAACTGCATTTCATCCTTTCCTATGAAGGACAAATAGCCAAAGTTGTTCTTTCATCTCTCCGAATGAGGAGAAAGGCATCCTACAGCTGACCATTGCACCTGAATCCAGTTTGAAGGAGATTAACACATTTATACTCTATAGGTGTTCTTTTCTATATGTTCCAGTTCCTTCTTGGGAATAAATGCTAAAATTAAGGCTTTTATTTTTAGGGCTATCCCCTACTAGAGAGAGGGTAAGGGGTCTTCAAAAGCAATTCAATTTGCCTAAGATCTGATCTGTACTTGATGGTACCCTTAGATCAGACTCCTAATGAGGCAAACGTCCAGAGAGGCATGGGATGAAAATGTTTTCCAGTTTTGGAAGAGTACAAAAGAGAAAACAAAAGCTGTTATCATTAAAGTTTTCCATTTTGATTAATATTATAATTTTTTGATATTACTTTGTTGTAGGGACTCTCAAATTTGTAGGTGTAATTTTGTCTTTCACCTTGTTTTTTCTTGTCCCACAGATTTTCTAGGTAAGAACTTCTTTTGGTTTAAAGCCTACACATCTCCTAGTTTTCAGTATTTCTTTTCAACATTATGAAAAATTTATTTTTTTCCTTTTATTGTTCAATATTAGATAAGCCATCTCACCCTCAGGGAGGGCATGTCATCCAGGTACATTAAGCCCCCTGGTGTATATGTAAATATTCATCTTGTGTATCACACATTTTCACTGCCACAAAAGGCACTTCAGCTTATTGTCTAAATGAATGGATTAGAAGAAAGGAGAGGAATGTCTGTGAAGCAGCATTACAGTTGTTGGAGTCTTCTCTCTTCCACTAAGTGTAGTCTTGAGGAGAGCTCTTCTGTGAAGGTATTTCACATCTCCTTTTCTTTGATCAAGTGCCAGTGACAGAGGTGGGTAAGTGATTCATAACATATCATGCAAAAATATTTTCAAGTATTTACATGACTATTCTGGTAGAGTCTTAGAATTCTTAGAAAGCCTACACCCAACATGAGAACTGACCTAAATCATATCAATTGATTGTAGTTAACTTTCAGATATATTCTATGTTATAGAGCTCATGTCACTCGGAGCAGAATCTTTCTCCATTGACTCCTTGAGATTTACCAACTGAAAGGCAATCCTATGTTTTTCATTAATTACTCATCTTTTCTGTGAATATAGTAATGAATCAGGTGTAATGCCAGGAATATCCTCCAGAAAATAACTAAGAGGTTTTTTTTTTTTCTTTTGTAAGCTCTTTGTTGCACTACTGTAACAATGAGAATCCTACTGGCACTGGAAACCTGCTGTGGGGTGAAGGATGGGAACCCTCTAAACAAACAGCAAAGCACTTCAAACAAACCAGAAAAGTAAAATCTAAAGTTATGTTAATGAGCATACAGATCAGAACTCAATCCTCAGAGGTTTGCTTATCACTTTAAATTTCCATCACTAAAAAAATCTTCTTGGATTTCAGGTGTCAGGTGTATTAATTCTGTTTATTCAACAGGTTATGGATGATGCCCAGAAATAATGAATAATCTTGCCAAAGAAGTGAAAATAAAGTTCTTGTTTAAATAATTGCGGGGTGGGGCGAGTAGGGAACTACAGTTATTTAAATTAATTATTAATTGATTCACTAATCATCATTTGATCTCTCCATTTTCTTCTCTATTTAAGTTTTGCAGCCTTCTGAAAGAAGAGTTGCTATTAGATGTAATTTAACATCATAGACGTAGATACCTGGGGCGTAGGTGTGCGTTTAGCACTGTCTGCCAGAGCCATTAGGACAGTGTTGCTCTGCAGAGTTTTAAGGAAAGCAGAGGAGAGCTTTGGCACAGGCACAGGAACGAGCACCGAGCACACAGGGCTCTTTTGGCTGCCATAGACTTGCACAGCAGAGCATCTGTCATGCTGTCTGCCTATGGATGAAGAAGATCAAGGAAGTGTACCTTTTCTTCCTGAATATTCTCCAGGATGCCATGCATATTACAGCTCCTTACGTATTAAACACGTTCCTGTAGGTTTCAGGTCAGTGAATTAGGGGGAAAATTAGTTTTGTGGTCAAAGACATTTTCCACATGGACTCACTTCTCTGCCTAACTTCCATGCTGAGCAACCACTTCCAAATAAACTGTGTTTTACCACCTTTACTGCCTTTACTGCCAGTTCCATCTTATTGTTTAGTAGAGATTGTCATAAATGTTGTTAAATCTGTGGCAGGCATAGATACACTAGAAATACACAGATCACAAATACTTCTATTATTACTACTATTACATACCAAGGAATTATAGCTGAAAAATCTTGTGCCATTGATTAAATGAATAGTCTAGGTTCTGCTGCAACTTTTCCAAATATCAATAACAATCAAGACTTTTAGTAAAATAAAACTAGGCAGGCATTAAGGCATAATATTGAAAAATACAAACATCCTGGCTTATGAAATTAAATAAAATACAAACAACATTTTCAGAATACATTTCCAGCATTCAAAAATGTATTTAAAGTTGCTCTGTTGAATGCATTCTGTATTTGTTATATTCCAGTGGAGAAACAGCAAGAATTATCCATATTCAGTGCAAATGCATGCTTACCTAGGGATCTAGAAATATAGCTGAACTAGTTCCCATCAGGAAATAAACTGCAATCATACAGGTCAATCATCTCCTGTTTTAAAGTAAGAGCTTTAAATCTCTAGAAAGCAACATGGTCGCTGGAGAAATGCAGGCACATGGTCTCCATGGGAGTAACTGAATGCAAACCTTGAAGAAAATAAATAGATCTTTATGACAATAGTGAAATTCAACAAGCCATCACTGCTCTGAAAGAGCTTTTATTTTATTAGGAAAATACATTGGATATCAAGGAAGAAATGCATCAATAATCATATTATGGTGACAACAGTTTAAAAGTAAATGTAGATCATCTCTTTTATGCTAAAAAAAAAAGAGCTAAGCTGGGAAAGACAGTTTCAATAAAAAATTAATTCTCAAAAAAATTCCGTGTAGTAACTGTACTGGAGAAACTTGCAAGTACTACTTATCAGGAAAAAATAAATCAAGTGGTAGGTTATATGCACTAATAAACAGTCAGCACAATAGCTCACACTCCCTAAAATAGCATGAAAGCATAGTTTCATGACAAACCATGAGCTACTTCAGAAAGGAAGAATGGATGGTTTTTCATAATTCTCCCAACTTTCTAATGCACTGTGGAGCTGAAGAATACAGGTCTTGCTCTGAACTGTAGCCAGCCATTACTCATTAATGAACAAATTGTCCTTTATCACTTGTGCTTAGTGACAGAAATATATAAATATATATAGTGAGATAAAAAAAATAGTCAAAGTACACCTGGTTATTATTTGTAAAGACTTAACTGTAAGTTTTTAATGATTAATTTATTTGCCATCTAATACCTTAATAGATCATGAGAAACATCAAGGGAGGAATGTGGTACTGCATTTTTAAAGTCTCTTTCACTCTCACTGAATGATAATAGGCATGGAAGCTATCATTAGTCTTGTTAGATGATGGTTCCTTTAGGAATCTCTTATATGTTACCTTTTAGAGGGAAGGTCAGAGAAAATCCCCCTGGGAGTCCCCTGGCAAGATACAGCTAACACAAGCGTAAACTGTATGGAAATGGCTAAATTATCTTTAGAGAGACCTTGGTCTTTCACATCAATCAGACCTTTCTGAACTAGTAAAACAGATAAGCATCCTGCTTGTAAGACTGTTTTTGTCCATATGGTTGTCATGCCTGTCACAACAAATTTGGAATGAAAAGACCATTGTCTTACTTTTCTAGTCTGCTGGTAAATACTAAAATAAGGTGCAAATTATTTTAGTAAGAGCTACATGAACTGTTAGTACAAAACTGTAATATTTTGGGATGTAGTTAAAATCCAGAGAGTCGGGAAACATAAAAGTTAATACTACAAGAGCAACCTTGATGCTACCTCTGCGCATATCTTGTATATTTTATGGTCTAGGTTTTACAGCAAAATCAATAATCTATTAAGCTCCACATTTAACAAGGAAACAAGATTAGGAATGGAGTATTTATGATGGGTAATTTTTGAAACTTTGTGGATTTCTTGACTTTTCTTGACTTTGGTTATATAAACTTTATGTTCTGCACTTAAGTTCATTTCAGTTTTGAAGATTTTTTGGTAATAGGCTACTTGTGGTGTTTAGGTTTCTTACTTTGGTTTTGTTTGTTTTTAAATTTTTGTTTCCTTGCTTTTTCTCTTGTCAAATAAAATTTTTAGCTTCCTGTGCTATCAGAGAAAAAGACACAGGAAAGAGGCAAAACAAACTTTATGGTCATCCATTCCTCTTACTCTATTAGAATAACTTAAGTGGTCTATCAAAGAAAAGTATCAAAGAAAATTTTGCCTACAGTCACTGTAAATCTGCTTTGGTGAAGGAATTTCAAACGATGATTTAAAATTTTCACTGTCGCAAAATCCAGATGAAACTTTGGAGAGGCTCCACCAAATGATTGAAAATGCAATGATAGGTTGTGTTTTCAAAACAATACACCAAAATGGACAGAAAAAAGAATAATTTTCATGTAAATATCACCATTTTGGCAAAGAGCAAATTTTTCTGTAGAGGAATTCTGATTTTGTGTTAAAATTTTGGTCTTATTTTAAGTTTTAAATTTCTGCATTACAGTGACTTTCAAACAGCAATTTCAAATTTCACTTGTCTTTACACTCAACATGTGAGATAATATCAATCCTCATAATTTGGGCATTCAAGCATTACAGAAGAAAGAGTAATTAATTCCTGAACCAGGTACCTTAGGGCCATGCTTGAATCCTATATAGGCACCCAAGAGGAACCTAGCCATGTACAAGTGAGGTGATGAATAACTTGAGCCAATAAACAACCAGGGCTCCCTGTTGCCTTCTGTGACACAATGAAATAATGAGGAATTCTGGACAGGCTGCACAGGTTTGTATGAGAAACTCTGCATATGAGGCATAAAGGGCTGCTCTTATGAAATCTTTGTTATTAACGCATCTCTCACTCGTAAGAGTAACTTTCATTTACAGAATACTTTAATTTCAAAATGAAGCTATCCCTTCTTAAGCTTTTGTGAAATTTTTTATGGTGTGCCCTACTTCTCTCTGATGGCTTTGGCCTTGTGAACTTATTGAGTACCCTCATATTTATTGGAGATTAAGGTTATGTTAGCAAGATTGCCTAAATAAGTGTATGGCTGGTGCTACTCCAAAAGTATCATGTGAGTAAGGTAACTGCTAATATTATACTCAGGCTATGTTGGGATACATCAGAGAACTCTTAGTCTGAGAATCCTACCAACATTTAAACATGAAATGTCCCTGAAATCTCTTGCTGTTATAACTCAGGGGATCTTTGCCTCCAGACAGACTTTCCTGTTACATTTTTATCTGTGCTCATTTGCAATAAATGAGGTATTTGTAAAAAATATTGGTGCTTCCCAGGAAAGATGAAGTTTGAGGGATCTAATTTATTTCTCATCTAAAGTAGAAGAAGAATACTAAAAGCACATTTTCTGAGTTTCTGTGTTTAAAATAGTATGATTTGTGCATGAGTGGCAGTAATAAGCTTTACCAAATCCACTGAACTCAATCCATCTTCCACAATTCTCCATGTCTGTGATTCATTTTAGATTCCTTAATTCAATTCTCACCATGTCCAGATATATTCTCTTTCCCTTTTTTTCATTTGACATTTTTAAAGGTATCTTCTCTCTACCACTCCATGAGGTAATGGCTGTTACAAGGCTTTCTTCAATGGACTAGCGAAGCTCACAAAAACATTAAAAAAATTCTCTCTCATCCTGTGAGAGATGTTAAAAGCAAGCTAAAAAACAACAGAAGTCTAAAAGTAGACTTAAGGCCAGCTCAGTTTTATGGCTCTGGAATAAATTCTGATCTGGGGAGGGGTTTTGTCTTTGGATGAACCTACACTTTCTCTACCTCTTCCTCTCTCTCTGCCTCTTTTTCATTTTAGGCAATGGCATGACACATTGGGAATGCTTTGCCCACAAAGGAAGGTTCCCCACTTGTAAGAAGAAGAATAAGACTTGTTTTTGGCTTTCAGCATGGGAATCTTCATATGATGTCAAAAGGACTGCTCTATCAGAAAAGGTTGCTGATGACATGTCAAAGAAAACTAGAAAAAAAGGAGAAAAGAGAAGGGAACAAACAGGGGAAAAAAGGAAAATTGAATAAAGGAAGATAGAGAATGGAAAATGAAGCAGGAAAAGAAGGCAAAAAGAGGGGGGAAGAAAAGAGAGAGGGTGGAAAGAAAAGTGAAAAATCACTTGCTATTAAGATTCTAAAAATTAATCTTTCTTATAAGAACTCAGATACAAAAAAATCTTCATTTCCCTGTAACTCTGCTTACTAGTCAGTGAACTCAGTGAAAATATTTCTCCACGTCCTTCACTTCAGCTCAAGAGAACATATACCTGAGATTGAAATAGGATCTCAGGTAGTAATTGGGTGTCCTTGGACTCCAGTATTGCTATTCAGGGGATATTCCTCAAATTTGATTTCTTTCTCAAGGTACAAAAAGTGCTATTTATTTGTTTGGCTCGGAGTTCGGTCTGCTCCAGACCATGGTGTCTTTTTTGCTGAAGCTTTTTCATGGGGCTCCATATGGAAACTGAAATAAAAACAATTGTCCTCCAGCAAGACTGAGCGAGAATATTTTGCTTCCAGCAGGAATGCCCAGACCTTGCCTCAAGTCAAAATATGCTACCATCAAGACTGCATTTGTTCAAATAAGGCTCAAGATCTAAAGTCCATTCTACTCCATGTGAAGAAAAGAGGAACTCTTTCAGTTTTCCTTGTAATTTCATTGTGTAATGGTAGCTGTTTTATACATAGTAACAAAGATTATTTTTCTGAAATTAACAATTACATAATTTAGAATGCATTATCATCTGCTTTGACAACTTGGACTGGAACTGTGTTTAATGTAAGAAAAAAAAAGCATTATATTTCAATGATGGCAACCTCTACATTACACCTACATTGTTTTTACTAAGATTTTGTGTTAAAATATTCTCATTTTTTCAACGATAAAATTTAATGTCAAACAATAGCTCTCTCACTCATCATGTAAAAGGCCAGGTATGTTTTACTTCTTGATCATTACACAAATAATTGAATTGTATCCACATATAGCTTAATTTGGAATAATGTTAAATAATCAAATAACCTTACCTCCATCAGAGCCCCATTTTAAATAAATAAAATTATACGGTGAAAATTCTTTTGTATATTTGCAAATAACACATAAAAGCTCTTCTTACTCTAATATTTATAGCATCTTTATATGTCCTGTTGCTCTAAAACTACATTTAAACAAATGTGTGAAATGCAACCAGAATCTGCAATTTAGCTTCAAGTAAATCAGAATATTAAGTGTAAAGATTTAAGGTGCAGCTGTTTCTGCCATTCATTTGGGTAATCACTGTACATAGATTTATACACCATGAAAAGCTTTATTCATGTTCATATGGTGTGAAAATTGAAAGGAAAACTCTCAATTAATTACCTTTTTAAGAAAAGCAATTTAGATTTATCACATCCAGCAGGGGAATTTGTTCACATATTGTAAAGCTGCTGTGAAATAGTGAAACGAAATATGAATTAGGAAAAAAGGTTTATGGTCTGTAGAGACTTTAGGATGTGAAAAGCAGATTAGCTGCTCCTGACTTCAATCAGCATGCTCTTATGAGTGTGGGCAAAGTCTACCCTTCACAGCAGCCGGGTGCCCTGTGGAGGCTCCAGAGAAACGTGGAATGGCAAAAGTATTTGTCTAGAACCACCTGAGACATTTCCATCCCCAGCAGCAACTTTGAGAGTATGGACTTCAGCTTCTGAGGCAGCACATTTTTATCTTTCCTTCACACTTTACTAATAAATGTCAGTCTAAAGCCATTAGATAGCAATAAGACCGCCTGAATACAATAAAAAGAACTTACTCTCTTCTGTTCAGAAGTGTCATTTTTTTCCACATGAAGTAAGTCAGTGGGTATGTAGAAAAGCACTGCTTCTATGGTTTCTGTGAATCTTCCATTATTTCTCATTATGAGCCTCAAGTTCCTCACTGCTTGATTATATCCCAGTATACTACCAGTTATTTATTCAGGTAGTGTTTGCCAACATGCATCCACCTTTAATTTACACTTGGAAAAGGAAACATTGGTTGATGAAATAATCTGCAGCCCAAAATTGATCTCCAAGAAAGTAAAATACACTCAATGTCTTTTGCCATAGGAAAACTATGCCATAAACACACAGTTACCAAACTACAGAGAGTGAAAAAATTATTTTTCCGTTTCTTTCAAACACAGCCGTGTTTGCTTCATAGAGAATATAAAATTACCAGAGGATATCATTCAGGGAAGGGAAATATTTCAAGACTTAATTCTTCAGCACTGTTGTTCCAGCATGCTAACAAAATCAATGCTAACAAAAATCATCTCCTTTTAATCTGTTATTCTTTTGTTCCATTGAAGTAACTCAAGATCAATATGTATTGATTTGCTCCCTAATTATATTAATTTTACTTTAGAAATTAGGGAGGCCATAATGAGAATGTGAAGTTACTTGAAGACAGTACATTATAGGTAGTCTAATTTAGCAGGAGTCTGTGCATGAGATTAATTCATTAAAAGGAACCAATTACCATACAAACAGGGGAGATAAATAAGATTTTCTCCTTTAATTTGCATTTTATATATTCCTTTGTAATTTTTAAAAACTTAAATGAATTTACAACCTAACTATACTTTTAATGTATATCCATTTTATTCCTGGGGAATATAATTGCATTTAATTTTAACCTTTAGCTTTGTCTTTTAGACACAGCATTTTAGAAAACGAGATCGTGGCATCTAGGTATAAGACATTTTATGTGACATTTTTATTAAGAAAAATAATGAAATGTTAATACTTTTAACAGTCCAACTTTTCTTTCCACTAAACTTTTCTCCACTTACAGATGGTGAGATCGTCAGTTGATAGATAATGATACAGAAGATGAAGGTAATTTGGCCTGTCTTGGCTGAGGATTTGGCTCATTACGGTATCCCAGCCATAAATGTTTTTGAAATCATTATGTCAGTTGGATAGCCACATATGTTATCAATGCAAATTATTGCTCAATGATATGATATCTTTAAAGAACTTTATTTGTTCTTTGATGAGTTAAAAGGCAATTGTTTATTTTTAGAATGGCTCGCTCCTTGCTGATTTTGCGTTACACACCAGCATAATCCAGAGAATTGACATACTTGATTCTTTGTTGCTTTACAGCTGAAGGACTGGGAGTATCTCCAATGAAATATCACAAAAGTAACCACACTCGTGTAATTTAGTGTTTGTAAAGACAGAATCAGACCCAAGGGATCTTTAAAAGAAACTTACACTTACACTGATATTAAGCCAATTGTAATTCTCTTAAAAACTTATCAAAAGTCCTTTAGTTAACTGAAGACTGCTTTTTTTCCAGAGAAGATAAGTGGTGTCATTCATTTTTGGGGGAGTTAGAAAGCTCACAAACATTAAAAAGAAAAG
>VZSR01003807.1:32017122-32036158 GCA_013398615.1 Brachypodius melanocephalos | reverse complement strand
ATTTTCTTCCTTATCTCCATTGCCAACTCCTTTATGTTAAACATGTAATAAAATTATGTTTGGTGGGCCTTAGGACAAACCCATGGAAAGTACAAGCCTTGCACAAATGGAAGCAGTCTCTTCAGTGTGAAACTGAAGCTCATATTTCGTTTCAAACATGTATATTCTCGAAAAGATGACACTGAAGTGGACACTCAATCCCTTGGTATTGGTTCCTCTCAAGGTTGTTCTTAATAAGGTAGATATTGGCTGCCATGAATATTTTCAATTGATACCAGTGGACCACAGGGAAGACGTGGATGAAATTTACTGTCTTCCTTGGGTATCCACGGCACAGACATTGGTGCTAAAACATAACAGAAACCTCTGAAGAGATTAGGCTACCAAATTGTTGCAATTTCTCTATATGCTGCAAGCTCCAGGAAGCAACAAAGAGGAATTTAAAAGCAGTTTTACCAACATCTGGTGCCTTCTTAAATCCAAGCTGCCTTTCTCTGCCAGCAATAATTAGATGCTTCACGGAAAAACATGACCAATATGAAGAATTGTCATTCATATTGCAAGCAGATTGCCAGACAGATAACACATCATGATAATGAAGATGATGATAATGACAAATAAATGATTCCACTGTAACTGGGTGCAATTTGAGAACAATGAGAAATGTCAAGCCATTAAGCTTTTCTTCCTTTTTTTTTCCCCGACAGTCTCAATAAGAGACCGAGGGTATATCCTCGCTTGATAGGCCCCAGTTGTAATGTCAGAATTATTGTTAAATAAGATACAAGGTAAAATAGCTTGTGCAAACCCTTGGATTAGAACTTTAGCAGCATATGGGTTAGCTAATGTAGAGTTTCAGCATTATTCCTTGCTCTGTGTCAGGACCCATATCTATCACAGCCATTTTGTACGAAATTTTCTGTTACAACATGATTACTCCCAGGGTAGTCACAATGCAGGTGACAGCAGCAGTGCATTTCATCCCACTTTAGCCTATTCATCCAAATTTACAGTCAGATTGTAGACTTTTTCAAACACTGACTGACCTTTGGTCCTCTCTTCCTAGTGCTGCTCCTATAAACCAAAAAAGACTGATAAGACATCTGTCCATTCAGAAGGAAGGAGTCAGACTCTGCTCAGGGCTTTCAGATTAACTTCCAGGAGTAGCTTCTCCTAAAAGTGAATACAGTTCCAATAATGTAGATGTGGCTTGCTTACAGTCAAAGATAACTTGAAATTCACAATAAATTTGTAGTTTCTTCCAAAGCAAGGAAAGCGCTGAGGAAAGCTGGTATAGAAAGCCCATTACTCTGATTTTATATCTTCTATCTTTACTTATTACCTTCTGAACCATAAACTAATTCAGGTTAGAAGGGATCTGCAAGATGTCAACTAGTCCAAACTTCTACAGAAGCTCACCTTGCTAAGTTTTCTGTAATCTGCATATCAAACAATGGAAAAAAAAGTGTGTCAGTCTGCTTGGCAGTTCTGAGCAGCCACACTTTGGATCTGTTTTTCTTTCAGCCATCTACAAAATTTGAAACCTCTATTGAAAAAGAAAGGCAAGAAACTCATTACAGTGCCATGCATACCTTTTTTATTTTTCCCCAGACAAAACCAAATTAATTTCAAATAACTCAAAATTTATAACAAATTTTTCATCCTATCTAATTTAAGGTGTTTAATTCGTCAGTTAGTTAAAATTAGATGCCGTTATTCACCAGTCATATGTGCTTAGTAGTTTCTCAAAGAATATTTGTTTTATATGTAGATATAATGTAACTAGAAATGAGTTAGACACTGGCTTATCATCAAATTTGGAAATTTAGAATAGCTAGAGTTTTACTACACAATACATACGTTTTTTTTGCCAGGAAAGAAACCAGCAACAGGTCAGTCCACAAATGTTTTCAAGGCACTTATTTACAACACAGTATGAATGTTAAGTATGACATGTTGCCCGATATTGTTTCTCCTTAAAAACCATACTGAAACAGGAATGTTTGGAAGAGCCATCTACAACTGCGTGTGAACAAGCCAAGTAAACAATGGCACAATATAGACACAACTAAGACACTTCATTAGTTTATGGCAATTAGAGAACTCACATGAGCAGCTTTCTTTCCTTTTCCAGCAGAACTAGTTCTTGCTCAAACACCTTTTCAAAAAAATAAATAAGCCTTTTTCCTTGAGACAAGAATTTAAGAACTCTGCATCTTGCCCAACAGTCAAGTTTTTTTAGAACAGAACATTGCAACTCTGGAACTCCAGTATGCCACGGATGGCTTGCTCTCTGAATGAGACACATTTTCAGTATTTAATGCAGCTGGTTTCATTTGCTGATTTCATCAATGAAGTCCAACATATGCTAACAAATCAGAGAGGGCTTTTTGCAGTATGAAGCACAAAGCTTTCTAGGGTTTGAACTTCTAGTTGGCAGTGTAACATATATGCACTGGATTGTGAGGTTCAGCTCTCAGACTATTTTAAGACTGCTATTGAGTGGTCCCTCTTAGTGAGGTGAAAACCTAGGTATCTATGGAACCAAGTTTTTAAGGTATCAGCTAAATTAGTGTATGAAACTGAACAGCTATGTCTCAAAAATAGCTTTGTCTGGCCACTTATCTGCTTGAGTGCCAGACTAGAAACCTGTTGGTCTCTTAAGCAAGGGCCCGATTCTCTGGAGTCCGCCAATTTGTTTAATCTCCACTCAAAATCAGCAAAAGCAATTTCAGCCAACAAAGAAAAAAAATCAGGCTTTCACAGGCTGACAAGAGTTAGAAAGGGTGCTTCTAAGCTTTAACATGCTGATACTATGCACAGATCTCGGATGAAGATCTATTCCTGGATGTCCTGCTCTTTTACCTCCAGAATTATAGCCCATTCTCTTTATTCAGAACCATCAGGGCACATTTGGGTCTTAGCAGAGAAAAAATCTTTCTGTTTTTGTGGGTTCATAACTTGCAAAATTATGGCTCTGAATCCTCATTCCTCCATGTACGGCCCTGAGTGAGATAAGTCTGAGGTATTTTGAATGATCTTTCTCTTCTAACTAGATCTTCTAATGACCTGACTAGATGACCCTGATTTTCGAACTTGTACAGGTGAAAATGAAAATAAAATGCAATTTAACTCCCACTTGTTCAGCTCCTGGAGCAACAACATATAAAAGTGCCTAAGATAAAATACACAAGTGCTTCAGGATAAAGGAACATAAATGCAGTCTGACCCTCTAGCTGTAACAAATAGGCAATAGATGCATGGGACTTGTTTGTTTCCTCCTCTTCTTCTGGCCCTAAGGTCCTTGCACTCTTGCCTGTGCTGATGTCCAGCTTGAAGTGTAACAGTGAAGCATCTGCCATTGCAGACTACCCTTTTTACCTTGGTAGGGGAAGTAGTCTCATGTGAGGTGTGGCTTTAAAGCCATTTGGACTGAGGCTGGAGTGGTTAACACAAGTGGAGACGTCTCTCCAGCTGCATGAATCCTTCTGTCAGGAAGCTGCCATGCAAACTACATTTTCCACTGCCTTCCCCATAAAAGAGCAATCAAGTTATACATAGGTCTGCAATGCTCGTGCTTCTGTCCAGGGTGTACCCTGAGCTGCTGCCAAACCTTCATGATTTTGTGTGCACAGGCTCCATCTCCTGTGCAGTCACAGGGGGCTTTCTGAATCTGTGCCTCATGTGCATGGAATGTGCTTGTGTGATTATGGGTAGCAGTGTCTGGGTAAGAGCAAGTAAATGAAAGTGGAGAGGTTTTTTAAGGATGTATGGCTTCCTCCATCACTGGACTTTGTGAGTGATCATTTGTTTGGACAATCCCATCACGAAAAATGAAACCAGAGTAGTCTAAATCACTGCTGGGGGTTGTTTGAAATAACCAGAATAACCTGCTTGACTTTGCTGTGACACATGCTGGAAGAGTTCCTCAGGCTGCTACAGCTGACAGGCAATTAGGAAATTGTTCCTTGCCATTTCACAAGCTGTCAGTTAATGACTCCCAGCTGAAGCACAGACACCGCCGAGGGGAGTGCTAACCCCATTTTACCAAAGACCACAGAAGGAGCAGAGCTGGAGACAAGGACTCACTTGGAGATACGCAGGAAAGCAGTAATGTCACTGTTAAAAGCAGGGGCTCCTGGCCCTGACACCTAAGACAGATTGAGCTTGTGTCCATTGCCAGCAGCAGCTTGCAGGGGCACAGGTTGGGGGAGAAGCATGGATGCAGTTAGTTCAGCTGGAAGCCATTAGTGTACAGCTGAGAGGAAACAAGGAGCAGCTTCCTAAACTACTTCCCAGCAATACCTCTAGGAGTATTTCCTTTTCGAGGCAGAGTCAAGATGACAACATAAGACTAAAACTGAAATTGAAGTTGCCTTATGCCAGAATCAAATAAGCAGGTTGGAAGTGCTCATATGTTTGGGAATAAGAGAGAAGGGGTTTATGGACCTGTTTTCTATCATCTCTCAGCTGTTTGAGCCTGGCTCCCAGCTAAGAACTCATAACTGACTGTGAGGATGCATGCATTCCCTTTGAAAGAAAAATCACACAGGTGAAGACTAAATCGCATGACTTCGGTGAATTAAACTTGCATCTTTAACTTTGCTCTGAAACAGAGTCAAATAGATTTCTCAGAAACCAATGATGTAAACCTAAGAAGTAATAAAGACCAACCTGTTATATGTTACTCTCAAAAATGGCACAAAAGTTCCCTCCAGCTACACTCTACAGCAAAAATACTTAAGTCCAGTTTCAGAGCTTGAGACTCATATTTTTTTCTCCAGGTTCTGCTCTGCACTCCATCCCTGAAGAATGTTTCTTTTTGGGTGGCAAAGATGGTGAACTAACAGAATAAGTTTGGTAATTTACTGATGTGGTCAGTTAGCACAGACTGCCAGATGCCTTTTCTTCAAGAGTACTTCTAGGGATTCTTGGTATAGGTAGTTTTGTTTCTGAGCATATTCCCTGTTGTAGTACTCATCTTTCAGTTCTTCTTTTTCTAATTTGCTTTATAAGAATAGAAGGCACTTAACTACAGCCTTGTGTAGCTCACCCCTAATAGCAAAAGCTATTATAGTGACAACTGATTGGCTTTTGAAATCTGGGCAGAAATCACTCTGCTGGCTTTTCAGAATATTTAATTTTTCTGAATGATATCTGACATGCTTGGTACTGCCTTTAGAGACTTCTAACTTTTTCTTTTAAGTACACTGTAAATCAGATACTGTGAGTTTTAGTCTTGCAAAATATTTGTGAATTTGAATAAGAATTTTTAGGCTCCATATTGATAGGTCTTCTTGACAGATTCATATTTCTGACAACTTTAATACATCATGTTCTCTTCTATTTTCAACCATATTAGAAAACTATTTCTCCTTTGAGAATGAATGTGTGTAGTACTCTGTCCAATATCCCCAAACCATAAGACCAAAAAGTTCATGTTTATTTTACAGAAGATTTTAGGACAATTCCTCTATCATAGAACATTTCAATTATAGCCGAGGTATATTTTCAAGCAAATTGTAATATAACAAATTTGTATTTCTTTCTTTTATGCTGGAAGCTGCATGCATAGAACACTGCAGACATGTATCAAGAGTGCATATTAATGTTTAATTAAACAGTCAACAAAAGAGTTTTCAGTCCTGTTTCTGATTTCTGTAACGATAGTACAACAGTATGAATACAAGCCTTTATCTACTCACTAGCAAATGTAAGGCTTGTTGTGTGAATCTTAACACTGAATTAACATGAATCCTAACACACTAAACTTTCTTCAAACATAATTATTTTCTCCAAGGATTTCTTTTTTCTGAAGTGCTATGTGAATTACTAAAAAGATTTATACAGCAAAACTTATTCCTAACTGACCTTTGATCTGAAATGTCAGCTTCAACACATAAGTTCTATTATAAGCAAGTAAATTTGCCCTATTCTTGTTATGAAAAAGACAACTCAGCTATAGTTTTTTGCTCTACTGTAATTTCTTAGGAGCTAGGTACGCTATTTATCTACACTTCCCTTATGAAAATAATTTTTTTGTTGTTGTTTTAAAATGCATTATACCAAGCTTAATAGCTTTTCAGTTTACTTAGCATTTTCACTTTAGCATTTTACACTCTGTTAATGTTTCTGTCAGTACTTCTTTAGACAGATTCTCCCCTTTCCCCTCAAGTCAATGAAGGTGGTCAGGAAATTATAAAACCCAACCCTTTCTTTCAGCTTTTAGCCTGCACTTTCCAACCTGGCTTCTGTATGGCTCAGTGTTGTTTTGGCTTACCAAGAAAGCTCAGACCATCCAGATGTGCTGGCTGGTACCTTGTTTGTCATCACTGGGTGAGCCAGAGCCAGGGATTGCGCTGGGTCAGGCTGCGCTTTGTTTCGGGCACTGATTTAACTGGTGGTGGATGTGTGTGTGATTTCACGCAGCAAAGCCGCAGGACTGGAGTGTTCATTTCCACCTACCTCTCACAATATTCTATAATCCCTGAGCTACTTTATTTATTTTCACAATACTTGATTGAAAAATGGCTTAGAAATACTGAGAAAATTCTGGTGATAATTGAAATATCGATTGAGTACTGCTATTGATATTCTACCTTGGAAGATTCATATCACTCTGAGGTTATTTCCAATCCTGTTATTTGTTTTCACAAAATGGAAGCCAGAGGTTATGAGCTGATTTCTTACGACCTAGAAACACCCCAGATATAGATAAAGAAGTTTATTCCTTCTTCTGAATTTGTCATTGCATGTGAATGAGAAAGAAAAACTCTGAACTCAATTTTTATTGCTTATCTTTGAAGACTGACACATTTGTAGAAATGTTCTTAAAGAGAATTCTGAAACAAGGTTTTTTCAGTATAGGTACTAGGCAGCAATGGGGACATGGAAGATGTCTTTTATTTAGTAGTACTGATAAATGAAACCAAATGCAGCTTCTTACCACAGTCACTGGGATGAGTCATTCTGAAACACAATATCTTAACAACTTCAAGTCAAACCTTAAGCAATCCAACAATGCTATAAAACAATGGCCTGTTTATATCCCCATTCAGTCATTCTGTTTTGACTTACTCATGGGTAACATGGTACATGAAATTTGGATAGAGTCCTATGAAAACATTATATTTTTACTAAAATAGTAAAATAACAGGAAATAGAAGAATGCATAGATTTGCAAGGTCATCTCTGTGAATACTGTGATTCTGTCAAGTGATTCTATTCTAGCACCTATTAGCTGTGAAGACTAAAATACTGTTACTGGAGTCAAGCACTTGTATTTGAATACATTGAAGGGAGAATATAATTGTGCACTAAAGTCATGCACAATAGCCAGCACGTTACATAATCCCCCTCTTCTCCACTTTTATTCTTTAAAAAATAATTAAAAATATAATAGGACAATGTGGAAATGTTTTTCCCCTAATAAATTGGGCATAGCATGATTCTCTCAAATGAAAACAAGATGATTTCACAAAAAAAGTAAAGAGGCCATTTGTTGCTCATAGATTTTTCCAAATTAATCCCTTCCACATCCTTTATAGTTTTGAGTTTTTCCATTGTGTGAACACTACTGATCACATCAGATGGATTATTCCTTCAAGAGTGATGCAGACAGTTTGCCAAAACTTCATATTCTTACGAAGGTGACAAGATTTGGTTTGTGTTTATTCATACAAAGTCTGCTCATCAAGTTTTGATCCATTAGTGATACTGGTTCTTCAAATAACAACTTTTCCTGAGATTATATACCTTCCTTTCTGGAAAGATTATATACCTTCTAATTTCTTATGGTCCGTAGCAAGTTGTTAGGCAAACAAAAACAGAACAGCAAAATAATCTGTCTCATTGGGTAAAGGATTTAAGTTCTTCATAAAGTAACCACCATATCACTCTTTAAAAGTACAAACCAATACAGCTTTGTCTGTCTTTCACTTGGCAATTTTAAAAGCAATGAAGAGAGTGCTAAATCTCCACGGATTTTGTTGATTTTACCTGACAAATACATTTTCCTGCAATGCAACTACTGTTTATTAATAAAACAGATTAATGAAATGATTTAGGAAATAGTAGTAGCCTTGGTGTCAAAATCTCAATAACAAAAGGAAGAATGTTGGGTTTCCTCTATGCACTATTAAATTAAGTACAAGTTACAGTGAAGCAGCACATATTCTTCCTGGGTTTGGTCAATTATTAAAGACTTAATTTAAAATGTGGAACCTGTAGATGGCAGAAATTATTGACAAAAGTTATTTTCATTACCTAGAGACAGCAAGGGATTGCACCTGCTGATGTTTGTATCTGACCTTCTCTGTGGACATTCCTAGATGCTTACTTGTACTTATAGTGAAGTATCAGTGGCTTATGTTTTGCTCTTTGTCTAAGAAAATGCATTTAAAACAGGAAAAAAAATTAAGCAGAAATTGTACAATATAATGGAATTATTTTAGTTTAGAGGAAAAATTTTAAGAAATATACTCTAGCTGAAAAAAGAGCCCATTATATGCTGCATTTCACTTTAGTTAAAGAAAGAATAGATCTCTGAAGTCACCCTCTGTCCATACTCAACAGCCTTCTTAGCCTATTTCATTTATTTCCTTTTATGGCACAGCAAAGTGCATATCCTTTTTTATCCAAAGAAAAAGTTAATTTCTGCATGTGCTGGGTTGCATGCATTTACTGTAGTCCATTATCAAATTCACACCCAACACTGTAGACAATCAATCACCAAATATCACCAACTCTTCAAGTAGTAGAATCTCAGATACATGTGAGGGATATCTTCTCATCAAGGCACTCTTCTCAGTAATGAAAATACATGACATGACAAGGAAAGCAGCGGGAATGAAAAGACAGATGCTGATGCGGAGCTTTTGCCACACACTTGGTCATATTATAATTCTAACTATTCAGTATGACACAGACAACAGGGATGATTGCTATTGTTTTACTGATTAGCCATTCTCTCCCTTTTTTCCCAGAGGACATCCTGCCCAGCTCTACTTAGTAAATATTGACACCTGTAAACCAAGCTGGCTGATGCCTTTGGCTCTTCAGCTCTCTTCCCATCTGTTGCCTGGGAATTTTAAGTGAAGTATTTCAGGACACTTGCTCTCTTTTCATTGAAAACTGTAAAAAAAAAAGAAAAAAAAAAAAAAGAAAGAAAAATCACTACCCAAAAGCTAATCCTGGAGCCACATGGCTCTAGAGCGGCCTGTAGTAAGTGAAGGGAAAACACAGCATATGTAAAATGCATATCCCACTGGCCTCTTCTGACTACTCTTCTTTAGTTAACAGCATGCCAGGGTAATCTGCTTAGTTACCAAGTGGAGCTTTCTTCCCTTTACCCCATGAGATCACCCTGACCACGATCAAAGTCCAAACACATTCTCGGCTAACTCTATTGTTCCCCAGAGTGGGATTAATGACTAATTATGTCAGGTCACTCATCCAGATGGCCTCTCAGATGTTCCTTTGTCATTGCCTGACCTTCCATATGCCCCTTTGACCTTGAGGTTTATTTCCATGGCAACATGAAGCCTCAGTTTCCTTGCTGAGATTGCCAAGAAGTAGCCAAAAGGGGGAATATGGGATAATCTACCCACACTTTGTATTCTGCTTCCATCTCATGCCTTGTTAAATCCAATGAATAGATAAAAAATGCTATCTGATCCCAGCTGAGTGATGACCATGGTCATGATTCTATGTTACATGCTATGTTTTTTAAATTAGCAGACAGCTTTGTACATGGAAACGTGCATTTAATTTGAAGAACATCAATCGCCATAATGTGATCTTTTTATCTCATTAATGTTAAGCAAGGGTAATAGAATGGAATTACAAAATATCACTGTGAAAGGAATACAATTCAGAGAATTATAGATATCCCCCATTAAAGCCCTAGAGATATTTAGATAAGTCTACTTCTTCAGTTTCATAAATTAAAGATTCTTTTACCTTTCCTGAGATTTAAATTTAGCCTTGGGTGTTGATCTTATTCTAAAGAAGGATTTTAATGCAGTGAAGAAATTTTCTGAAACAACCAAATAAGTAAGTGAAAATATAAAAGGCTAGTGGCTGATGAACTCAAATAAAAAGGCTGAATGGTAGTTCCATGGGTAGGACTGCATTTTCTTCTAGCATTTAAAAATTAATATTAAACAAGGTATGAATTTTCTATTCTGTGCTGTGAAATGCAGCAAAATTGGTTAACTCTCTTACTAGTCAGCCATGAAATGAAATTATAATCTTCTCCTTTTCCTTTATTTTAATCTCCTTAAATATTATTCACTGATTGGTTAAAAACAATTGCATGTGGAAGAGTGAATATCAGGTTTACTCCTCACTGTCCTAAAACAGCGTCTCGGTGGAACACTGTCTCTACTTATGCCACATCCCAAATTGTCGTCACTGCTTATGTTTTGGTTTTGCTAGTTTTTTCTTAAAGAATCACTTATGTGAAATAAGTGGGACATGAAATGTAGCAGCCAATCTGGAGGGTGATGTGAGCCCTATTTCTTCCTAATTTTGAAAAGTATCAATGAATACTGTTTTATAAATTGCTTTGCAAATGCATTCCAAAGATACTGATTGATCTTAGTACAAATTATTTTAAGACTCGGAAACATCTATGAAGTTAACATAATAACTTGCCCTCAAACTGCTTATTTACAGTTCATTTCTAGTCTTCTGCAATGGGCACTGAAAGCATGTCAGGGAAAGTTATCTCAATGTATGCATGTCTGCATAAGATTCTGTAAAAACTAGACTGAAATAATAGTATGGCTTTTAAAGAAGAATGCAGACAGGAAACAAAGGTGACATTTTAATGCTTCCAGCTCTGCCCTCTGTATATAGGTGTTATCAGCCATCCTTCATCCAGGTTATAATTTCAGTTTTATAGTGGTATAACTCCATTGTGGGTCCATGGAGTTTAACTGAAAAAGACAGAGATTATTTACATAAAGCAGTGCACATGATTTCCCTCTCATGCCCTCACATTCTGTAAGGAGAAGAAAGATGAAACAAAAATGTATCAATAATTTTTCATTGTTCCATTCAAGGAATCTTTCACATTTTGTCCCATGCACGTGACCGGCCCCTGAGGAAAGGATATAAAGGATCTATGAGCTACAACACTCTTTCATAATTTCCCCTGAATTGGTGAGCTGGACAACACCAAGGACCTGAACAGAGGCTGATATGTCATCATAGCTTCAAAGACTTTACCATAATATTTCTGTACAGAGGATAAAGTTAACATTGTGGTCAATACTTGCAGTTTGGTCTTTCCAAATTTTAAATTCTCCCCTTTCCAACCTTTGCACTCTGTTTTTACCTGGAATTCTAAATGTTTCTAAGGAGAAATATGGAAAAATTTCCATGAAGGAAATTCCATTATATGCTACATCTCTCTAAGTACTAGTAGCATTTCCTGTTCAAGGAAAAACAACCTTAGTGAAGCACAGATGTATAGTTCATTCAGTAGGCAAGATGCCCATTCTCAAAATTCATAATACTGTGAATAATCTTGTACCCTGGGGTAACGTACCATAAATACAGATTAGAAATGAAAAACTACTTCATTGTTGTATTCACAAATACGCAGACCCTCTACAATCACTATAGCTTGTTCACTGACATGTTTATACATAAATAAGGGAGGTAGCACAATGGCAGTACATTGCACAATACAAAGAACAAGTTAAAGTTTTCAGAAAATAAAATAACATTTTTAAATACTACAAACAGTACCAAATTGACACACACATTTGCATATATTTAAAGGCATGGTACAAACAAACAAATAAATACAGACATACATTGTAAAAAGAATAACATGGAATAATGGGATTATTTTGGAGGTACTGCACAGTCCTGACCACATGTTCTCAGAAGTCAAGTTTGAATTGAGAAGGAAAAAAACCCCTATGTTTTCCAAAATGGCCTCTAATCTTGGGTATGAAAGCTCTTTTGACATCCAAATGAGTTTAGATGTGTGCACATTCTATTGATTTTTCATGAAAGTGACAGGGTGCTGAAAGACCCATAAAAATGATTAGTGTGTAAAACTTTTGTTCATACAAATGCAGGCTCCATCAAGGACCACTGGAAAGTTTGCAGGATGCCTAACAGGCTCAGAACAAATTACTTAATCAATTCATCTACTGGGAATAATGAGAATAGTTTGATGATTTACCGTAAGCATTAAGCCAATATATAAAGGCATCCAATCTTTTAAAACAAAGAAGTTAACATGAATGAAATGCCTGAAATATAGCAACTAGTTGTTTAGTATTCAAGTATCAATTTCTGTAGAAGTAACTCTCACACAGAAATGCCTTAGCAAAGATATTCAAGAATGATACATAGAGAAATCCATATAGAAAATGGGATAGACAATTCCATCTTTATAACATGATTAGTTACTTACAAAGTAATGGTAGTGGCCAATCAGTAATACTTTGAAAGTGTCTATTTCATCAAAGTTTAATGGTTAGTGCTTTATCATGCTCCAAGAAGTAATTAAGTAGAATTCAGTACGTCTTTTTGAGGTCTGCCAGGATCATCATGTGTTTAAGGATAGATCTAGATGTTTTCATTGCTTTTCCATTTAGCTAAGGTAAGTCTTTGAACAAATTGCACAGATGTTCAATGCCTGTTTTCCTGCATGAGAAATAGAGCTAATAACAATAATTGATGCTGCTATATAGACATGCAGTGAGATTACATTAAGTAGTGATTGTAAGGTACAGTAAAAAATAAAGTTTTTTTGAACTGTAGAATTGTAATTTTCCAATGACGTATATATTCCCATGAAGTAAGGACAGTTTGGATTGTGCAAGGACTGTAGAACTTTGCTTTCCATTATTAAATAACTACAGCCTTTACAATCTAACCAGTTTTTGTAGGATACCCTATGCCATGTAGAAAGAAAGGAAGGAAGAAATAGAGGTGTGAATGAAAGGCTTGTATATGCAGTTGTACATTTAGATTCATCAAAAAAACTTGATGTAATGCTGACCAAAGTGGAGGGCACTCATATCATCAGCAAAATAATTTCTGAATGTTAAGTAGGAAAACGTTATCTACAAATTCGCAAAGCAACCAAACTTTTGCCTTAGCAAAATGCAATGCCAACAGAAAAAAACAAAGGAAAGTTGTTTTATCTCAAAAATCTGTATGCGATTTTGAACATTAACTGTGCATCAGAATGACCAAAGCATACTTATTCCAGACTGTCAATGCATTAAGGCACATTTTCCAGGTATTTGATCAAAGGGATGCAGGAGTTTAAGTGAGTTGTTTTGAAGTGTATAGAGTTGGTAAATCTCTGCAATGTTTTTTCTGCAGTTAACAACATTTGAAAGCTGTTTGGTATGTTGATTTATGTGCAAGGATATTCTGTACACTTTGATGTTTACTAATCCCATTAAATTTATTTTTAATGAAGTACTAATAAAAGTAAGAAATACCACTGACTCTACGAAATACCCATGCTACACCTTAAATTATGTATACAGAATCAGAGAATCATAGAATATATGTATATAGAATCATAGAATCATTTAGATCAGAAAAGACTTAACATCAGCAAGTTTAACTGTTAATCCAGAACTGCTATGTCCACCACTAAACCATGTCCCTAAATGCCACACCATATCTTTTGTACATTTCCTGGAATGGTGCTTCCTGCACTTCCCTGGGCAGTCTGTTCCAATGCCTGAATGCACCTTCAGTGAAGAAATGTTTTCCAATATTTAATCTAAACCTCCCCTGGTACAACTCAAGGACATTTCCTCTCATTCTATTGCTTGCTACTTGGAGGACGAGACCAATCATCACCTCACTACAATGTCTTTTCATGTATTTGTGGAGTGGTAAGGTCCCCTGGAGTCTCTTTTTGTGGGCTAAACAATCCCAGCTCCCTAAACTGCTCCTCATACAACTTGTGTTCCTTCATAAGGCCCTTCACTAGTGCTGCTGCCCTTCTCTGGACAAGCTCCAGTGCCTCAATGTCTTTTTTGCAGTGAGGGGCCCAAAAATGATGGGATGATTTGAGGTGCAGCCTTACCAGTGCCAAGTATGGAGGGACAATCACTTCCTTGATCCTGCTGGACATGCTATTTATTTTACAAGTAGGATGCCTTTGTCCTTCTTGGCCACCTGGGCACACTGTTGGCTCATGTGCAGCTGGCTGTTAACCAACACACCAGGTACTTTTACGCCAAGCAGATTTCCAGCCACTCTGCCCCAACCCTGTAGTGCTGCATCAGGTTGTTGGTACCCAAGAGCAGGACCTGGCATTTTGACTATCTGAGCCTCAAACAATTGACATCAGCCCATTGATCCAGCCTGTCCAGATCCCTCTGCAGAGGCTTTCTTCCCTCCAGCTGGTCAAGACTCCCACCCAACCTAGTCTCACTTGTACACTGTCTGAGGGAGCACTCCATCTACTCCTCACAATCATTCATAAAGATATTAAATAGAAGCAGCCCCAGTATCAAGCCCACTTGTGACCAGCTGCCAAGTGGATATAACTCCATTTCTTTGGCATCACCCATCCAGATGGTTTTTTACCCAGTGAGCAGTGCACTCATCCAAAGAGGCAGTTTCTCCATAAGATAGCTGTAGAAAACAATGTTGAAGGTTTTACTAAAGTCCAGATAGGCAATACCCAAAGCATTTCCCCCACCTACTAAGCAGGTCACCTTGCAATGGAAGGAGATCAGTTCAGTCAAGCAGGAACTGCCTTTCATAAACCCATACTGGCTGGGCACAGGTACTTTCACTGAAAAGTTTTGTGATGGGCAAGCCAAAAAGAAAGACAAAAATGCCAACTCATCCCTGCACATGCAGAATACTTGTTTCTCTAACTTTTAATATGCATATAGTCAGTTTTCCAAGTGTTTTTGAAGTTGTACACATAATCTTACAGACAATAAAGAATAAAACACATTCTATGCTAACAGCTGTCTTTCTTCCCCTTTTCCTACCCACAATACACGTGAAATACTTTTATAGAAGTATTTTTAACCTTATATATCTATAACTAATTATGTGGACAATATAACAACAATACAATATTATCTTCATCATTTTATAACTCAAGGTTCTGATCCAAAAAGATGCCATAGTGTATAAGAAAATATTGGAAGCCAATTCACTTGCAGACACAAAAAATATCAGGAGGACTTATGCTGTAAGCTGGGACTGAGAAGAACAGTATTCCAGATCCTGCGGTGGTGAGATCATGTTTTTTATTTAGAATGAAAGAAAACAGAATGTATCTTGACAACAATAGCACCCAGAGTACTCATCTGGGATGTGGGAGACTTCATTCCTGTGAGCTGGACCACTGGCAAGCTCGAAATTCCTGAGCAGAGGCTCTGACCAGAGCTACAAGAAAGGCAATACAATAAAAGATTACCTTAATAACTCAAAAGATTAACAAGCAGTCAATCACATAAGAAAGGTATTTGGGTTTCTTGCCAAAACCCATTTGGATTTCTTGTTAAAACAAACAAACAAACAAAAAAAGCACATGAAGTCCAATCCCAGTTGCCCATACAAATCCCTTAGCCATAAGCCAGGTTAGAAGTTAACCATCTCTTTTTAAAGGAATTTCCTTTTCTCTGAGGGTACTCTGTGGGGAAGGAGCCAAGAAACAGAAGTGCCTCTCCTCCTCAGGTAGTTGTTCAGGGAAAACTCGATACCAGTGTTGAAGACGTTCCTCTAAACCTGCCTGTTTGAGCTATGCTGTTTAGTAATGAAGGGTCTCAAAGCAGCAGAATTACCATACTGCCTGATCATCAAAGCAGCAGAATTACCATACCTCCAGATCATCAATCTACCTTGTCTGCAGAGAAGCCTGTATTGCTTCCATGCGGGAAGAAAAGGGTGTTGGAAATGTTGACTCTGTCATGTCCTTTTTACAGGAAGCAAATCTATCAACCACACAAGTAAGGTACCAATATGTGTAAATGAACTACACATTCTTATTCAGTCTCAGCATTACTAATTCTCAGTGCCAGCAGTTAACTTTTCTAAATATAAATCAACCCTTAATGTGAATGAAGCACTGAAATGGTCTCATCAAAACACCAGGATAAAACGGTCATAAAACTAGGCTTAGGGAGAGGCATGATTAAAGCGTAGGTACTTTATGCCTAGCCTACAGACTAAATTCCTCACTTTGTATGGTTATAGCTCAATCTCAGTTTTCATTTCAAAAGAAATTTCATCATTTCACTCCCTGCAGTTTTTAAAGAAAGGTTGAAATTTGAGCCATCTATAACCAACTCAGGGATGACTGTCTGGGTTTTGAAGCAATCCTAGAAAGAATTTCTATGAGAAGCAAACTACGTCCTGCAGCTTAGTAGGATTTTACTCTCAAGACCACTTTCTTCTGTAGTCCAGAAAATAATGCCATTGCAGTGAGGGATGACATGGTGTTAGGTGGAGAAAAGAAGGCTCTGAACATTCTCATCCAAGGTGTTGAGATGAACATCAATCTTTTCTTTCCCATCGTAAGAAGACAAAACCACTTCTACAGTTTCCCAGGGCACAGTGGCTATTTCTGCTCTCAGAAGGAAAAATATATACGCCAATCTTGAGACACACATTTATTATCACTTTAGATACACACTGAGGGCATGATGCCAGAATGGAGTTATGAGTTTGAAAAGTACGTTCTTGTAACTACTCTTATCTATCTAGTTGTCTGAAGCATAATACTTTGTGCTTCAAAGGCTGTCAATGTGTAATTAAATGTATAAACCAGTCAGAAGGTTTCAATGCAATTTCTCTTTTCTCTTAGAAGCATTACTTAAATGGCTTAGCAATATATTGCTAATCTTCCCAGCCTCTCATACACTGCTTTCAGCCTGGGCTATAGTTAAGAAATTGTCAAGCTATTTATTTTCTCTGCTTCTCTTTGTCCCATTACAGTTACTCACTCTTCTCTCTCCCAGCTCAGACTCACCAACCAGCAGCCACTGCAAGGTATGAAATAGGGAGCAATACTTTTTCACTGAAGATTTCATCAGATGACCCTCACTAGAGAAGTCAAGGTTCTTCTAGGAAGAAGCACCTCTAGCAGTTTTTCCTAGCAGTACTAACTTACAGCTTCACAAGAGGAGATGATAGCTTTATGGAACTTTGCTAAGATGTAGGATGTTCTTTAACAGCTCATTTAAATCATTTGATAAACCTGTGGATGAGTTACAGAAGAGTAAGAATTAAATGGGATTTGACTGTTTAGTAAAGAAGCATTTTTATGGGTTCTTTTTTTATATTGCAGTCTGTGACATAACTGTTTGGGTCTACAGCTGGCAATGACTTATATGTTGGTCTTAAAAATGCTCTTGATCAGCTCTCGACAAAAATTATCTCAGGAGCTACAATCTTCATTTTCACTGTTATTGGAAGAGAACCTGCTTGTGAAAACTGGGAGAGAGAATTTTCTAGAGGAAGAAAAGGTTAATATTTCTCCTAAGATGCTACAATATGTTTCAAGCTGCATAAAGTGAACAGCATTACCAAATATCAGAATTCTTAGTCTGTAATAACCTGTGGAAAACTCAGAATATGAGAAGTAAATTATTTTATCAAGTGTAGTAATTAGAATGACTCTGAGAAAACACAAGTGCATGCACACACACACAAACACAAGTAATTTAAATATATATATTTAAATATATTTCTTTCCCCCACAAAAAAAGAAATATGTATATAAATATATCTCAAAGACGTTTGAAAGCCTAAATGTAGGCTAGAGGATAGAGAGGGATTAGCTAAACTACCAGCTAGATGTAAGCACTTTCCTTCCTGAGTACTGCAGGTGATAGAAGTGTGTTTATCGTTTTCAACCTAAGGAGTAATAAACAATTAATGTTGAAATGACAGCTTGTTCACTGTCTCAACATTGTTTGGAAATTATGGCCATACTTTAACTTCTTTGCTACCCTCAGCTTCAAACTGAGGTCCAAAACAGTAAAGCAAGATTTTGGATGTACTTGGTTAGGGACGTGGGTGACAAAATATTCCTTTGAATAATTTCATCATAGTTCATAGATATAATATAAAATATGTGCTGCGATTTTGCTGAGGGACCTGATGACTCAAAGACCCATTAACTGAGTTGCTCTGTCACGACAACTTCACTGAATTGTCTTGGGCCTATATATTTTTGAGGTAAATGAGAGGTGCAGCTGATAATAGAAGATATTTAATTTTTAGTTCCTCCACACAAGCTTTAAAATAATGACTGCAGATATTTTTTCCAAGTCCTAACATGTCTCTTTGAAGAAGAAAGGGATTACTTTGAAGTTGTTTGTAAAGTTGTGAATTATTGCATTGAATATTGAATCAAATATGAATATTCAATATAAATATTGACTTATTGGGAAAAATTGCTGCAAAAACATTCACCTTCAGATGTTACTTTTGGAATTCTAAAATGGGAGAGAAAAGACAGAATTGAAATGGATTGTATGCGGTACAAAACTGTTGTCAGAGAGACCGGTTTCATCATCTGGCATCTATGGGGAGCTCTGTCTGTTTAAAAAAAAAAAAAAAAAAAAAAAATCATTGAAGCCTTGGGAGGGCTGACCTGAAACAGAGACTGGACAGAGCTAGTGAATAAAGCAGGTATTTATTGGAAGGCCTCTAGGATACACTTTGGGCAGGACAAGAGCCTGACCAGGGCTACATCCAAGGTGAACTAAGAATGGTCATAAAATGCCTGCCCAGTCACGAAGTCTTACATTTTAATAGGTTTTGGTCCATTTACATATTGGAGTTTAATTGTCCAATTACATCTTCAGGTTGTGAGGTCCCATCCTTCTTGTTTGCCCCTTCAGTCCACCATTCTTTTATGCTTTTGGGCCTGAATGTTGTCCTTGGTCTTCAGCAGGAAAAGGATTTGTTTTGTCTACCTACTCTGTGAAGAGAGCTTACTGGCACTTTATATGAAGCTCAGAATTACACTCCCAGGCAGCACAGAATCTGAAAAACATGAAAGCTAAAACTT
>VZSR01003807.1:31986548-32017022 GCA_013398615.1 Brachypodius melanocephalos | reverse complement strand
GCCGGAGCCCCCGACAGACACCCCGCAGCAACATCTCACGGCCGGCAGGTCAGCCTCACCCCAGAAGGCACCAAAGGCAGAGAGAGGGAGGGCAACAGCAAGGCCTTGGAAATCCGAATTTGCAGCTAAAATGCCTGCCCAGACAAAGACGAAGCCTAGAACTCCATCCCTGCCAATTTCTTCACATATTTGTTCAATGTCTGTGCTTACCCGGCTTACACCTGCTGTATATCAGGGATAAGGCCTATAAAGAACAGATAGTAAACCTGTTAGCATTTTGCACTAAAGAACAGATAGTAAACCTGTTAGCATTTTGCACTATAAACTGGAAAGAAGAGAACGAACTAGAAACTCAATAGAAACATTTGTGGGGGTTATAATTGTTTTTCCTAATTTTCCATTTAACTGTAAGTACCAAATTCGGAAAACAAGCTGGTGTCCTCATTTCACGACCTACAGTGGTCTTGCTTTTAAATATTCTTATACGCTCTTTACAGAAATCTAAAAGGTACAGCTGGTGTACTAAAAACCTAGGTAATGGAACTTCAAAAAACAGATGCTTTATTTCGGTCTCGTGGAAGATAAGTGAAATTAACATAGGCTCTTCAAAAGGTGTAAGAGTTCTGTTTTTGCAATACCTTATGTATTATTTCCAAATTTAATACACAAGTTTCAGATTTAAGTACTTGCACAGTGCTATCTGCAGCTTAGATAACTTGAAGCAATTCCTTCAGCAGCAGAGCACATCTTTTTAACGCTCTCCTACCCTGCAAGGAGCCACATCCTTCCCCGCTCTCCTCTCTAGTTATTTCCTAGCTCTCATGAAAAGGTTGCTGCTCTAAATTGCCCATGAAATACTGTCACTCATTCTCCTGCTTCCGTCTCAGAGGCAGGGATAAAACTGGTCTGAAAATTTTGGAAGAATGCAAAATACCTGGGCCTCTTTTAAGCATGATGGGACGCTACCTAATGGAGGGAAAGGTTTGCTTTCTGAAATAATGCAGCATCACTCAAACTACTTTTAAGCCTTTTACTGTATAAATAACCTTTTGCACTTCAAGGGTCATTAGATCACGATAGTTTGTAATGCAATTATAGTCAGCACTCTGCTCTTATGGGCTGTCTGGTAATTTGCTTGTTAATATATTAGCACAAAGCATTGATCAAGTAGCTAATCCAATCACATGCTTTTTATTGATCTTGTATTGACCGTCCTGCCAGTGATCACTTTTTGCTCAGGCCCGGTCAATAGCAAATGCCAAATAGGCTCTCCCACACCTAATGAGCTTACAAAATAAACCAAACATTTTCCTTTGCCCTCGAGGCTAGGATCAATTGAGAGCTTTTAGAGCAGAATTCAGATGATTTTTTCATCAGCTTTCCCCCTTTCTTTCTGTGAGCATTCAGGTTTGCGTTAAGACCTCTATCTGAGACTTTCATTCTAATTTGAGGACATCTGAAAAGCAGCTGCCATGTCTGAACTACTCGGACAGCTGTAAACAATAAATCATACGGGTGAGGAATTCTGGGCTGCACGCTGGCATGCGGTCTGTCAAGCCAAAAAAATAGAGACATACAAAAGATCAAGAGGTTAGGGGTACCTGAAGTCTACAGAAAAAATGTACTTATCCCATGTTTTATCCCAGAGAGTTGCACTTTGGGTGGAAGGCCTACCCAGCATTCTTTTACAGGAGCATCATGCCTTCATACATCAGGGTGGGGGGAAGCTTGGGGGTGCTGCAATGAATTAGATGTGAACCTTTTCATGCTGCTGCTGTTGCATTAGGCAATTCCAGTATCAACTCATGGAATTTCACACTACAAACACAGATTCTTGCTGATGAAAAGCACACCCAAATTATGCAGGAAGGAACAGTATTTCGGTTACATGCATAAGTGCCAAATACTAGCTCTTTAACTTATAACAGTTCCCAATTTCTTACCATGCAGTACACAAATGGGACTGTAATGGATTTACAGGTACTCAGGAAAGAAAAGAGTGAGAGAGAAGGGAGGAGAGAGATTTTTTGGAAGAGGTAACTTTGACTTATCACAAGAATTCTGTAACTTTTATCAGATGTCTTTTCAGCTAAAACAGCTTATTAAGTCTCTGAGGAAAGTTCTTTGGAAAGAATATTTTCCATTTACTCAGAGGCCTTATAGCAAAACAATAGTGCTGTAATAGTAGATTCTATTAGATCATAAAAAAAGAATGCAAGATCCTTAGATCTTAAATATCCTTGTTTCAACTATTACTATTAGCACTATTTTATATAGCTAGGTTGCATTTTCACTTTAATCACTTTTATTCCATGATCTTGTTTTCATTATTTGGCTTAATATTTTCCTCATTACTCTACCAGATTTAAATTACAGAGAGGCACAATCTGAATATAAACCAGGTACAGATTTAAAATATTTAAAAGCATTTGTAGCATGCAAGCATGCAATTTAAAACCATTACCAAAATCTGATTACTTGCCTGGGGGAAAAAACAGGTCAGCTGGAAACATTGGTGATATCTTTTCAAAATTTTTCCTTTAAATTACTCATAATTATGCATTGCAAAAATATTTGTTGGGCAGACCTTTTTGATGTAGGATGAAAAGGAGTGCATCTTCTTACTCTGTATTTTGCAAGTTTCCATTATTTTTTCCTGTGCAATCTTCTTAATAACCAGCTGTACAAACCTCTACAGATGAGGCTGGACCTTAGGTAAGAGGATTTTCCTTTATGTGATGAGACCTTGCTCTTGCTGTTAGTAAGTCTTTTGTGGCAAGTCTCCACTGACAAATACTTTACCTCTGTGGTTTGCTTCTGTTTTTCACCCACTTCTTGTGTCACGGTCTAAACTTATTCTCAGGCTTTCCTTTGGAGCGACACAGGTAATTCCCCCAGGATCAAGCTGCATGCTGGTTCCTGGGATGGTTCAACCCTGACATCATTCCTGAAAATACTGTGAGAAAACAAATGAGTATAGGCAGCATCCACCTTCAGCCTGCACAAGGTTTACCTACTCAGACATGTACTCGCAACTTTATGCTGCAAAAGTCCCCAGTGGTCTGGTCTTTTTAAAGGTATTTTTGATGAAAAAACACACATCTCCAGAATAACCATGGGAGGATACAGCAGGCCTAGGGGACAGAGTAGGCCATGTGCTTAGTATGTTATCCACTCTGCTCAGGAAAAGAGTAGCTGAGTGCAGTTAGAAGTGACTTTACACCTCTTGGTTTGGAGGCAAAGGACTCCTCCCTCGTAATGATGTCCTTGACTGCACAAGCAGTGCCATCCAAATGATTTGCATCTTTCTTATGCAACCTTAAACCATGTAAGCCAATTGATTTAGAGCAGTGTAAATGCTTTTTGAACTCAGCCCAAGTGTGTAAGAACTATTAGGATTAATTGAGTGAAGTCAGTAGCCTGCAAAATTCAGGATTTAAGTCTTTATGACAAAGTTCATGAAAGTACCACGTTTGTGAATGAACAGTAATCTAGTGTTACAACTCTTTTCTCAGCTAAATCTCTTGAGGATCAGCCAGCTGCATTAGTGATTGTGTTTATATAAGTACTGTGGTTTTGCAAGCAGCTAAAGGTAACTCTCAAAGTTAGACAAGTATGACACAAAATGCGAGCACACATCCTATTAACATGCTCAAATGAATCCAGAGGAGAGCATCAAAGCTGGTGACAGAGCTGGAAGATGTGTGTGAAAAGTAGCTGAGGACTTCAGGTTTGTCTGGTTTGGAGAAAAAGAGGCTGAGGTGCCACCCCTTTGCACTCTACAGCTTCCCGAGGAGAGGAAGCGGAGAGGGAGGTGCGGAGCTCTTCTCCCTGGAACTCAGCGATAGGATGTCTAGGAACAGTTTAAAGTTTTGCCAGGGAAGGTTTAGATTGGACATTAGGAAGAATTTCTTTACCATGAGTGTGGTCAAACACTGGAACAGGCTCCCTAGAGAGGTGGTCAATACCCCAAGCCTGTCAGTGTTTAAGAAGCATTTGGACAACGACCTTTAAAAACATGCTTTGACTAGTTCAGTTCTAAATTGCTCAGACAGTTGGACTGGATGATTGCTGCTGGTCTCTTTCAGTTGAAACATTCTATTCTGTTCTATCCTATCCTATTCAAAATTTAATTGAAAAAATGGTCTCTGATGTACAGTTGGACTATTCAACTTGGTTTGCTGTTTAAATGTTATTTCAATTTTTTTTTGGAAATGCAAATTTTTACTTTTTTTTTTTTTTAAATCTGATAGACACATCTCAAAGAAAGAAGGCAGTGCCCAAGTACTGTATGATGACATCATGTCCTTGCATTTTTGTACTCTCAAGTCTGTAAATATTTAGGTTTTCAGAGCTACATATTTATTCTTTAGATAACTCTGATGATGTAATCAGGCTTTTTGGCCTGCAAAAAAGATTTCATTTCCCTTGAACTTACATTATTTGTTGCTTAAAATGCGGAACATTGTCTAAATAGTAAGGGCTGTCATGGTTTAGGAAGGGTATTCTGCAAGGTAGTACTCCCACTAAAAACGTGTCCCTGCTCACTTCCTCCTACTCCCAAGTGGAGTCACAAAAAGCAAAGATCGAAGGTTGAGACAAGAACAATTCAGTGGAAACAGCCATGAGATAAGAAAGCGACAAGTAACGGCAACAATGTTAATAATAACAGGTGTAAGACAAAGAAAAGATTTACACAGAAAGCCGCAACAGTAAACAATACCCTCTCCCGGCCACATTTTCTTGACCTGGAGGAACCCCTTCTCCTCCTTGGAAGAGGAGCCCTTTTTCTTGCTGCCAGGAATGAAGTGAGCTGGGATAGAATAACACTGGAGTTTTAGCCATGCCCGCTCTGTAAAAAGCGAACCCTGTCCTGGACAAAACCAGGGCAGAGGAAAACAGGAGGAATCTCATAGTCTAGAGAGAGTTTCTAAGTCCTAATTCTGTGTTTTTCTCAAAATCTATAAATAAAGACATTTTCCTTTTTTTAATTTTTTTTTTTTTTCTCCCAGGACTTTTATCTTTGACCACTAGAATAGCTTGATCAACAACTAACCAATTTCTTACACTTTTTTTATAAAGCACGAAATACTGTGAATTAATTATAAGAGCATTTATGGCAGCAGTAGCACTCTATCTTTTTCTCTTTACTCAGATAGTCATGTTCTAATGAAGTATTGGAACTAGTCATATGAAGTCATTACTAAGGCACCGGGAAAGAGAAGTTTCATTGTTCTTTTTTTTTCTTTTTCAAATTATGTTTTGAAACTCCATACTTGTAATTCCAGTTTTGTTTGGACTGCATTTTATACTCTCTTGAGCACTTCTGTGCATCTCGGGGAAAGAATTTTTTAGATGCATACTTTTCATACTGCAGCTCTTTATGGAAATTATACAGGTAGGTATAACAAATAATAGTCATTTTCCCGTAGCCAGGGAAAGACATAAAAGTTAGTTTGGTTTTGTCTTCTTTTGATCTGTAGTGAACAACAGTTTTTTTCCTCTAGCAAGGTCTCTGCTTTCAGGTGCACCTCACTAGGCTATATACAATATATAATTACACTTAGAGATGAAAAACAAGTATTAGATGTGCCTTCTACCACAGTAATTTCCAAAAAAGAGGCTGAATTGATAGAAATGAAAATCCAACATCTAAAGATGGTGCTTTTCATATGTATTCACCCATTTTTAATGTCTTTGACGTCTGTCTGGGAGGCAGCAGCTTCTTTAAGTAGTAAAACTTTCTGATGAAAATGAGAGCCATTCTAAGACAGCTGAAATAAGACTTTAGCATAATATATATGCAGCTATATATTTTAACATTATTTGGATTGGCATTGTTCTCAGTTATTTCTTCAGCATTGATGCAGGCTATTCTGAAGTTCCATAGTGGCAGTAGCTTATCTCTAGGAACACCAAGGCTTATTGGCTACACATTGCAAGGCAAAGTGTTGAAAGTAGTGAAAAAATGTAGAAAATCAGTATGTTGGCATTTTCATAGTCGGATGACATTGCTAATGAGACCGGAATGACAAATTTAATTTCATAATATAAATATTAGATGCATAAGCATAAGGGGAAATATTTATTTTTCTCATTCAGCTATGAAAACTGACAACAATGTTAAGCTTGGTCAAATACAGAAAGGTGTGCATGTGTAGGAAGAGGCTGTGAAAATGCCCTTTTTCCACAAACCACTTAGATGCGTATTTTTCTAAAGCAATGGATAAGAAAGAAATTCTCAGTTTTGATTTGAGTAACCACCAACATTTGTTATAGAGCACTGCATGCAATCATTATCTATTCCTTTATAGTGTTTCAAGCACAAAAAAAAATATTACAGAGCCATACTCAGCTTGGTTCCCTTGTGAAACAAAGACATTAGACAAACAGAATTGTACTCCAGGGAGAGCTGATGTCTGCAGAATATCAAGGAGTTTCAGAGAAACAATGATCTCAAACACAAGGCCTTCCCTTCATGTGATCTAACAGTGGCAAAAATTAAAGATGCAAATATGCTTTACATGTGCTGCTTTTGAAGTGCATGTTTGAAAACATTGTGTGTAAGAACTGCCTAAAAATATTCTGTGTGCTAACAGCTGAAAACAGCCACTTAAATAGCTATGAAAATCCCTATTCTTTCACTAATATCATGAAAAAATCAATAAAACTTGTAGAATCTCTACTGTGCTTCTTAGCCACTATATTTTAAAAACATTTGTTGTCTTTAAAATATCTTTTGAATTCCTCTCTTAATTATAAATAGTAAAAAATTTACAAAATAGAACACTGTTTTAAAACTCTCATTCAAACACACCAAAGGAGATACCAGAACTCTAATTAATGGAGTTAGATTGCAAAGAATGAGTGAGATACCTTCAGAAAACAGTCTAACTAAGTGTCAATAAATAATCCAAAATTTCCAGACTGGACACTCAATTTATATTTTAGGACATTGAAAAAGACAGGCTTCACACTTGCTAGGCTGACTTGGCTGCTACTGTGGTGTCTATTCCAAGGAAAACAGCTCAAGAAAGCCTGAAGGTATTATACAAAGAAATCCCACAACCAGCTTAATAGCTGTGACACACAAGTCATCTTAAAGGACTTCTGATGTGCCTTCCTTCACCTTTGCTTCTGGACCTATGCAGAATTACTCTGCATTCAAAATTTAGACCTATAGTTGCTATATGGAGCTAATTTGAGCTTAACTGGAATTTATATTTTATTTGATTACTCCCCACAGAAACAGTACTCAGAGCACAAGCCAGGACTCAGATGTCTTCTGGCTATTCTGAATATCCTAGACATCACACCACCAACAGCTATAAGTCTTGCCCCTCCTTGTTTTTCTTCTGTCTCTATGACTTCTGCATTCCATGGTGGCCAGTGCCAATCAGATGAGAAGAAGATATCCCTTGAACTACTGTCTGGATCAAATGCTGCATACTTGTCAAATGGAGGATGTAGAAAATTTTTTATATTTTCAGGCTGTGAAAGGAACTGTCACTCGTTTTCTGCCTTCCTACACAGTTACTAAAATCACTAGGTCATTGTATAAGAACAAAGTCACACTTTAACCCTTTTTCCTTTTTAGCTGTGTTCCCTTTGCTGTTGGTCTTTTGTAACCAACGGGGTTTGTGCTCTCTGTGCTACACTCATCATTAATAGTGCAGAGTCTAGCATTTTCAAAACTAATGTACTCATGATTTTTTGCTTTCCAGCTGGAAATTGAAATCGAGGAGTGAAATTTAGGAGAATCTGGTCACCCAATTGCTCATGTCAAAGCATTTTTGCATATGTATAAGATAAGACATCTAGCAAAATTTCAAGACTACCAGCAAAATATCTGGAAAGCAGCAGGTGCCTGTGCAGGAATATAATTCTGGGCATAATCTCTCTCTAGGCCACTTCAATGGGTTAGGCACTGTATTTCCCGTGTCCCAGCTTCGTGGTCATATACACAATTGTTCTGCCTTGGGAACATACGCAATATATCAAACAAATCACAGTTACAATGAAAAATAGATCTTTTCCCCCCCAACATGGCAAGAAAAAAATAATTTCTGAAAAAAAAAAATTTGCAGGGGGGTGATCCCCAATCAGTTTCTTTGGTCATTAGCCCTATTTACAAATGACTAATCAGAAACCCTAGAGAGTTTTGACCATGTCCATTTTATGCACTGAACAAATCAGAAATAAAAATTCCAGAGTCAAACCTTCAACTGAAAATGCATTGCATTATAATACTCTGCCAAGTTCTAGCAACACATCACCTGAAGAAAAATCTGTCAGGACATAGAAATACAGAGACCAAAATGCATATTTTCCAAAGTAAATTAAAGAATGATAAAGGCTACAAATCACTGCCCTAAAGCTCTCACTGAAAGAAGTTCTGCTTAGTGAATTCTCCCCGCAGTCTGCAGAACCTGGATGTCTAGTTATCTGTGGAGCAGAAACTCCAGAACGACACATTAGGGTAGGCTTGTCTCACAGGGTTCTTTGTAGGAAGATTAATATCTAATATTTTCAAATATGTCTTGGCAAGAACAGATGTGCATTAAGATTCCAACAACATTTTCTGAAAATCCTGTTCCAGATGGCAGAAAAACAGAACTTCTTCTGCACACTGATATGTTAGCAGCTCCACAGATAACATCCACAGTATTAATTGCCTTTGACACAGTCACAGTGAATCATTTATTTAAGAAGGAGATATTCAGTGAATCCCTGAAATAAGCAATAACAAATACTGCATGTTCTTGGTTTCCTGCTGGAGTGGTAATGGGCAGCAACTCAGGGTGTTATTGTTGCCATATGTCTCAACAGTCATATTGATTTAATTGGTTGTCATAAAAAATATGACAAGAGGGAAGCCAGTTCATAGCTGGGTATGGGCCAGAAGTTGCTAGTGAATGGACTACTGAGATCTCTCAAGAGCCTCTTTGTCTTTTCCCAATGTCATTGAACTGGTTGTCTTGTACATAATCTAGAAACAATCAGTTTTATGGATGGAAGTGTAGGCCATTTACTTTTGGATCCAATTTATCTTACAGAATGGTAGAAAACCTTATACTGTAAGGAAACAATCTGTTTATATTATAAATATATTATATTTTTATATTATATACAAAAATATATAAACTCTCAGAAACAAAATGTGTTTTCACTGAGGAGAGCAGATGGGCTGCCTCGCCATTTGTCTCTGTATCACCCATCCTTAGTTCTGTGCTGTATTTAAACTACTTCAATCTTTGCTTAACATCAAAAGACAACCACAAGCAAGAACGTCTATATTACATAACAGAATATTTAGCACTTGCATGAGGACTGTCATACAGGAATCTTAATGCACTCTTGCATATCTGTGGTTTACTGCAGGGTAGCTGTGCTACCCACTTTTATGGAAAGGGAAAGAAAGCAGAGATGCTTGAGAAATGATGTGACTTGACTATAGTGCGAGGCAAAACCAGGAGTGGAGCACACAGCTTCAGTTTCAGGCTATGGGCTTTACTAAAAAAACAGCCTGTATGTTTTTTCCTGCCACCCTTGGTCTGAAGTGTTATAAAAACATTCTTCCTGTTTGGAAGAAGAAAACAAAACTACAGTTACCTCCCTCCTTGTTTAAACAGCAAGTACTATTTTTTTTTTTTTTTAATGTGTGTATCTTGTTTTTTGTGTCTTTTAGGTTCATTCATGAGGAATTTGTGCCCAGCCCGTATGATCCACCGGGGCTGCCTCTGTGCTCAGTGTCTTTTATGGCAGCTCTTTTCTCTGTAAGATAAATATATCTCCTAAGAAACAAGAATATCTTTATGTGCTGAGAACAACATATAAAAACCAAGTAAGAATAGAGTTTGAACAAGGCTGAAGCAGTCAGGTGTATCAGTGTAATGTTCTACATCTTTATTAATGCTTTCTGGTGCACCAGAACTGCTGTAGAGTCAATGCAGTCTTGTTTCAGTGAAAATGCAACTTTAAAATTTCAGTGGGTAATATTGTATTCAATAGATTACATTAACCTATGAAAAGGAAGGGACATGCACTTAAAGAAAAAGTTCTCCTTCATATTTATTATGAAAGTTTCCTAATGGTTATTACTTATTTTGAAACTGAACATAAAATTGATGTTAAAATGCTACACTAAAGAATACACTGTGGTGTTGGTGTTTTCCTGTAGTAAAAGATTCACCAGACAATATCCATCAAAACTCACTGTCCAAAACATTAACTGAATTTTTGTGGGAGGGTTCAGAGGTCTATGAATGTAATGTGTAAATGTAGGTATTTTTTCCAATAAAATTATACTATGCAATAATCAGATTTGGCAAACTCATATAAAATCAAGTGACACTCTCTATTTTCATGCCCTAGTAAACAATCATCCAGTTATGAATGAATTTAAATATAAAAATGAGCATCAACCTACTCTTGAGAGGTGATTACAGAAAACAGCATACTACCATGGGAAGAACTGTACAGCACTGGAAACTTTCTAGGCAGAAATTATTTTGATACCCATTAGCTTAGGACAATGTATCCAAGCCATTAAATTGGCTTGAAACAGATTCTGCACAGTAGCTCATTCCTATTTCAAAACACACAAGTGAGCAATCATCTGATCAAATACATTATTAATTTGAAGAGACTAGCTGATTTTGGTTACTATGGCATAAACCTTGAGAAGAGCCTGTGCCCCCTAATAGATTCAGTCGGTTTCCACCAGAAAACTGGAGATTGAGTGGCTCTCATTAAGGAGCGTATTTGATGAGACAGGAAAAGAAAGCTGGTGGTTTCATACTTTTTGGTGAATTGCACCTGTGCAATCCTGCTTACTGCTGCTGGCTTGTTTGTGATGGTACAAAGCTGTGTGTTGAACATTTGAATGTTAAATGCCTAATGGGCTTTAAATTCCTAGGATCTTACCACACTCTAGCACAAAAATCAATTGCATTAAAGTAATACTAAGCAGCTCATTGAAGAACCCAATTTGCCCTTGTGAAAGGCTTATCTGAAATTGTTTCAAGAGGCAACAACAAATTATTTTCCATAAATGCAGATAAAGAACTTCAGATCCCAGCTATTTTATCCAATATGCAAGATAATGCATCCTTTTTTGGCATCTGTAGAAGCAGAAATGTCTTTATATTTGTTAAAGCTAAAAGAGAAGATGATAATATTTAAGCAAGAAAAATCTGAAATGTCTCACCCTGCAGATAACGTATAAAATTCTGGGTTTGGACATGCAGAAGTAAGTACAGAGCACATCTAAAGAAGCAGTTTTTTTACTTTCAGCCAAGTTCATAACAGCAGATTTTGGTCTTTCCTCTTCTCTATAGGTGTTATATGATCTCTATGCATTCAAGCATGCTTTTCTGATTTACCTGCTGTTAGATTAAACACATGAAGATTTAACTGAACTGAAACTTTGGGGATCCAACTCTATTTCTAAATAACAGTGTGATGATAAAACCCAGCAAATATCCACTTCCTAAACCACCACATGCTTAAGCTACCTGTATTTTCCATTTTCAAATTTAGCTGCTCAGAATTTTTGTTTTGAAATCCAGTAAGCAATCGGTATCTCCCAGGCAATTTGGGTATTTAGCTTCATCTAAGCCCACAGGTATCACAGAAGGTCAAATCAAACCTGACTGTACCTGGTGCTTAGTGTAAGAGGATAGTACAAGAACAAGGTCCCAAATTTTGTGGGAGCTAGGCGATCTTGTAGGATACCATTGGCTACAATATGTCCAAGGCATTGTTTGCCAGTGATTGCTAAGCTTATGAATAAAGATTAATGTCAGCTGTTTCAGACTCATGAGTGATCTCAGTTCCTGCTGAGTTCCTTTAAGCCCTGGGATATCCCATGCAAGGCAGGAGCTGCCCCAGTAGAGAATTTTCTGTGTTTTCCCTGTATGACTCAGTTTTGTATCAGTTATGTCCATTGCTGAGCTGAAGAACCATGAAGTTCAGAACTGGCCAGTTGCAGTTAAAACTTCTCCATATTGAAAAAAAGCCAAATCAGTTAATGTGTTTCATGAACCCAGCTGGAGGATGAACCAAAGTTAGTTAGTTAATCAGCAATGACCGAATAAGATACTACCTTTTCATATATCACCACACTTTTTCTGCTTTATTTTATCCTTTCTATAAACAAAGGAAATTTATATGGCCAGAAAAAAAAAAATAAAACAACACCAACACCCCCCCCCACATTATCATTCAGAGTATTATCAATTAACCTTCTACAGAACTTAATCTCTTCCCATGGAGTGACCTTTCCATTGCATTTGCTCTATTTTTCCTTCTCAGTATCGCTGCTTTATGCTGACCAGGCTGACAGCACTGCTTATCTGCACTGCTTTTTGCATTGCTATTCTGAAAAATAACATCAGGAACTGTGCTCTTTGAAAGCATTTTATGCATGTTTAAATTTTTAATGCATTTTGACTCTCTCAGGTTTTACTCCTGTCCCTTCATTTTCCTTTACTTTGTTACTTTTAAAAAGGTTAAATCATACCAGCAATCAAATAAAAGGCCCCAAAGTCACCTTTTGCAATGTCAAGGCAAATATAAAAACACACAGTAAAGAATTTTTGTAGTGTCTGAACTGGCTTCAAACAAATCTTTATAAAATGGAAAAATCCCTCGAAACTGTCAAGAGTCTTTGCAATTTATCAGGACTCATTATTTGATTTTGATTGCTAGTCCACAATTTTTCAAGCATTTTATCAATAACAAATTTTATAAAATTAGGTAAGTGCTACATCTAATTCCAAAGTACATATAGTAATTAGAAGTTCACACCAAAAAAGCATTTGGCTCTAAGAGAAAAAGCTAACCAGGCTATCATCACTCTATATCAGAAACAATCATCACTCCTCATGGTCTCTTACCAATGCACTCATGCTACCAGCTGTCACCCAGATTGGAGAGCTAAGGAAAAGTTTTGAAAAGCAGTCCATAGGCAAAAGAGAGGAGCTGCTTTCCAAAGATTTCACTGTTTCTCTGCCTACAGGGAGTTGGGTTGAGATGGAGCAGGGCAAAGCAAACACCTCCACTGGTCTTTTTTACCCATGACCAGGAGTCTAGAGTATGTGGTCTCCATCTTCCATTCTACAGGTAGTATGAAGTATGGAAGTTTCACTTCAACAGAGCAACAGATACATCTGACTAAAAGCCATGAAAAATTCATCCCTGTTTCCTATGGCATAACCATTTTAAGAGTTTTATTTCAAAAAAATACAATTCATACCAAACCAACATGAATTATTATTTCAGATGTGCATGAAGTGGTAGAGGCTCTATAATTATCATCAGTGGTTAGTTCTTTATTTCAGCTGGAGCATGTCACCTCCAACAGTAAAGGGCTCACTAACTTTGAGATAAACCATTGATTCAGTGAGATACAAAGCTTAAGTGCCACCTACTGAATGACCAGAACAACTTCCTGATCCTCCTACATCCTTCCCTTGGGTCCAGGATCCAGGCATGGATTCTGCTTGCTGCTAATTTGGAATCAAATTCAGGAGACAAAAGGCACATCAGTACAGAGGTTAAAAAAAATCTCAGGACTGAGTTAAAAAACTAAAATTTGTTTAATTTGGTTTGTTGTTTGTTGGGGGTTTTTTCCAATGTTCATATAGTTCTTTCTTCTCGATCTCACAAATACATTTTTCAAATCCTTCCACAGTTATGAAATTATATTTCTGGTACAAAAAATTATTTCTATTTTTACTCTTTGTTCCAATGGGAATCTGCAGGTACACTCAAATTTAGATGTCGTCTGCTATTATCAGATTTCAAAGTAATTAGCAAACAGCTCAAGTATTTTGACAAATTAGTCAGTCGTGTAAGTAACAGGCAACACTGGACAAAGAAAATAGGAGTTTTGTTGTCAGCATGAGGGATTTCACTGCAGGAGAGTTGCTGTGGCTTTCATTATTTCTATGGTCAATGGAGGTTGCTATAGAAACTACACAGTTAGCAAGCCATGCAAGCAAAAGAAATATGATAAAACCAAAACTAAAATAGTGGAAGGATAAAAACCCCAAGGATTTGTCCAACAGCTTAATATAATTTGTTGGTTTTATCTTTCAATCATATCACTGATTGACAAGATTCCTAGTAACAATATCATATACTGACATACCACTTTTATGTGAGTCCCATTGTGTATCATAACATTTAATAATAAAAATCAGCATCAAACAAAATCCCTTTCTATATCAGTTAAAAAATGAAATAACACCAAGTTATTTCAAGATGTAAAAATAGTATTTGGCTTTACAATATGTTGACCTTTCATAATATTAAGAAGTAACAATAATATCTCTTGTATGACATGTTTTCTTTACTTAGAAGAGAAATAACATTTTAATATTTAAACTAGTTTTTTTGTGTGTGTGCCAGAAAATACTTTCAAATAGTTACTGCCTGAAGTATCTGTGCATTGATGATCACTTGAATAACAGGTTAACTTCATTCAGTTCATGTCACAGTTTACATTGATTTGAATATTTGCACTTAATGAATGAAGTTCCAGACTCTTACATTTTGAATAACTGAGTAAATATCCAAACCAGGATCTTAAAACAAATGATTTTGAAGGCATTTAGAAATCTTATCATTCTAAAAGAAGGATTTATATAACAGGTGATTGTATATCATTCTGAGTGTGCACAGAATCCATAGGCTGTATTCTGTGAACATATGTTTTGTTTTGTTGATTTCTCCATAGCCACTCTGTCCTCTAAATTTTTTTCTGTTGTGTACCCTTCCAGTAATAACACAACTTGATTTTTTCATTTTAGAAATGAATGCAATAAATATACACAGGAAAATCAGTACATACCAGAACCAGAAAATCCTTTTTTTCATTTTCTGGTCCTGTTATCGGGGCTGAGTGGCAAAACCCATGAGCCTTTCATTCCAGCTGCAGCCTGGCTGGGTTGGTTGTTTTTGGCTTTTTTTTTTTTTAATAGAGTACACAGCATTTAATCACCAAAAGAGATGCATAAAGTAGGGAGAAGCGAAGAGAATGAAAAAACTGATAAATCAAGATTTGAACTGTGCCAAGTAACCAAAACCAACCCAATATTAGTGTCTTCAAAGAAAAGTGACTTGAGAAGCATAGCAAAACCACAAAACATTTGCCCTCTATTCAACTTCAGCTTGTTCCTCTAGCCATCACAAGTAAATCTTTTACAACATATTGCTTTCCAGGTCTATAGAGAAAAAAAAGCTAACCTACAGAAATGATTGCTTGCATGTCCACTGAAAACTTTGACACTTTTAACTCCAAAGTCTCTTGAGAAATATTGGTAGGCTCTTGCCATTAGGTTGCATTAGGAAAAAGAATACCAAGTGTTTCATTAATGTTTGCACAGGCACTATAGGAAAACATGCAAGGATGATTAAACAGAAAGAGAGCATTTTAAACTTTTTTTTTTTTTTAATAGAGAAAGAAAAATCCCAAGAAATAACAATTTAAATAGGACACTTCTGGTTTTCACTGTTTCACCATTATTTGGTCAGTTTTGTCGTTTTAGCTGGACTATTAAAAGCAGTCCTCAGAAAAGCCAATGAGACTTCAAGTACCTTATTCCCTTATCATCCCAGAGGGCTGAGATTAATGTCTGCTATGGGACTGTGCCAGGAACACGGTCTTTTCTTGTTAGTGCTGCTCCTGGAAAAAAAGAGAACTATTGTACACCTCTTAACACACTTTCCTCTTGCCGTGTCTCTCAAACCTGTCACACAATTTGAAAGAATATTAGAACAGACAGAGAGTGCAGAGTTGAAATCAAACATAAGTCCTTATTTCATGAAACCTTTGCATATCACAGGTTCTGTGTTATGAAATGGTCAACAGTTTGCCCCTGAGTCCTCATCCATTACATCCGCATAAAAAAGACCATCTTGCAGTCAGAGCTGGGCAAACTGTTGGATGCTGCCTCAATCTGGCAGGAGAGAAGAAGTTCATTCCCCAAGCCCACTAGCTCAAGGTACGCCAGGGGACCCAAGCTGAGCCAAGACAGCTGAAGGACAAATATAAAATAATTTCTTCCTTTGCAGAGGAAAACATCCGAGGCTGTTATTGATTGTGCTTAAACTTTGGATTAGGGGTTTCTCAGGCAGAGAGGGCTTTGAGATGTACCTCTGAGTGGGGCAGAGGATACTGACATGTCTGGTGATGAAGATCACTTGCCAAGACAGAAATTCCTTAGAAATAGAGTGGATATGACAGTATTCCTGAGATAGGAAAATATGATGTTTAAGAATCTTTGCTTAATGTTAAAACCTTTTTACAGATAAAGAACTCGAGGAACAGATATCTGGATCCGTCTTACTCAGTTCATGTTCTTCAGTGAGGAACCTCACCCAGGACTGTAGTGTAGCCATTAGAGGAAAAGAATCATCCTGGAGAGAGTTGGCACACTTCACATCTAGGTCAGGTGGGGAGATTCCTGGAAAAGAGCTTAGTTCAGTTGCCCAAAGCCCACCAGGTTAATGTCAAACCTCAGAGCAGAACACCATCCTTAACCCTTTTCCTGGTGGTGTCAGTCAGACAAGAGGACAAGCAGATTCAAAATATGGGGCATTCAATTGTGAAAAGGGAAAATAATGAGAAGCAAAGCTAATTTTTATGTGATTATAGTGTCGATCTCTGTCCCATTTAGGGTCAGAATATTCCATGTTTAATTTTGATTGTGCTCATTGGCACAGCTTTGCCAGGGCCCCATAGATGCCAGCAGTCCTCTGACACATTCAGGAGGGGGCACAGGCTGCGATCTCCACCCTATAAGTTTAAGGAGGATTTGTGGGCAGGCTGGTATAGATGAGGTTGGTTTTATGGATGTAACTGTCCTGTGCAGCCTGTTGTTGGGGCCAGGAATTAGTCCTGGCTATGTCTGAACTCCAAGTACAATGTCACTATTTCAAAGCAACATTTCAAGTCATTCAAATGTATTTTCAGCTTTGCTGTGTTTGGGGGAATGTGAGATATTGAAAAAAGATTGTGTTAGATTGAATACCTATGCAAGCTCAGAAAGTTTTCCTCTGGAAACTTAATATGTTTTATTTATCTGAGGAAGGGTTAACAAATGCTTTGATTTATGGTAGACGTAGGCTTTTTCAATTTTGTGTTGATTCAAATTGCCTTTTTATACTGGATTTTGTTTAACGTTCTTGTGAATTGATAGTACTTTTTGCATTGTGTTTGATAGCTATTCTACCCTTGTCTCTTACTGAACTATATGAACAGCAAGATTTTCTTTATTTTCTGTTATTTTCTAAGCATTAATTCTTAAATATCTGATAGTTTCCCTTGCTTGTTATCAGTCACTGGTGACATTTATTCTGGATAAAATATTCCTATGTCCTTATATGAATAAACACTTTCTATGTCTTGTCTGCATGTACTTGGTGCATGACGTTCCCATAACTTTTCCTAAATGGGTAAACTTTCTAGTCACAGAAAATATTTTGGTTTGTTTTGGAATTGCAGTTCATTCCTCCAGAAAGCACTGGTCAACAGTTCCCACTTAACAAGTTCAAGCTAGTCCTGACATAATGCATATGTAAAGCAAAACAATGAAAACCTAAGAGCAGAGAGTCAGGATTTTGCAGACCATCAGTTTTCAGTGCCTAACTCACGATATCAGGGGCTTGATGTTCAGTGGTACTTCTTGCTGGCAAATTTACAGTGATTCCAAAAGCTGGTATAGTACAATATTCACGACGGCAGCCTAACATGTGGCATATTTATCAAATATTAAACAATAACCATTTGGATTATAAGAAATGGAACTGCAGATGTATGTTTAGATTGTTTCCACTTGCACACTAGTGTGGAGTTACCTCCAGGTTACTAATGAGTTAGTAACACTGGGCCATGGTTCCTAGATGAAAACCAGGATCTTAACAGAATAAACACATCTTAAAGGGCAAAAATCTCTTCAAACATCACCCACTTAAACATTTTCTGTAAAGGCAAGCTGTATTAAGTACAGACAAGTGTCTGCCAGAGCTGTCGTGTGAAAATATCAGGCTGTCTGTCTTTTTCCAAGGCTCAGTGACTGAACCCTGCATGCCAGTCAGTCCAAAAGACTCCTGTGAAACAGATATTTGCATGAACTCCTGACTCCATCAATACATTACACACTCAAATCTTATTATTTTAACACAGCTTCTTGCTGTGCCTGTTCCAAATGGGCATTAAGGCTCAATACCAGAATAAACAGCTGGGGCAATGAACTTCATCACTGCAAACACCTGATGACTACTTCGACCAGCCCTTTCTTTTCTCTTTCTGTTGCAGACTGCCCATTATTTTTGTGCTCCTGGCAACAATTAGCTATCATCAGGCTCTCTCTCTCAGCCACCCTTTCTGCTAGAGACTAATCCCCCTCAACACAGCCTATTCTTCTGGCTGTTGCCATTCTTTGTTGGTTACACCGTGTGCACAAATTAATTAGGACTCGGTTTAAGGGCTGACTCAGCCAGTTCACAGCACAAATGAGTGCAGCTGTTTTTCTGCCTGAGATTTTCAGCTTCTTTTGGGCAGCTTTTTTTTTTTCCCCTCTTGGTTTAGAAATATATAGTGTGTGTATGTGTTTGTGTGTGTGTATGTGCATAGAAATTAAACATGTGCTTTTGGCAGATGCAATTGTCTAGGGAAGTTGACAACATGGATCTGTTTAGCCCATCAGCCCCTGAGGATCCAAGTGAATTTCTTGCAGAGCTATAGGGTTAGGACTGCTGAGTTCCAGTGTCACAGGGTGGATTCTCTACCTCAGACATGCTGGCATTCCGACCCTGGGAGGTCCCTCCCCCCCTCCCCCCCACCCCCCGCTCCCCGCCAAAGAAAAAGAAAAGAGAAACATCTGGAATCACAGGGGCAGCTTGTCTGCTGAGCTCAGCAATAAGGACCCCCGTAGCTACAGCTCCATCCCACTGTTAGGGGACTTAGAAGGCACTTAACAATTACTGCCTTTACTATAGTATTACAAGTGCATTTGACATCATATATATAGTATGGTCCTTTAGATTTCACACATAAATATTTTTGGGGTATAGTTCAGAATGAAACATATCCACAGAGAGATAAGCATCATGATGTTTTAATTTAACTTAGCAACTAGTCCTGAAATTAAAGGATATTTCACTTAAGTAACCATGTTATGTTTATATCCTCTTACATTTGCTTGAATTTTAAAATTCTGAGTGATGATTCAACACCAGAGCAATAAAGCACCTCAGATGATTGGGAAAAGCACATTCTGAACATGCAGATATTATTCTTCACTGTTCATTTCAACTGAAAGAATTTAGTCTTTGATCATGAAACTGGAGTATTTGATTCTGCTCTTACTGAAGTCAAATATGAGTGTCGCTGTTGGATAGATGTCTGTAAAATGTTAGGATATATGTGTTGATGAGACTGCAGCTACAATTGTTTACTACTTTGGGTTTTCTTTCACTGTTACCAGGCTTTAAAGGTGACAACAATATATAAGTGCTGCTATAACTACCTGGTGTTGGAACAAAAACTACTCTTATTGACTTCTTGGGGTTTGGCATTCCCTGTAGTGAAATGAGGTCTTATTTTACTGAGATGTATAATTATTTTAGAATCCAATTGTGTAAATATTGCTAATTGTGTAAATATTACTGAAAAACAATCAAGTACAGGTATAAGCCTTAGACTCTCTGGAATTTTCCACAAGCTAGAACAATTAATTTATATTTTATATCTTTGTGTGTGTATGTGTATATATACATGTAGATGTACACACCTGTTTATTTTACTTTCAGATTTGTATCCTAGTGGGGGTAAGCACTGACCAAAGTGTACATGCCATTCAACAGGGACTTGAGGGTGGGCTCATCACCTCCACAACCCAAACAGCAACAAAGGCAACTAGGTATTTAAAATCAGAAGACTTATGTACTTAGAATTAAACAGCTTCTGAAGATCTTTATTAGAGCAGGTTAATCAGCTCCTCACCAGCACACACTGTCATTTCAATAATGAAGTTTTGTGCTCACATTCTCTGAAGCAAAACTCTTCAGTTTCTTCCAATTTTTAACAGAAAGAAAATAAATCTATATTATTTAGTCTGCTCTCTTTTTTTTGTAAAAAATTAGGTACTCACTTGTCATCAATTCAGACATGAACTACTACTTTCAATGCTGAATACAAATATTACATGAATTATATTTTTGAGTCACTTGCGGAATAGATATGAATTTATTAGACATGCAGAATGTAAACAGTAGAGCAAAAGTCTCTGAATGGACCTTTGAAAGAAAGTTATTTAAATAAGTAGAGTGAAAACAAGAGGTAAAAAGGGTGCAATTCAGAAGAGAAATGTGATTCATAATTTCCTAGAACAAACATGTAAATTTAAATTCAGCTGTGCTAAAGAAAAAAAAAAGAAGAAGAAGAAAGGCAAATATTTACGTGACCAGAATCTCACCCAGCCCAGTCTCAACACTTGTACACGTGAATAACTTCACACACTTTAGCAGCAAGAGTTTCTTGAATGGCATTGCTCAGGTAAGAAATGTATTGTATCTGCCCATCACCATGTAATTGTTACCCACTGTGAGGAAAGCTTTCCAGTCTAAAAAAATAATTTCACAATCTGAAATAAACATTTTTAGATATAAAAATAAAAAAATTTTAAATTACCTTTACCTGTAGATTGTGTTATTAATAGCACCGATTTTTAGGTCATGCCTCATTAAGAGCTTCTGTACCAACGAAACCTCTTTCTAGATTGACAGGTGGCTGCTTTAACAACAACAACAACAACAACAACAACAAAAATTAAAAAAAAATCTCATTTTGAAGGTTTTTTCATAACGAAAAAACCTCTCAGGCAGCCCAGTGCATTGTGATTTCCCTGGTTCTTTTCCTTCTGAGCTGTTCAATTAGTTGGAAATCTCTGTCTGATGGACTGAAGCAGCTTGAGTGAACGCCTGAGCGCACAACCAATTAGGCTCATTTGAAGTTGCAGAATTGCCTTCTTTGGTGTTAAAACCCCATGTCAAACACTGGGTCTAAGATCATTTGTAGTACAAAATGAGATTGACAGAGCAGCTGTACCAGGGGGCATGCCTGCTGGACGACTTAATTGTGGGGACTGAAGGGCCATCATGAACTGGCGTGTGGAGATTGTATCACCACTGCTGCATTACAAATGCTCTTTATTAACAGTGATCTGTAATCAATGAGCTCAGGCTTTTTGCCAGAGCTCCAAAATCAGATAGGCAGCTCTCCTCACAAGGAATAGGAGGAGTCACCAGAGCAGGGTGTTGCCCTCAGGACGGGAGCAGGGATGCCATCCTCTGTGGTGTGGTGGAGCTGCAGAAAGGGAAGCAGACACCCAACAGCACAGAGCTCCCGCACGTCAGCTGGGTTGGGCATGTGGCAGTGTGCAGGCAATCGCACTCAGATTGGCATGAATGAAACATGGATGCCCCAGCAAAAGGCTATTTTAGGAGTCAAAGAGGCTACACCAACTCACGCTGGTCTGAATGAATGGTCTTGATGGTGGCATCATGTCAATAATTTAATGATAATCCCACGATACAAATGATGCAAAGGAAATGCAATAGGCTTAGTTTCAGCAAATTAATGGATAAAACCCTAGTATACTTTATTCTCTTGATAGAAAACCTGTAGTGTTTTTAATAAGACATATTGCTTTTGAAAAGAGTAATTGCTTTCCACTGATGCTTCCAAGTCAACAGTTTTGTTTATTCCTCCATTATTACAACCAACATGCTCTTAGTGTAACAAAGTGGGTTGTTTTTCTGGGAAGAAATCAATGTACCTGCACAAATGTTCAAAGATTACTTTATGATGAGGCAGATGTAAACCTAAGGTCTAAGTCAACTTTAAAGCCAGAATCAGCAATAGCTGATAGTAATTACCTACCCAAAGCCTTTGCTGTGAAGATAACTTCACTTGGTTTTTTTCAAAGGCATTTTAACTCTTCTCTCTGTTGCTTTCTGAAAGAATCCCAGAAATGGAAGTAAGCTATTTGAGTGAACAATACAGGAATAGTTCAACCATTGTGGCAAATGACATGCAGATGAGCTCTAGTGTAATAAAATAGTTTGTGTTCCTTCCCTATATAGGCTGTTAATTTTTAGGTGCATAATCTAAACTCGTGGTTTCTCATACAGTCAGAGTGATAGGTTTCATGGTTCATTACAAGCATTTTTTTCCCTTTGTTTTATTTATTTATTTTTACTACAATATATTATTATCTGTTCAGGTGTTTCTTACAAAAATATTTTTTCCTGAAAGATTTATTTTGCTATTACCAGTAATTAATTACCACATATTTCTTACATCTGTTCAAATAAGATGGAGTTGCTTTGTGTCATTCTATATCAGTTGCAGCATAAGCAGCAGGTATCTAAAATCAAATAATTTAAAGAAATGTTTCTGAAGTAAATAGCTGCACATGCAATCATATTTTAAATTATCCTTAGGAACTCTCTTTTACCATGACACATAAAGGAAATTTAACAGTAAACTTGACATTGTTTAGTCTGCAGATTGTCTCACTTTTACCTCATGGGTCCCATATGATTCCACCCATCTTCTCACTCTTTCCTTACAACTGGAGAGTGAGCTCTGAGGTGGGAATTGTATTTCTGTTCTCTGTACATTGTCTAGCTCAACACCAGCATTGCTTATGACTAGTGCCCTAGAAAACTACAGTGAAATCACTTACTGCTACTGTTAACAGAAATCATAAGAAAAATGAAAGGATCTCACTAGTTTAATGTTGGAAACAAAATGCCCTTGTATTCTATTATTTATGCAGAGTTTGCATAAATAGACCCGTTGCCAGATCTTGTGAAATGTTCTTTCTGTGTCAGCAATTTCTGATAGTAGAGTGGTGAAAGGTACAGAACATGGATATATATCTAAGAAAAGTTTTAGTATTTCAAGATAATAAAAAAATATAAAAAGCACAATTATTTTTTTAAAGTAAGTGTTTATTCTGTGTATCCATCAGCTACACTTGACTATCACATTTCATATTTGCTAGTATTTTTGCCTTGCTGTTTAGACAAGTTCACTCCAACAAAAACAAGTGCCTAAACTGATATTCTACTGTAGCCTAAGGAAATAAGTAATCATTAAAAAAGTGACTGAAATTAACTGACTATGTGTTTATTCATATTAATGTTGTTGCAACTAAACTAATGCCTCACCCAGTCATTAAACATATGAAATGTGAGTTTCTTTTTTAACAGTATCTGCATATTCACCTATCATCTTTACCACATATCTCAGAGTATGGCCTTAAATAAACTGATTGCTGAGCCACTGGATTCTTGTTCTATTGTCTTTCTGTTACTTTTCCAGCTCCACAATCTCTTATTTTTGTCTTTTTCACTATTTCTTACAAAACTTTACTGCCAGCAAAGATCAGAAATATAACAGCCATGGAAAGGACTGGATGATTACACCCAGGCACAATTATTCTGTAAATTTGCAAGCTATCAGCAGCCTGTGAAAGTTTTTTTTTTTCCAGCTATGCTGGTGAATATGTTCATAGCATGCTGTCAACATCAAGTAGAACTCTGGTTTCAAATGCCAGAATGGAGATTACATAACTCTGGAAGAAGACTAGTCTCCTTGAACAGGTGGTTGTCCTACCTCCTGAAAGATGATCTAATAATAAATGTCATGTTTCCTTTCTATATCCCAGGTATTCTGGGGCAAAAAAAAAAAAAAAAGGGAAAAAAAAAAAAAAAAAAAAAAAAAAAAAAAAAAAAAAAAAAAAAAAAAAAAAAAAAAAAGAAAAAAAAGAGAAAGTGAGTAGCTGTATGAAACTCCTTGCTACATCATGCTACATTTTGAAACTAAGACCTAGAGCTTCATTAAATGAATACATGGAAGCTTTTTTTTACTCAGGCTTCTTTTAAGTCGAAGTATTTTCCCTTTCTACTCGCTACTGTGAAAGATGAGACCATGGATTTATTAAAAACATACCTTGCTTCTTTAAGTCTATTCAAATTCTTCCATGCTTATTGCCTTTAAATAATTTCACAGATATAAAAGAAATAAGTGTTGATGCTTTTAAATTTTCATGCTCATTTGTATGTGAAATGTTTTTCTATAGAGAAATCAAATTGTTCACACCTCTGGAAATGCCACATGCTATACTTATCTGTATTTCTGTCTAGGGAAGTCAAAGATTTTTCTGCAAGTCACATTTTCTTAAGAAACAGAAAGAAAATTAAAATGGAATATACAAATGTATTGGCATTGCTAATCAATAATCTGTGACTTTATATCTGGCTATCAAAAGGAAATTTCCTGCAACTGGAAGTAAAGGAGAGAACAGTGTCACTGGTATTCTCAAGAAGAATCTTCTAAAGAGGAGTCAAACACTAAAAGATAACACCATAACAAGAATATATAACACCACTCTACCAACACTTGTGTCTGGAATATGCAAACATATTTTTGAGACTTAAAAAACATTGTCAATCATTGGGTGGATTCAAGAGTTCCTAGAAGAAGGCTTGTTTAACTAGCAGCCATTGCTATTTTGTACCTTTCTCTCTGGCGGCACTGTTAAGCAATCTTTAACTAAACAGATTGTGTTTAGTTTTATCATTCAGAGAATGATAAACAATGACAAGCTTCAATCTAGTTTTGAAAGGTTTTTTGCATTTTTTATCTCTGTTTGTTTTTTTGGTTAGTTACCAGAATATAAGGGATATATTAAATAAAAACATTCTGCTACTGAAGTTACATATAAAATTCCAAACATGCAATATAAAAATAATACAATTATTTTTGATATTCTGCTGCAAGGCTCTTTTTTTTTCTAATAAAGCAGACAGACTCAAATACCAATTGATTTGTAGCAATACACCCAGACTGGGATTCATCTTCTGTAATTTAAGGTTCCTCATTTTAGTAGTCAGTCACTGTGGTCTCTTTTAAGATCAATAGAAGAGAGCACATAACTTCAGAAAACAATTCGTGGAGCCTATCTTAATACAACCACTTTAACATTAAACTAATTGCTTGTTTCTCTCATTGACTAGACATGGCCCCTGGAGAGTCTAACCTGAATTTAAGCAACTTTTAACATCTAACTTAGGGAAGATGAATCTTCACCCAATCTGTAAGTCTGCTTAATTTACAAGCAAGACAGAAAATCTGCTGCTGTAGCTGCGTGAGACAACATCAAGGCTGCTGTGGTGACCCTGAAAGCTTTTACCTTCTCAGTTTTGCTCCAGTAACTGTAAGTCATTAATATTAAATAGTCCCTGTTTCTCAGCTATTAATTTCTTTTTTCATTGATTATCGTTTTCTATATGTAATGATATGTTGACACGCTTCTCTGAATAAAATTTAACATTAGCAACAACTATTGTGACCAAGTAGAATTTTAAACATAAGGAAGTGTTTGCTCATTTATAGTTTAGCAATTCTTTTTTCAAGAGCCAACTTGCTGATCATATAAAAAAAATAAAATGAAGAATGACATCCAGGAGAAACTAATATCCTAAAAGCAGTAGAATCTCCAAAAAGAAAATATGCAGAACATGAACAGGCTACAGATAACTTCAAAGTACCATATTCTGAGCCTATTTTGTTCATTTTATGGTTCGATTATCAATCCTATTTATAGATATTTGCAATGATAAAAGACCCCAAAATAGGAAGTCAAACCAACTTAAAGAAAAACATGAAAGAACAGTAATAGTGTATTTCAAAAGTAGTCCAGATTAAGTTATCTTCAACTTCGATGTGGGTATTTGCAAATTATTGTCCATTTGGATTAAATGGCATTTTTAAACACTTTTAGTATTGTTTCTTGAGTGAAAACTGTTGTTGCTTACATTTATATGGAAGCAGAGCTTTTCCTCTTGTTCCTATCAGGTACTTTACTTGCTGTAATCATTTAATCTATTAACAAAACTATTTTATTTATTTATACAAGGGGATGCCTGATCTGTGCTTATTGTGTATTACTCACCTATGTTGTGACACACCTTAGTATTAAAACTTCTATGGTATTTTTATTGCATGTACTCCTCTTCTGTTTCTTGCCAAACTTCTAGTCATGCATAGATGCTCTTTCAAATTTCAAATGCTTCAAGGAGATTTTTCAATGTTATTACGCAAATTATCATAAGATATAATGGTAGCAAATAAATTGCAGCTGTAGTTTGGAGGCATACAAACAATTATTTTGCAGTGTAAATGAGTTCTATCTCGTTTGTAATATCAGTGAATGTTTCCGTTGTTCTTCATCATGGTCCTATTCAGAAATGCATTTAATGACTTACATTAAAGGCCCCACTCCACAGATCTTTTCCTGAGAAATAGAATGGAAACAAAAGATATGAGGGAGTGCAGCTGAGTCTTTTCAGAGCCTGAAACTGTAGATATCTGCATTTAATATGTTGAGATACCAGCTACATGTTTTTTCCTCTCGTTTTTTCATATGGCTAATTATTGCATTTTTTCAGGTGTTCTTCATCCTTTGTTTATCTCTTTTACTTCTTCCTCCTGGCTTGTTTTTGTTCATTTGTTTGTGTTTGATTTCCCATCACCTTCCTTACAGTATCTTCTTTTCTCCTCCTCTATTTTTTTTTATCTTGTCAATATCTCTCTTCCTTTCAAATTTTGCTCGTCATAGTGAGTAGATTTGTCTCACTAGAGAAGTGTTAGATATATTTTTCTAAGGCTGTTATCTTAACTTTTTTTATGGTCAGCAGAGAATAAGTAAGTTGACCAAAGATATTTATACTGTGCACTTTATACATCAGCCTCTGATAGAGTCATGTAAGACCCCATAGCAACCTTCACTCTTTTTGAGACAAAAACAGTGACAAAGAATCTCAGTCTAATTACTGTTGGTTTCCTTTATGCTTTTTTTGATTCTAACCTTCCTCCATGCATGGTTTTTGTGTGGTAGATTAGATTGAGAATGTTGCAAATATGTAGGGACCATGCGTTTTTGTCCTGTAAGTCAGCTGGTACATTTTAGACACTCTCTCTTTTTACTAATACTCTCCCAGGTGTTGATGGGATGGAGTGTGGACTAGGGACACAGGCTTTCACCTGAAACAGGAGGCAGACAACTTCTCCTGGGATGGCTGAGCAGCAATTAGTAGGTCAGTCATCAAGGTGGAAACACAGAACAACCTTCTAAAAAATTCCATGGACATTTCTTCTGCCTGAGTTTCTTTCAGAGTTGGTTTCGTTTTGTTGTTTTTTGTTGTTGTTTTTTTTTTTTTTCCCAAGAAAGAAAGGAATCAATTTCATCAAACATGCTGCATTTAACTGGAAAAAGAAAAAAAATGGACAAAAAAGGAAAAAAAAAATCTCTGTGACAGTTTATCTTTCACATGTTTTAATAAATTTCCTACACAGGTGACTGGTAAGTTAAATTCAATTTCGTCAACCACAGAATTATCAGTGATTTAGAGAAATGCTTTATTTAGCAGCAACACAATTTCTGGCAAGTCATACAGCTTTTCTAGGCAATTAATATTGACATGCACCCTTGGTTATCCTTTACATCATTTAAAACATACCCTAACTCCTTCCAAGAAAATTGTGACTACTTTTTCTAAGACAAAATAAAAAAAAAAAACCCTTCTGCATACATATTAAGCACCTTTATTTTATTATTTCATTGTAGCTTCAAACCACTGAGGTTCCAAAAGCCCTGCTGAATAAGTGAAACACTTCACTCACTAGTAAATGCCTCCGAAATGAGGCATCACATAGTCACGCATGAAACAATCATTTTTCAACTAAGTCTTCTTTCCTTGCCTGAATCAGAGCAAGAATCCAAAAAACTGGATTGAGAAGTTCAAGAAGCATTTCATGTGCAGAAGCTGATGAAAAGAAAAGCAGAACATGCAAGCTGGGAGAAACGAGGAAAGACAGCAGGTAAGCAATGAAATAACTCCTCACTTGAAATAGCTGGGACACCCCAGCTTAAAGACTTGCAGCTGTAAAAAGTCTCTTGGGGCTTTACTGATCTTAAGAGCTCAGTCTCAGGTTTGAAGAAGTGATATATTTTCACTCTTTTCTGTCCTGAATTACACTGTCACAGCAGCACTGACAGTGCCACAGTGTAATTTTTTCCAAAAAAATTTTTGTAAGACAGATCTTGTTTGTTATGTTTGAAGCACTTTCTCTTAATGTTCCTCCAGCCAGGCAAAAGTTATTTCAGAATTTTACATCATTGTGCAATGCAAGTATTAAAGTATATGAAAGGACTCCTCCTGACTTCTCTAAACTGTCCCATTTTCTCCAAGAAATCAAACCAGATGACAGTTCGATTTTTTTTTTTTGCTGTTAGGAGGAGTGGGAAGAGTCTAATGTATACATCCTCAGACCATTAGTTCTGTACCAGCTTGAGTTTCATAATTTAATTCAATTCCAGTAGGGCAGAGCACAGCAATACATTTCATAAAACAGTAAACTATGCAAACATGACATCGAAGTTATAATGCAGTATTCGTATGCATGCTGGGTTGTCATTTTTATAACACAGCATTTTCACCAGAGGGACACTTAATTAAAAACAGATTCTTTGTATCTGGTATCGAACTAACACCAACAATTAATTCATTCTAATGCCATTTTTCTATCAGGAGCTGGTCTTTAATGGTGTTGAAAAAAGCAGCATGCCCATTTGATTTAAATTAAAGAAAACATACTAAGGCTCAGCTGGAAGCAAAAAGTGGATAATCATTTTGTAACAGTGAAAAAAAATCCCAACCATATACAAACTCCAGGAGACCATTGCTAAAGAGAAAAAAAAGGCTGTCAATGTTATACAATATAGAGGATGGACAGGTGTAAAAGTAATCTCTTAGCATTATTGCCTCTAAGTTATTTAATACTAACAATATCCTTACATAAGACAATACCCAAATAAAGGTGTTCCCTGCCTCTAATCTCTGACTCAGATACCCAGCAGATTGGAGCCAGTAGAAAATGCTAAGGCTAGAAATGTTGGGTTTGAGGATTTTCTTTTCCCACTCTTAAATTCACTTCTGTGCATTTAAAGAGAAGCAGTGCTTTAGCAGGCTTTTGAATGAGGACAAAGTGATGGGTTCTTAAATAAAGGGGTTAAAATGATCCCTGCATTGTAAGAAACCTGGGGTATTACAGAGAAAAATATATATGGCTGCTGCTGGTGAAAACACTGGAATGAGTTAAGTAGGGATTGGAAGTTTTTAGGAAAGAAGTTACGTTCAGAAAATATTTTCACAGAAAATTTTAGTAAGATTTGGTCAAACAATTTTTTTGCAGGAGATTTCTGTGAACATCTTTTGCTGGATATGTCAGGATTTCACAAGCAGATAACTGCCAGACATGAGGCAGAGCTTTTTACCTGAGAAAGACCCTTTGTGCCAGCGCTTCCTGCCTCAGGGACTTATTTCACATCCCTGGGGCAACACACAGTGCAAAAAATGTTGGCGCTGGTTTTGGGGAACTGCTCTTGCACCCATGTTATATTTCTCAAGGTTCTCAAGATGTTTGTTCCTCCTTGGTGCATAACTCTCACTGAAGTCAAAAGAGGAGTAGCAATCAAATTAGCCTCGTTAGCCTTTCCCTCAATCATATTATTGCAATTTCTCACCAGTCTGTAGCACTGTATGTATTTTATTTCTCTACAACACTCTTCTGTGAACTTCTTCTTTCTTCCACAATTTCTCGTTTAGCATTTACTTGTTTTATGACATTATTCTTGTGGCTTCTCAAATATGTTGTCCTTGTGTTCCTACTTTGAACTATTTGGAAAACTACTCCATCTTTTTCTGCCAAAAAGCAGAATAGATTCATGGGTCCAGTGATTTTGCTGTATTTAACCTCTCAAATCACGCTTTCATCTTCACACCTGAGCTTTCAGTTGTGCTTTTGACCAAAACCATAGAGAATATCAAGCTAAAAGTCTGTTATAAAAGCCTGTAGCACAGACTACACAGCCTCTGCATCATTGTTTGTATTAGTCAGCCCTTGTTCAGTAAGTGACATCTTCATCTCAAGATTTGGCAGGAGTGCAATCAAGATAAAAACCATAGTGCTAATTTATTGGGAGGAATAAAGCATGGTGAATTGGTGCTGGCTGGATGCCAGGTACCCACCTGTCAGAGCAAGCCACTCTCTCACTCCCCTCTGCAGATGGACAGAAGAGAGAAAATATGAAAAAGAGACCCACGGGTTGAAATAAAGACAGGGAGAGATCACCCACCAGCTACCATCATGGGCAAAACAGACTTGAATAAATTGCTTGAACTTATTACCAGTCAAATCAGAGTAGGATAATGAGAAGTAAACCCAAATCTCAAAAAACATCTTCCCCTATCTCTCACTTCTTTCCAGGCTCAACTCTATTGATGAGGCTCTGCCTCCTCCTGCCAGTGGCTCAGGTGGATGGAGAGTGA
>VZSR01003807.1:31971000-31986448 GCA_013398615.1 Brachypodius melanocephalos | reverse complement strand
TTTGTGTTATCCCACAGATACCACCACAATCACTGATGGGTCTGCCATGGCCACTGATGGGACCATGTAGGATCCCCCTGGCATTGGCCGTATTGAACATGGGGGAAGCTTCTGGCAGCTTTTCACAGAAACCACTTCTGTAGTAATGCCACTATGAAATCCTTTCCACAATTTACAGATAAAGTGAAGGCAGAATTTAAGTACCTATATAAAAATATATGGAGTGAATCTACTCTCTCCTTCCTCTGTCATCTTTTCAATGCATCTTGTTGTCTGTCACCCAGGGTTTTGACAAATTATTTTGCTAAACAGAAAATATTCCCATTTTGCTGGCTTGATGTAAATATGGTCGTGTGACAATAAACCTGAGTGTGTATTTTGTTTCCAAGGTCTGCTTTGAGCATGCACAAAATAACAGGAGCTTTTGGTCCTACCACACTCTTTAGTTATTGATTCTTTAAATGCATGAGTGGAGCCTGTTGCAAGAGTTACAACTGACCCTCAAACAGGTGTCACTTTTGGTCATTATGAATCTGCAATTTTTGAAGGCTGTGAAGAGAATATATCCACCATTCCACACTAAACAGTGTGAATTTTCCTTCCATGTTTGAAGTGGCAGCTATCTACTTAAATGTGAACATCACTATATGCATAAACTTGCATCTGAAGAAATCAAATATTATGTCCTTTAAGCCAGAAAATGAGTCATTTTCTAATATGGGTTTAAAGACTTATTGATGCCTCCATTTTTATTTTTATTTATTTTATTAAAGAGGCGAATAAGCAGTCACGGCCTCTCCCTTCATGGTTTATACAGAGAGCCTGGGTGCACGTCCAGACTCCTGTAAAGATGGATGAGATTAATCTAACTCTTAATTTCTGAAACTTAGGCATAGCACTGATAATAGTTGTCACATGCAAGTTCTGGCTATTAATTGGAACTTATTAGCAAATTAGTATTTTTCAAGCCTAAAAAAGAAAATAAAGGTAGAGCTACACCAATGTTTTTGAGGGTTTTTTGTCATCACAAACCTTTTGGAGAACCAAGCATGAAATCACTTTCTAGATTAAATGTGATGAAGATATATAATACCAATAGTTGTAATTTTTATAGACATGGTTACATAGAGCAGTTGTTTTAGTTTCAGTTTCATTTTTATATATTTTCAGGCTGCCCATAGCAGTTTATTTGTGCCCGTGATAAATTCTAACCCATGCCTTTGGTCAAGGAGACGTCTTCGAGTAGTATTTATTCAATAGTCAAAGGAAACATTGTTTCTCAGAGTGTTCTAATAAACACTGGTAGCTAAGCAAATAGGAAACAGCTCTGCAGAGTATCCAGGGTCCTAGTTCTGGGCTCCTTGGTAGGAGTCAGTCATGAACTTACTGGAGGCCAGCAAAGATGAAGAAATGGATCACATGTCTATGATAAAAGGCTGAGAGGGATGGGGTTGTTCAGCCTGGAGAATGGAAGGCTCAGGGGGATCTGATCAATGTGTGCAAATACCTGACAGGAGATGAGAAGGATAGAGCCAGACTCTTCCCAGTGTAGCCCAGTACCAGAAGAGGCTGTGAGCATAAGCTGAAGTTCATGTAAACGCAAATAAGTTTTTCTGCAGTGGAGGTGACACAAATTGCACAGAGGGATTGTAGAGTCTCCATGCTGGAAGAAATTCAAAACCCAATCAGACACAGATCAGAGCAACCTGCTGCAAATGAGCGCGCTTTGAGCAAGGAACTCAGACTGGAGATCTCTATAGGTACCTTCCAAATCTTTCTGTTATTCTATGATTCTGTAATTTACTTTGTCAATGAGAAAGAAGCATTGTTATAAAAACCAAAAAATTTTATTAAAAATAGGAATAAAAATAAACAACTTCCCATAAAAATTCTGATAGAAATCTCCATTTCTGATGTTCAGGAAGATGGCATTTTTAGAAATTTTTGTTGCTTTGTGGAGGGAATAGATATAAATCTAATCTATTTTTCTTACCCAGGGAACTTAATACAACAAGGTTGAATTTATTATGAAGGAAGACAGAGAAAATTTACTGTCTGTTGTAGGCAAACATGCACAAAAGAGCATAAGAAAGTAATTATGTAATGCTCTGATTTGACATGCAAGTAAGTATAAACTAATACTGACTTGAGCCTCCTAATCATGTTCACACTGATTCAAATGAAAATGTATGTTTTCTATTACAATGATTTTACCACTGATTTAATGGAATTTCTCTCCAGCTAAGAGTGATTATTAGTCACAGAAGTGCTGTAATGTTCTGACCCTTTCAAACTTTTGCTATGAAACAGTTGTTATTGCATTTCTAATGCCCAAATAGTTGCAGTGGGTTTCATATAATTTGACAATTACCTTGCAACAGAATGTCCATATGTAATTTAGAGTTTTCTTATGATGTCCATTTTCAGAAATACAGCAGAAAGTGCTTAGTCTATTGATTGGAGTAAGCAGTTAACTGGTTTAGAAACATTCCTCTCCGCAGATCTGACAGGATCATTTACAATAGCATTCAGCAAGACAAAACAAACAAAGATAAATCATTTAAAGACTGACTGCTATTCTTAAATATTTTTATACCTTTCATCCAGCTGTAACTCTGATAATATATTTTTCAAACAGATGACACTGTATAACTGTTTCTTGACATTGCATTCCAATCAAGTGGTTAAAGGATTTCAGATTCTCTCATTTTTACAATATTCTTGTTAGTTTAGGTTGTTTTGTATACTATGCTTTTTTCAAGTGAAAGTCATAGGGCAAACCTGTGATAGCAGACTTACATAGGATGTATTTACACTACGTAAAGATACATTATGTATCTTTTCTATAGATATTGATGCTAAAATATAGAACTGTAGAATCATAGAATGTCCTAAATTGGAAGGGACATATAAAGATCATTGAAGTCCAACCCCTGATCCTGCACAGGACACCCAAGAGTCACACCAGGTGCCCAAGAGCATTGTCCAAACCCTTGAACTCTGTAAGGTTGGTGCTGTGACCACTTCCCTGGGGAGCCTGATCCTGTGCCCACCCACCCTCTGGGGGAAGAACTTTTTTGTAATATCCAAAATAAACCTCCCCAGACTCAGCTTCAGACCATTCCCTTGGGTCCTGTCACTGGTCATAAGAGAGAAGAGATCAGTGCCTGCTCCTTCACTTCCCCTCAGGAGGAGGTTGTAGCTGTGATGAGATCTCCCCTCAGTCTCCTCCTCTCCAGGCTGAACAGACCAAGTGACCTCAGCCACTTCCTAAATAGCTTCCCCTCAAGGCCCTTCACCATCTTTGTAGTCTTCCTTTGACACTTTCTAATAACTTAATAACTTTTTTATACTGTGGTGGCCAAAACTGCACCCGAGGTGAGGCTGCCCCAGTGCAGAGCAGAGCAGGACAATCCCCTCCCCTTTCCAGCTGGCGATCCTGTTCCTGATCCCCCAGGACAGGGTTGTCCCTCCTGGCTGCCAGGGCACTGCTGACTCATGTTCAACTTGCCACTGACCAGGACCTCACGTCCTTTCCTGTGGAGCTGCTGTTCAGCATGACATGTAAGCCAGCTTGGAGATGTAAGTGGGTTGGAGATGCTGGCCCATGGGTTATGATGTTGCTTTGCATACACTGGAGACTTAATACCAGCAGTGAAGAAACTGCAGTCACAGCACTGCCACAGCATGTCCCTATGTTCACAGTGAGAAGAGATTTCACACATTCCTGTAGACTTATGTTATGATGTTAGCAAAGTTTGCATGGATAACTTTGTGACATTCAGCACAACAATTAAATGTGAAGGTAGGGTGGTACACTGAAGTGACTTAAATGCATTAATATTGTATGTCCAGCAGCAGCTCTGCTGGAACTAGGGCTGTTCATAGATCTTCAGCTTTTTTAATACTTAGCAAAATAATAATATTTTAGTTTCTTGGACATAATGAAGATAAGTCATATTTTCCTTTATTTTTTGGGGGGGTACAAAGACATGTTTAGGGAACTTGGTCAACGGCCAGTTCAAGAGAAATACTAAATGTGAGAAGTACTTTAGACATACATTAGCTAGATAAATTAGATAGCTTGAAAGCTCCTTTCCTCACTGTAGGACAATCAAGGAACTTGGTCAACCTCCAATTCAAGATATTTATTTGACTTGCTGCAAGCTGCAAAGGGATATAAAATACGCCATAGCATTTGGAAATACAGAACTAAAACAGCCAAGCCTGAAGAAAAAATACACTTGTGAATACCAGCAGCCAGGGATAATCCCTCGCTGATGCAGAACCCCTCAATCCTGACAGACTGCATTGATTTGGTTTGATATTTGTAGTCAGATCTTGCTCCTGAAAGCAGTGAAACCATCCTCTGTGACACTACAGTTATGGCAGCAGACCAAATTACTTCATCTTCCAGAGCTGAGATCCTAATTTGGCTTGCCAAAGCCTGGAAATACCCTTAAATATTTATTTCTTTTAACCATGGAAAGGGTTTAAAATTCACTTTGCAAATATGTGCAGGACTATATTTTCTGAGTTTTGTATACTTCATCATAAGGCTTTCCGTAATCATTTCCTCAATTCTACACTGAGGCATTTGAGAATAGGCTGCTGAAGAACTGCAAACAACCCATTATTCGCACACAGGGCTGTAAAAAAATGAGCCTGAAAAGGCAGTTGGTGCTAGTCTTCAGTTTTCTCACTTGTGTTTTTTGTCCGTTGTCTTCGCCAAGCTTTACTTTGTCACAACACATAAAATGCCTAGGAAGATTTTCGAGCTCTAAGTCATGGTTTGTTCATGGACTTCTTTGATTCTAGATTAAATTTTATAAGATATAGTGAATGACATATGCCTAGTTTTAGGCTCACCAAATCACATTTTGTCTCTTTCAGCATCATGATATGGCCTCAGAGGGTCAGGAGAAGGTCCTGGCCCTTTTCCCAGCGATTTTCCTCTTGCTGAGAGGCAGATCTAGAAACAGAGCATCAAAACCCTCTTCCCTGGGGGGGAGCCACAATGTACACCATCACCTCCTTGAATCTGAACATGTGAGCAACTGAGTGGGCAATCCACTGAATTCACCTGCTCCTCATTCCACAGACATGCAGAGAACCTGCTCCTGGAAGCATTTTGGCTGAAGGGAAAACACTGAGGGTGAGACTAAACTCAGTCCAAGTGTCACAGGATTTGCTGTACATAATGTTTTGATTTTGGCTTTTTGGTCAGACAGAGTCAGAATCTTTCATGGAACCTTCATAAAAACCTTTCATGGTCTCTAAATAGATATTTTCTGCTTTTAAACCTCAGCTGAATTATGTGGATATAGGTTTTGTAACTCAAAAGGGCCTGACATGTAGGTGAATAAGGAGGATAATAATTTTTGCTGTAAAGAAGAAAAATATGTATATTTTCTCATGCCTAGTAGAGTGTAATAGATATCCTAGATGATAAAGGCTCACAATTGTAAAGCAGTTAAAGCAGTGCTCGTCAGTTTAAATGAATTAAAACCCCTTTAATTCCTTGGAGGCCTCTCAATTTCTTTTCAGATTTAAACTGTAGTCACAGCCTCCTGTGAGCTAATACTCATGCTGTGGATTTTCCATCCTATTCATCACAAATTCCTGCAGTAGTGGGAATGGGGGAGAGGGAGAGGAAGGACTTCAGCTCAGTTATAAATCACCAAGAAGTGACTGACAAATACCAAGGCAGACCTTTGCACAGCACTGTGCTGGAGATGGCACATGGCCAGGCAGGCTGCAGATACACATGGTGTTATCTCTGAGCAATTTTAGGGAAATGATATGTTTATTCTAAATGAGGGGGGTGGGGGAAAGGAGTGATGGTTTTAATGGACCTCTTGCCATTTCAGGTTTAACACAACGGGAAAACTATTAGAACTGCTGTTTCCTGTTTTATTTCACATGCAGAAAAGAAAAAAAAAAGAAAAAAAGAAAGGTCAATATCATACACAGCAAAAGATAAAAGAGACAATAAAATTTGTTTGTTCTAAATATGTTGTGCATTTAATGTTTCATCTCCAGGCTTTGGTCATATTTCCATGTTTATGTATGTAATATATTTGACTTCCAGGATATATTTTTTTTCTGAAGAAAGCATTTTTGTGTGAAGTAAAAATCTGATTTCCAAACCACTTACATCTAAATTATTACATATGTCATATGTATATATACTTAATAATGTCTCTGTAAATATGGTCATTTATATGATTTATTCACACATCTGTCTGATCACAGTTTGGTACTTGCCTTATAGCTACAACTATGCAACATGAGACTTAAATCATCATTCTTCAAGTCTGTGCCATTTTTTGTTGATCGTTACGAGAGGACAAGTTGATCATACTTCAACATAGACACTAATTTATACAGTCAGTGTGTTTACTTTGCACTGATGTACTTAATGGGCTACAATAATATCTAAAACTGAAGAGAAGAGGGAAGAATTCAAGAAAAATCCAACAAGAAACAGAGTCGGGCTCTGCACAATTTTCTCCTAAAATGTAATATTATGGCTCATAGCATATGCAACTCACATTTATATCCTCTCAAAAAAATTATGCATATTACATCCCTAGAAAAAAAGTATATATATTGGTTTTTTCTTCTGATTCAGTATCTTTTTTTTAAAATCTTTTTTTTTAAGTAAAATGTGTTTTTTTCAATCAGTTTTATTTATGCTAATAGCAGAAAAATAAGTGTATGAAAAAGAATACAGAACTTTTCAGGGTTAAAAAAAATACAGAAAGGAAGCATTCAAATCACAATCCCTTTCATCTTTTGCAGCTTACTGATCACAGGCAGAAGGGAAAAATGTGGAACATATTCCAGATTTCCTACTTGACTGTTGTTTCAGTGCCAAGAGGAAAATAAGTAAAATATTATGTAAAATATTAAACATTATGAGCCAAATATTCTTCAGGGGGTCTGGAGGAAAGACAGCCAAAAGAAAATGTTTTTCAATAGGGGTAATGATATTAACTTCCTTTCTCAAAGACTTTGGAATACATAGCTCAAAAGTGACAAGTATCTCTAACAATTAATAAAAGAAATAATCCATTCAGCATTCTTACAAAACTGACTATTCAGCACAAATCACAAACATTAAGGAAGCCAATTTCAGGCAAATCTCCAAAAAATTAGAACCACTGAGTTTCAGAGGTGACGAAAGCAGATTGCTTAGTGTTCCTTCTCTTTCTATCATAAACGTGGTCCTTGAAATTACACAAGCCAAGGTTTGCTCTCACTGGGGTTCAGAATAAGCCAAGCACAAGAACCCTGGCTGGCAAATTTAGTTATGCCAATGCCTAGTTTTCATTGATCCTGTGAATAGGCATTGGACAAGGATAGAAACCTATCACTGGGATGAAAATAGCTTGCTTTTTAATAGCGAAAAGCAAATATAAGAACTTAAATTTAAGAATTCAGCGAGCAAAGCAAACTTTAAGATTGCTTATACAGTTGGTTAAGGCAATTTGTCGTCGTTGTTTTTGTTGTTATATCATATAAATCAAATTGAAAATAGGCATTGTGAGCCCATTTTACTCAATGCCAGGAAAATCTACGTGTTCAAGGAAAGAGACAAAGAGAACGTAGCAGGGTGTTTGTTTTTGAAAAGAATTGAAAAATTCACGACTGCAATTCTGCCTGTCTGCCATCCCTGGCTGATTACTTGGAGCATCCAGCAGAGATGATTAGAAAGGGATTTGAATGAAAGCAGGTTAGCAACTTTGCAGTTTTGTTTAAGGAGAAAAACCTGTGTGAGCGGAGCCATGAGATCAGCCGTGGAGGCGATCAAGAGCACAAGTGAATACATTGATCTTCAGTGTTAGGAAGACTGGAAGTAGATGCATTAAACACCAAGACTGGGTAAGTGACTTTGAAGAAGGATACCAAAAGGCTGGACTGTATACTATGGAAACCTTTATAAAGTTTCTAAGACAGTCATGGTATCTTCAAGAGAAGAGACAACGAAAATCACTTTACATTCTCAGATTGGCATGGATTATTTGGACCTGAGAGGAGAAGTGGCAGAAGAAAAGATTGATGTCTCTGCAAGACAGGTCAGAAGAAGGCAGTGGTCAAGGAATTACACACCTTCCTCCAATATAATTCGAGAGAAAGTGACTTTGCTACCTCCATGATAATCAAACAGACCCTTTTTTGTTTATTCCTTTTACTCACGAGCAGGGATGAGCAGATGCATCAGACCTTGGAACTGTGCTGTGTTTTAAACCATGCACATAGTCCAATACACATGTATCACACAAAGCTGCTGAAGAGTTTAACTGGTCTGGAAGGAGCCAATGTTTTAATACACATTGCCATAATCTTGACAGGCAGAGCCTGCTCCTTCTGAGGACAATCAAATTCTTTGGCTATTTTGACTGTGTATGAGCAAATCAACAACTTACTGAAATGAAAGTAGCATGTCTGTAGCCATGCCACAGCAGAGCCAGACAAAATGCATGTGAGAGGCAATGTGAGAGCTCCCTGTGTGCCTCCACAGTGTCTCCCAGGCTGAGCAGAGCAGGCCAAGCTGTAAGAGATTTTGTGAAGAGGAAAACCCCTTGGCATTCGAGATTGAGTCAACAGTGTGTCGTCACTTCTTGACAAACAATGAGCTCTCATTTTGAGTCAGAGCTCTTGTAACTGAAATTTATGCAATACATGACATGTTTATTCACCCAGGGTAACCAGAAAGCAGATTCTTAAAGATTTATTTCACTTTACATTTAATTTGTATTCCAAAAATTGTATCACAGACAGTATCTATTTGTGTTTGCATCAGGGCAGGGACCCAAACAAGCAGAATTTTATTCATAATTTACTATTATTTAAGCTTGTTTGGGAACAGAAAAAAATGTACCTCAATAACTTGTTAAGTGAATGATCTCTACTTAGGATAATATATATTTCTGAAAAAGTGACCTGATCATCTCAGTGATCTATTGATTACTTATAAGAGATGAAAGAAATTTAAAAGAAGACTAACATAAGTCAGCCTGATTATTCACACAGAAAAAAGTGAATTCAGAGACATAATTTTATCAAGATGTTTCCAGATTAAAAAAAGGTTGAAATCACTGTTCTGAATTAATCTGTAATCATATTTCTGTCTGCATTCTTTCCAGAATAAATGATAAAAATCTCACATGTTTAGCATGGAGAAAGTCTTTCAACACTAAGGACCCATCACTTTATGGAATTTCAACCTTTTTTTTTTAGTTAAGAAATGGCATTATAATTCAGCATATAAAAATATATATTCATGTAAAAAAAAGAATTGGACAAAGAAATAGGAAGTGATTTTTTTTTTACTTTATTTCTTCAATTTTTTTGGAAAAAAGTAGATTTTAAATGGTATTTAAAAATGAAATTTTTAATTAATATACCATTTTTTTATAATGTAGTGAATTTGAGGGTTTTAAGGGAGCTTTCTCAACTAAGTGGCATGGTAGATAGATACACAGAAAATTTATAAATTATAGAAGACAGATAGATAGATAGATAGATAGATAGATAGATAGATAGATAGATAGATAGATAATTTTCTGCTTCAATGTGACTTGATCTTTTTCCAAGGAACCACAAAAGTATTCTTGGGGTGAAAGACATCCATTTTCGCAAAGAAAGGACAGTGGGGAGGTCTGCAAAACCATTATGACCTGGCAAAGCGGGTTATCACTACTTGTTTCTTTTAGAATGCCTAGAGAATAAATGGGTGACTATATGACTTATTCATCTTTAGGATTTGTGGTTCTAACCTGTGCCTTTAGCTTTAGAAATGCTGACTAATTTCATGTTTGCTAATATGCCAGTTCAGTCCCATTTAATGAGATAAGCAGCATGATTTCATGTACACTGTCTTATGATGTTTTTGTCAACCAAATTTTTCAATGTGCTGGGAAGATTTTTGTCTCTTTGGTTGCCACTTGTTCATTTGAATCATAATTGCATTCTCAAAACCCTAAAATATCTGTACAAGTAAAACCAAAAAAAGCATCTACCTCCATTTTTGATTGAATTATGTGGAACAAAACCCAGAACCAGAAATGGAGCAAGATTTATCAACAAGCCTGGAAATAGCTGGAGACTCGCAAGTAAAATGCACACAACAACAAAAAGGGCCATCATGACACCACACCACGACTGCACTTGAGTTGATGCTCATAAGGACATACAGTCATGTATTTCCTACTGATTCAATCAAGAATTCAGTTTTGTTCAGGTTAAGAGCTGATAAAGGTTTCCATAATGGAAAATGTTACTAGTCCAGCCTTGGTGATACAGCAAAACTGAGCAGGCCAGCCAATTTCCACCCAAAGGCATCACACCAAAGAAGCACAAAGCAGCTACAGAGGAGCACAGATGAAAAGAGCTATTTCTGGACTATACATAATGATCATGCTTGCTGGACTTGAGGATCTTAGAGGATTTTTCCAACAAAAATAATTCTATGATTCTGTAATCTATTTGCCATCAATAGCTGGGATCCTTTCAAAAATGTGGGCTATCTCTGGAACTTGTTACTAATTTTGGAGTGGCACAGTAGAAAGTCTTTATATGAAGTCCTATTTCAGAGCGTGACAATGTAAATATATGCAAAATTAATAGACCTTTCCAAAATTAATAGGTGTTTCCAGTGTTTCTACTTCCTTTCTTTACTTTCACGTCACCGTGGTGAAACATGGAATATTTTCTTAGAAAGTCTCATAAATATGAAGAGAGAAAAAAGAAAGCATACAGGTAACCCTACAAACTTACTGGTTGTTTTTCTTGACACCTAGTTCATGTTTATGTAACTAACGTTTCTGTCCTATATGTGCACAAGGACAATTATGGCTGGGGGGGGTTTGTTTGTTTGTTTGTTTGTTTGTTTTCTCTTCAGTAAATAAAAATTTTTGTTTTAATCAGAAAAAATGGCAATGTGTCACACAGCAGGTAATAATTTACCATGAGGAGAAATCAGATATATACAATTATGTGGTCAGCATTAAATATTTGCTCTAAATTAAAACGGGAAAAATTTTTTTTAACATTTTATCCCTGTTTTTCATTAGTTCTGTTCTCATCTTCTGATGAACTTCCAGTCGAAAAAGCCAGAAGAGACTGATGCACTGGAGAAGGGGCAATAGCTCACTCTGGTTTCTTGTTCCTAGACTTCATGTAGAAATTTGAGAGAACTTTGGAGCCAGCTTTGCTCAAATGATAGAAAGACTGACAGCAGCTCCTTTCCCTTGTAAAAACCCTCAGCCAGCATGAAGCCTACTTAGTACAATAAACAACACAGTGTGAACTATTTTTGCAGGTGAGATGTCCTGCTGGTGGCCCACCCATAAATCAAGGACGCTGCCTAACAGCAAGGGAAGCAGCCAGAGCTAAAAGAAGGGGAAATGAAGTGTTGCACATAACCCCCTACTGACTGAAGGTCACAGACCCGTTGAGACTGACAATTTATTATAATTTATTAGTGTTGCATTTCTTCTTTAAACCAGCAGGAGCATCAGAATCCAAGCATATGAATTCTGAAAAACTGCAGAAAAATAAAAGGTCTTTTGACAATGTGCAGAGTGTGTATGAAGTAAAAGGAAATAAGGCAAAGGTAGCTAATTCAGTCAATTTGCTTTTGACAAATGAAAAATTTGAATGAAGGGTGAAAAGCAGTATTTGTAAATATTTTGAGATATTATTATATTATTTTGAGAAATTATTAGTCGAGTAGCCATTGATAGAAATGTGCCAAAATTTTACTTTCCCCAATGCCTGGTACTTATTATTTAAACTTGATATGAAAGACCTCTGGAATTGTTACTGTAAAAAGTAATTAAAAGAACCAGGTCTTTTGTTTTTATCAGGAAAGAAATTAATGCCATGTGAAGTCAGTAAAAAGCCGTGGTTTTGAAAGCCCAAATTTGGACCAAATTTTGTAGTCCTTCATCTAGAAAGGACGTGAAGTCCACAAATATATATTTGATCACATTTAAAAATATTTCAGATGATGCCAGGTTACATATTTCCCCAGAAAATCTTCATCTGCCACGCAGAGAGACAATCCATGACCTACAGAACATTTGCATTGTTTCTTTAACATTACAGTGGGGAATAATGCCCTAGATGACATATTTTTAAAATGTTCCTAACAAATGGAAACCTATCTTCTTACTTTTCTTAGATTTTTCCTAAAATTAGATAATACATTACCTAGTACATACTACTGCTTTTGAAGTATTCAAAATAGGAAATTTCCTCATTTCTGACCCCAAAATTGTGATTTTTGGAGTCATGGTAGACTCTGTATAGTCACATTCAAAATGAAATAGCAGACCTAGCCAAGTGAAAATTCACTAGCTTCACATGGCTGGATTGATAAATCCTAAAAGATTTCCTGGGAATGAAACATGAATATCAAAGTCATGTGTTGGGGAACATTTTTTTAATCAGTTATACCATTTTAAAAACTCCTAAACCAGAACAATACAATGCCCTTCAGGAAAAGGAATGATCAAAAGAACAAACCCCTCTGGCAGATATAAATCACCCCACTTAATGCATTACTGAAGGATTCTTATTTTTGGGCAATGAAGGCTGTTTAAAAATACAGTTTGACCATGTGACAAAACCACTCATGATTCAGAGGGTGAGATGCCAGCAGCTTCTCTTTCACTGCAGATCCTAAATTCAGCATGCTCCGCCTTCCATCAATGTTCAAATGACCTTTTGTTGTAATTTAAATTGCTTGATAGTGAACTACACTTTCTGTCTCTGATCTGTGTTACTGAAATTTGAATACAGCAGTTTTCACTGCTACATTCTCACTTAATAATGCTCTCTTACTCTACTTGTTTTCACACTTGAAATGATCAGCTCTGAACTTGGAAATGCTATTTCCTACAGCACATGGGTGAAAGTATGCTCCTTTAAGAAGCAGGTACAGATGGCAAGTCCATCAGCTAAGTTCAAACTGGAGGTCAAGAGAGGAAAAGGAAATTACCCCTAGTACTCATCTCAGACTCTGCCCTCTTTTACTGTCTCCTTTGACTGCTGGTAAATTTAGCTCATCGTTTCCCCAACCAGCACCCAGCTTAGCCAGTGACAGTGGGAAATCAATATATCCACCACATTTGACCTTATCACCTTTAAAGCAGTATTTTACAAATCACTCAGGATAAACAGTTGTGATCACAGAGTTAGCTAAAGGTGGAATCAACTACGCCTAAACCATCACTGGCAGATGTTTGTCTAATTTTTCCTAAAACTTCCAGGAAGTGCAACTTCATAGCTACCCTCAGAAATCTCTTCTGCTGTGTAATTATCCTTACTAATAGAAAATATTTTCTCTTGTCTAACCTAAATCTTCCTGGCTGCATTTTAACTTGCTATTTCTCGCCCTGAAGTTCAATGGATCAAAATCCTAAGCAATGCCTGGAGAACATCTTGTGAATCTCACGTTAACAGCAGCCATTTGGACATTTGAAGACTTACACTGACCCCTTGGTTTTCTATTCCTTATACCCCACCACCCCAACCCCTTCTTCAACGCCACATATTCTAGATTTCTGACCAATCCTTTTGTTCTGCTTTGCTCTTCCTTTCTTCTGGTCCACAAACTTCTGGAAATATGGTGCCTCTAATTGGATGCAGTAATGCTCCAGCTGAGGCCAGTGTTCAGCAGAGCAGCTGTTTTACATATAATACTTAAGTTTATACATCCTGATACTGTGTTTGCTTTTTTAAAAATATTTTTGACAGAAGTTAAACATTGGGAATTCATGCTCAGTTTGGGGCCCTTTCTAGTTCTTCTTTTCTGCAGAACTACCAGCCAGGTGGAGATCCATCTTCATAGCGCAACACAAAACCAGGGAATCCTTCCCTTCTGTGTTGAAGGACTCTGATGTGACAATTTATATTTCCTGTTATGTAGCATGTTTTTATCTTCAATGTCTGTACGTGCAACACCTTTATTTTTCTCTTGTTTCTCTGGGACTGTATTTATTCCAGCTCTTCAGTAGCCCTTTCCTCTAGCAAAATGAAGACAAAATTATCTGCCAGTCTTAGGCCAAGGTTGATGTGAGCATTATATGGAAATGCCTCTTAAGAAAGAAAAATCATATGGATAGAAGATGGTTACCTCTCTCTCATAACTGAAGACAAAGGGAGGTCTTTTCTAAAAGAGGTCTAGGTGGCCTAGGAACTCAAGTCCTACTAATTATATCTCTGGGCCCAGCAGTAAGTCCTTGTTCAAGTAACTCCACTGATTTAAACCAGTTGTGGCATAGACCTAAAGCAAGAGGCCCAGAGCAGTTTTATGTGCAAATAATACAGTCTGCAGTAGTAGTTCAAAACCAAAATAATTTACTCAGAGATGCTCCCAAAGAGAAACATTAAGCTGTTTCCGATGAATCATGAAGAGTTTTAACCTTCAGATAGCCTAAGGGATGCTGTTTGATTAATTTTAATTTTTTGGCTTGTTACCTCATAGCACTATCCTGCACCCAGGAAACAATCTCAAACCCCACAGGCAGCACAGAGAGTGCAGCAAAAAAAAAAAAAGAAAAATTGTTTTGTGACTCAGCTAAGAAGCACCTGCAATCACAGAGCACCCTAATTTCAAACCTTCACTGTCCGTGTATGTGAGCCTATATTCATCCTGCTCAGCTTTAATTCATTCTAATTGATACATTCAGAGTAGGCATGCACACTCCTAACTTTCTTCTGCAGTCAATTAAGAAAGGGCAAAAATTTGTTCCAAGTGTCTAAGGTCTGAATCATATCCCAGAGGTATTAATCTTTATTAATTATGCAACTGCTTAAGAAGCTACTAGTCTTTGTGCTCTAAATCCCCCATGGCACTGGGTTTCCCACTTTTTAGGCACCTCAACTGTAGAGAGAATGGTAAACATCAAAATTATGTAAATAACAGGGTGAAAAGCTTAATGCGAATGGGGAAAAAAAAGCACTTTTTCTTTTCTCCCTCAAAATTTGGCCCAAGCAGCTAAATTTCTATCTTCACCAGAAATGTGCTTCACACCAGAAAAGACGAGGCTGTCTGGACCTGTTTCCAAGAGTCACTGGTTTCCCTATGAGATGCACACAGCTCACCCTGTGGCACTGTGCCAGTAGAGTTGGTGTAGAACTCGTTCTAGAATCACTAGCAGAGTCACTAGCATTGCTCCAACTCATCCTCTGAACAAATGCTCCTGCATCTGGTCAGGAATGTTACGACAACACAGCATTTTCGGGGCTTCAAAAGCATTAATAAAACTATTTTGATTAGAAGGATAGTGTTTTTGAACATGCTAGCTTGCAAAAAGATGCATACAGGGTTTCTTTTTGCAAATATCATTAAAATAAAGGCTTTGTCCTTTGCATGAAAATCTCTTTCATGTTGAAATATCAAGGTATTTTTATAGGACTAAAATAATTAGAT
>VZSR01003807.1:31922425-31970900 GCA_013398615.1 Brachypodius melanocephalos | reverse complement strand
TTTCTTTTCCTTTTCTTTTCCCCTGGACTTATTTCTGTTATTTCATACGCATTCATTATTTAAATAGCTATAAACATCCTCACTCCCCTCATCCCTAAATACTATTTTGAAGGTACCATTAAATCATGCATGTGGCATAATTTGGAATGAGGGAGACAGTTCTTAGTGAAGACCAGACCACCCACCAGTATTTAATATCCAGTGAACTCTAAGGATAAACTATTGAAATATTACATATTGGTCTGATTTTTTCTACCTTTATTTCAAGGATGAGTGTAGTTAGTACTGAGTGATTTTGAGAATAACCAGATTTTTTTTCCAGTAAAATATATCAGATTCTAAGGTTTTGCACAGCCACTGGAAATGGAAATGTTTGCAATTTTTGCCTGGTTTTTGCTCAGGAAAGACAGTTATGATTAAATTACCCATATTCATTAGTGTATTGGTGAAGAGCTATATTTACAAACCCACATCTATGGGGATATTTCCAAACATATTCTGCCTCCCTGGAAATGTCACTCAGAAATATGAACAAGCCTATTTCTCTGTGTGAAAATCCAGCCACCAAACATTCTGCACAGTAAACTTAGTTTTCACTCATACAAAAGCAAACAAAGCCTGTACTGTAATGGCTTTTGATCCTATAATCCACACCAGAGCTCAGAGGTGAGCCAGCAATTTGCAGAGCTTTGCCCCTGAGCCTTGCTGGCACTTTTCTGCTATTCAAGTACACACTGTCCTGGTGGCTGATCCAAATTACAGATATGGTAGAAAGCAAAGGAGCTTACAGAGCATACTCTGAAAACTTTAATTGCCAACATTTTTTTACTATTTTTTTTATGCATTTCTTTTCCTGCTAAGGAAAATTCTTACTCTCAAAATTGTCATGTGATTCAATACAACACAACATTATGCCCGCCAACAAGTCAATATAAACATGGTACAATGAAAAAAACATCTTTCTCACATGCCTTTTTTTTAATTTCACACATACAAAAAGTTTATTTTCTTCCATTATAGTCTCCAGTTTCCAAAATCCCAGCATCTACATTATAAGCCAAAACAAACTTATAAATTCCATTCAACTTGTGAGCTACTGTGCAAATCTATTTGCAGGAATTTCACTGCAATATTCATTATTATTACTATTATTACTGTATTATTATTATTATTATTAGCATTATTATTATTAGCATTATTATTAACATTATTAGCATTGTTAGAGCTTCATATGTAACTGAGACTAAGTTCTCTATAATGAGAAAGTACTTATGGAAACTTTGGTTATAAAAGTGGACATTTTGCACTGGTTGATTTCCTGCCTGTATTAGCAAAGAAATGCCTAAAAAGTTAACTTGGATATAGAGCAAAAAGAACGTCTTTTAAAACAAAGTGTTTAATGCCAGAGGGAAAGTATGATCAGTCCGACAGGATTAAAGAAACTTCTTATTTGGCTTACCCAGAATTACTGGGGGGGGGAAATTAAAAACCACTTGGAATAAGAAAAAAGAAAAAAGGCTGAAAAATCCAGATTAGTTACCGATCAATTATATTGCATTAAAATGTCAAGACAGAGCTACCTGCAGAGAGGGCTAAACCTACTCAGGACTGGGCAGCAGACAATGTAGATCTCTGCTCAATCACTGACTTCTCATATAAAGCAAGTGCTTTTTTTCTTTTGGTCTTCCTTCCTCTTTAATGACAGAGGGAGCAGACACTGTTGTCTGGGCCATTTATGCTAGTAAATAGTTTTTCTGTCCTGCATGTTTGTTATCCCCCATAAGAACTTAGCCAGACATACGTGGAGACTCCTCAAAATACATCAAGGTTTGACAAGAACAACAAGGAATGCAATCCTCATTTAGAAATACAGAAATTTTGACTGAGTTGAGGTCCTGCATCCTGATCCAGCTGTGGCCAGTGCCAGAGGTTCCACAAAAGTACACAAGATCCCTGGAAGTGTGCAAAAGGGGGTTAATGGAGAAAATTCCTCATAGGTTCTGAGGAATCAATCTTTCAGTCTGATACAGGATCTTCAGAGTTGATTTTATTTTCTTTTATTTAATTATTTTTCTTATTGCCCAAATAAATAAAACGTTTTAAATATTATATGGATATTTTTCAAGTGGCAGCATTTTGTAGCAGTTAATTTCAGACAGAGATTATACATTGTATAATGGTTTGGGTCCAAATTATTACTACTGAAACATGCATAGCACCTCAGTTTTGTCCTGGATATAACAATGCAATGTACAGTGTTCCCAGCAGGGTGGACTTTGCACCTTTCAGGGTTCACTGGGATGCCCTTTTCATAGTGTTGTGTGCAAATCCACAAGTGGGAGAGAAGAACATACAAAAGCACCAAGTACTTCAGCATGGTAGGGGCCACCAAAATGAGTAAACCACTGGGGAAAAGCAGAATGATGAGCTTCTTGTGTTTCTATCCCCAAGAAACACCAATGACTTGCTACAGCAATGCTCACTGCCCTGAACTTGTTCAAGGTGTGCATTTCCAGACTAAACTACGTGAGTCCTGGACATCTCTGATATCCAGCTAGTTTTCCCTTCTGCCCTTCTGCATTCTAACTGCAGAGCATGGGCTGGGAAAATGGGAAAGCTGAAATAGAAAAAGGTCATTGAAACAAACAATGCTTGTATGTTTTACAACTTGACTGCACATTTTGAAGTCAGGAGATGCTGAGACTTGACGGAAACAGCTCTTCTGGGTGTAGGGAGTGTGCAGGGGGCAATCAAACAGCAACCAGGACTGTGTACAGTAAGTGGTCAAGGCATATAATTGAAATTAAATTGTGATTACCTCATGTCATCCAGATACATGAAGTAGTAGGAAGAGCTAAAAGGTATATACTGTGTAGATCAACTCTTCAGGTGGGGGGATGACCTGAACAGTGGAGATTTTTTGAAGACCTGACAACAATACGTGTGTCCTTGAGCGTGCTCAGTGGTGAGCTCAGACTCCTCATCCCTCTAGTAGGAAATTGGGAGGAGAGGAGGATTTCCTGAGTTAGATGAAAGTACCTATAGGAGGCTGCTGCAAGGCCAGGTCTGAGGTTCCCACCCCTGCAGGGTTCCCAGAACCCCACTCACAATAACCTACCCTTGAGGGAGCCATGTGGGGCTCATTAATAAGAGAAGGTGGTGTCATTTAGAAGAAAAGAGCAAGAGGCATCACCATTGCAGTATTTTTGAGTGTCGAGGGGCAGTGTACACAACATATTAATCCCTCATGGGGACAGCTGACAAAGCTGGAATGAACCTTGTGAATCACAGAGGAGTTTGGCTGGGAATTAAGCCCCAAGCTGCTCAGTGCTGCTGAGACTAAGATGTTCCCAGGTGCACAGAGACACAAAACAGGAGGGCCTATAAAACTCAGAAATTGCAATCTCCTCTTATCTTTAAGCTGTCTTCCACATTAGGCAGTGGCTGAACAGGGCCTTTGCAGCTTTACACAGTTATAAGTGAGCACCTAAAACTTACATCCTCCTGCAGTATTTTTTAAAGTCATTTAGACAGTGTAATCTGGTTCTGGTAGTTGCTCCTCCATGAAGCCCAAATGTTCTAGTACCTTATGTTTCAGCCTATGAAAAAGTCTCTATCTTTCTTTTGTTATTAAAAGGATCCTCTGATGTTCTTTGCCCTCTGACACAATTAAAAGATAAAAGGACATGTGAGACTCCTCTTGGTGGTGGTTATGAGTTATGTCTACTCTTGACTTCAATAGAAGGGACCAATAATGAGAGGAATTTGCAAGAAAGAACAAGGCCTTAAAACAAGTTTCTGAACACTGATATAAAAAGCCAGTAACTCTCTGGATTAAGTTCTGATTCTGAGCACTAAATGTTTCCTCACACTGCTTAAAAATCCTTAGAAATTGAGCAAGAAATTTGGAGTCTCTACCAGCATACTCCATGAAGTCAATCTTCTTGACCCAAAAGTTATAACACTGTATTTGGCTGAAATATTGTTCTATTAGCTAGAAGCTGGAAGCTCATCAGACATAGTGCTGTCTCATCAATAATTGCCATGCTTATTTTGCCAGATATAGCATCTTCAGAGAAGTAAAGGGGTATTTTTAGAAAAAAAAATTTCTTTGATCTGAGTTTCTGGACTTGGAGTGTTCCTATTTATTATTATGTTTTGCATGGCTGGTTTGTGCTGTTACTGGAGGATTTCATTACTAGTCTTAATTACTCACTACTTTATTTAAAATATTATTTTCAACAACCTTTTCAAGTTTTGAATGAAATTTTCCTAGTACTCCCATTTTGTTTGGGATTTAGCTGTAATTTTCCTAACCCTTAGTTTAGTCTACTATCCTAGCAGTTCATAAATCAAGTCCCTTTATTTTTCTTACTTTATTGAAGGCACAGTATAAATAGTGGTTTTAGCCTCTAGAAGATTTATATTTTGTATATGTATTATATTTCCTTTCTTATGGAAAGAATGCCAGATGAAACATTATAAAACTGATCCCAGCAAAAAAAAAAGTCATTAATCTGTTACTTTTATAACAAGAAGGTGTAAATAAAGTAATATGGCAAATGCTCTGTAATCAATTGACAAAGTATAAAAATAGGTAACTAGTTTTGCAGGCTAGATTTACATTATTGCAAATGGCAGCAAGGTACACCAATTGTTATTTCAGACAGGTCTTTTGTAGTATTAATTAGTTACTTTTGAATAGCTTTGAGTCAATAGACTAATTCAAGTCAGCTGCATTAACTTTCAAAATCTTGTTTATATATTAACTTCTAATCAGCCACATCACAGCTGACAGAGACAAGCCTCAACTACAGAATGCCAAAGAAGCTTAGATATGAATACTACAAGGCTCCCTTAAGAAGAGCCTATCTTAGAATAATTAGCATAATTTTTAACCTAAACTGCTGACAATTTTGTTTCTTCAGGCTTGAGACACATCAGGCTGATCCTAACTTATTGATCATGCAATCATGGAAAGGTTTGGGTGGGAAGAGACTGCAAAGATCATCTCATTCCAACCTGCCTGCCATGGGCAGGGACACCTTTTACTAGACCAGGTTGCTCAGAGCCCTACCCCATCTGCCATTGAACACTTCCAGAGGTGGGGCAGCCACAACTTCTCTGGGCTAAGGATAGAATAAAAATTTTTAAGCAGGAATGAGAACTGGGTCCTTACCTTTTTCTGTGTGTGATCTCTTACAGCTATGATTTCCTTAAAATAAGGTGAAATACAAATTCAAGTAGTTGTTTTGGACTGTGAGGTTTTTCCCCCCACCAAAATGTTTATATGCACACTGTGAGAATCATTAGCATCAATCCAGTTACAGTTCCAGCTCAACTTTGCTAGATAGATTTTTCCTCAGTTCCCCAGATCTCTATCTGGAGAAATTGCTCTTTGCTCTGCTACACCAACAGCTCACTCACTGGTCCTAATGGGACAAAGTTAAAAAGCCATGCAAGGCTTCCCCTCATAAACACTCTTGTGTGGGGATATGAATACGTGTAGGGGAGGGAGGGAGGTCGTTCTGATTCTTACAGACCCACATCTGTCTGCAAGGTGTGCAATTCCTCAGGGCAGAAGACCTGAGCATGACAACTGGTAAAAGCTAAAGAAGCCATCCTAACTGCTAGGAAAAAAATAGCTAGCAAGAAAACAGATGGTTATACATTTGAGGTTTCTTCCAGAATTTCTACTTAAGCCTTATTTGTTTTGTTTTCATAGCAAAATGGAAAAATGTGAATGCATACAGAAAAAGCCACAGATTTATTTTCTGATTTTGGTCACAGTATTCTTATAAAAATGAAAACCTCACAGATCTGGAAACAATCTTACTGTCACACAGCTAATTTCAGAAAAGGAGTGTAGACTGTAAAATCAGCATGCAGTTTCCCACAAATGTTTCCGTGTGCACAAATGGTAAGATTTAATGGGAACTCTATTTACACGTGTGAAATTACGTGGTTACCTAGTGATGCAAATTTGCAGGTGTAAAATAAAATACTGCTACTTCACACACGCAGCAGTCACATGTATACTGAAGCTACAGCCCAGCATAGAGCTTCTAAACCAACTCAGGAATAAAAGTAATTGTAATTTTAAAATTTCTTTTCAAATCAAGTTAGTGGAAAAAACCAGCTCAGTCCTCATTCACTGACCTGCTTACTGACCAAGAGCCATACAGGGTGTGGGGTTCAGGTGAACTACTTAAATAATATATTACTTTTGTATTGGTTTGTGTGTCTTCATCCCAATATCCTTGTGCTGACATAAGGCACACACAGCGTGTGACAGCTGAACTGAGTGGGGGGAAGGCAGTGAGAAGGAAGCCTAAAGCTGACATGATTAATAGAGCTGCCACAATTTGTTTACCAGAATGACTTTGATGAACATGTACTTTTTCCAAGACTGTTAGTTCACTGCCATTTGTCTGTTGATTCACATCAAGAGTAAAATCAGGCCGTCAAACAGTCTGGAAAAAGAAAATCTCATCCTAGCAAGCTGGCTGAAGCAGCCAAAGGTATTACAGGAATGTTTAAATGCTCAGTGGTCATTGAATGGTGCATTTGTCTCATTTTTGTATGAAATAATAAAAGCTAAGGACAATACAGGTCATTTCTCATTAATTTCCTGATCATTCACAAATAATTTTCCTCACTGATAAAAATTACATGGAGCAAAATGAGTTGTTTGAATGCAGCAGAAATTACCTTGTTCCAGTAATTAAAAACGTCAACAGTAAAGTAACTTTGAACCAAACATTTCATTCTATGTACTCTAATCTTATGTACAGATTGAAAAAAAAAAAATCTAAATTAAGATAGTCGTCCACTTAAAGCCATACTCCTGTCTTCCTTTGATGTGAACAACTAGCCAAATTTACCAGCTTTGCAGCTTGCTGTGATCAGAGGAGACTCTGATTCTGTCAAGGTGTTCTTAGATCAAATCTTCTTTACTTATAGAGAATACCTGAAGTCCCAAAAGAACTCGGATAGGAGATAGTTAATTTGCCCGCAGATACAAGCTGCTTTTTCAGGCAACACTTGACCCAAAAGTTACATCTCAGATTTTCTTAAGGTCTTACTTCCAGAGTGTCTTTGCTCTTTCCAGCCATCCTGTTTCTGACACTTCTCTCCAAACCCTGATGTGTCCATAACCTCTGAAGACATCCAATTAATCTTACTGAGATTTGCACATAGACCATTTCTGAGATGAAACTACAGACCAACCAGCTCACTCTACTGAGAGATTTGTTTTTTCCACCACAATATTCCTCCAAGAACATTTCTTCCAATCCTTTGCATAACAATGCATTATGTGAATTTTTAAAATAATTTAAAAACCCCCACATAACTCATTGTAAACCATGGCTTCAGGTATAGAAAATGGGGGGGGGGGATTTTTTAGAGGTAATGGCTCAGTAAAACTGAATTTGTAACTCTCACAATCTCCCAAGCAGCAGATGTCTGGACTTTTCACGAAATCATTGATTAGGAGAAATACAGCTAAGTGACTACGTTTTATTTCAGTTTCCTCTTGTTGGTTTTTCTTCAGCATGCCTTATAAAATCTGTGAAATTCACTGTGAGCAAATGGCCCTTGTGTGGCCCATGGGTGTTGTCTCTCAAAAGACGAATTCAAGCGTCTAGAATAAAGCAATTCAATTGAGACAGTTCTGGTCAGACTTTTGAAATGTGAGACTTCTGTTTCTCTTGACAGATAACATTATTTCAATGTTCTCAATGTCTGTAAGTGCGCAAGTGAAGGGAAAAAAAAAAGCTAAAGCCCATTAGGTATTAAAAGGAAAAGAGAGAGAAAAATCTTAATCAGTTGTGTTAAAAAAACCAAAGTAGTCACGGTTTCTTAAAAAGTTTAGAGAATTTTTTAATTTAAATTTAATTTAAAGTTCTCAGCTGATGGCTTCAGTCTCACAACTCTCTCAAGTGTTGAAGTCACTTGGACCCATGTGGCTTTACTGAGACTTTCAGTGCCCGGGCATTTTCATCCAGACAAGAACAAATATATGAGCAGTTCAGTAGAATAAGTCTTTGTAAGTAGTACTCTGAGAGTGAATATTCATACTAGCTATTAAAATATGGGCCATTGAAAGTTTTTTTATTTTTTGTAGTAGTTCAGTTATTAAAATTAAATTCCAGGTTCACGTAATGTTTGAAAGGTTTTTTTGGATCAATCTAGTATTTCAGTTTTTAGGAACTAATTTACTCACATATGGCTGGTTTGTACTCTGAAATAAAATAAAGCTGAGAAATGTAAATGCAAAAAATCCAAGCCACTTTAAAGACATTAGATATAGTAGAAATAATTAAATTAATTTGGTTTGTTTGAAGTTATTTCAACAAGTTTATTTAAATTAATTACATAATAAAGGACAGAGATTATTGTATGCAACAGCCTACTCCTCCTGAGTCAAGAAGCTCAAAGCACTATCTTTCTCTAACAGAAAGATAGGATTCCTTTTATAATGTTTAATGCTTTATTAAATAGGAAAATCGCTCATCTTTATAGAGAATTACTTCTAAAAATTGTATGATATCATAGTTCAGCAGGTTAGAATTTCTCTCTGTTCGCAAGCCTTGAAATTTAATCAATATTAAAAAGTTCCTATACACTGTTGTTGAAGTGAAGTAGCAACTAATCTCCTTTTACACAAAGTTAGCATGGATGACTATAAAACCAAGTACTTCAGTTTAAAATTTACGGGGACATCAGTAGCATTGAACAGAATTTTAGAGTTTTTGAAGATTAGATGGGGAGATTGGACAATAGGTTTTCTCCTTCAAAAAAAGGAATTTTGATATGATATTGATTTGCCCTTTTTTAGATTGCTGTTGGTTATGGGAATATAAATGTACATCTGAAAGCAGAAAAAAATATAAGCCTCTTCTCCAACCATAGTATCAGAATGTCAGATTGCCACATCTCAGTGATATCCATGGTTTGTTAGCTTTTTCTATTATGCAGTGATGGGCCGTGGTATATAAACCATTCTTCTACAGAATTTTCACCAAAAAAAAATCTGTGAAAGCAAAATGTCTAGATATGTTGACAGTCAATATTTGGGATACAGAAAAAATTGGATAGTCATGGATGACATCTCACACTACAAACCGATAGTTCTGAATGAGAAACCTATCCATAAAATACCCTTTCAGAGAAAATTCAAAGTCCTCAATCATCATCATACTTTCAAAAGAAATTAAAGACCTAAAAATGAAGAAAAAAACCGCCTCTTCAGTCTCTCTTCATCCAGTTCTTCCTTATCTTCATTTTCTAAATACAATCCTTACAAACAACTAAATATCTTATATACACAGAATGAGAACAAACTGTGCATTAAATATAGCAATGTAAAAATCCAGAAATCTAGTATTCTAAAAGGCAGTCCAACCAATATTATTTTAAAACAGGATAAAGAAAAGGAAACCATCAAAATATGATTTGAGTGAAAGTAGATAATACATAATATTAAAGCCCAAAATAATTGTGCATGAACACTTTTTAAAATACTGTTGAAAAAAAAATACTATCATGGTCTGTTAAGAGAACTGCTTTTAATTATTTCTCTGCTTTTTAAAGTAAATCATAGTGAGCCTCTAAAAATAAGTTTGAAAGCCATATGTAATGACCCCACAAACATATCACAAAAAGGCAACCTGCCAGTATAGCATTTGCACTTGCCTCTTCTCAACCTATTTGTGCAATGCAGCACCTTCCATCATTTAGCCAGATAGAGACACATTTTCTAACTGTAAATGCTAATTTGTATTATATCATGTTCACTCTAGATCTGAAAAAAATCTCCCTATCATTTTTAAATGAATGTTAAAAACATTTAACATGATAGCTGAGCTAAATTCAGATTTTTTTTTTGGTCAGAGATGATGCAAATACAATTACTGGTGATACCTCATTTGCAATTGTCTTTCTGAGAGCTTCTTATGTTAAGTTTGGACAGCTGGGGTTGAGATAGTTGTCTTGTGGCAGTGTATGCTGATCCCACATAGAGCAAAGATCTGTTACTAGTGAGCAATGAATGAATCAGGCATTCTTACTCCAAAAAACCCTTTTAAAAACCCTTAAAAAACCCCAACAAAACTGTTTCTACTTTTCAGTAATGCAATCTGTACAAGTTACAGTAAATAACAAGGTAATATCAAACTGGGGAGATGGGGGAAGCAAGCAAGCTCCTTGTTGTAGCTAATGATCTAATTGTTCTAATATCCCATGTCTCTCAAAGACTCTTGCAGCCAATGTTGGAGAAGCCCAAATGAAACACATCTGCAGAACAGAGACACTGTTACCCACATCCTTCTTCTGTAGGCAGCAGAACTGTAGTAATTTTATTGCTTACAAAGCCTTGCAGGAACAGTAAGTCTGAATAACTTCTCCATTTCAATATTTTGTTTCAGAGAAGAGGGCTGGGGGTGAAATCAGGAACCCTTTTCCAGACACAGTACTTAAAAATCTTAAAGGTGGGTGATGAACACAAAAAACCCTCTTACAGAATATTTTTCCAAAGTAGTCACTCTAATTTTGTTATAGTTTTTACTTATCCATCAGCACGCATCTCAAGGAAAATCCTGTTTAAATAACTTCAGGCAAGAGGAAGAAATCTGTTCAGTAGTGTTTTGGACAGTTTTTTGTAAAAACGAGGAACATAAAGTGAGGGTTGGGCCTACAGACCATATAGAGTGATTTACTTAACTCTGTGTATCAAATTATTTAAGTAATGCTGAATTCTTACATGAAAAATACATTTAAATGTGTACAAATAGAGTAGTGTTTCACCAAACTATTATTAAACTATTTCTGTTTCTCCTGAATTGGAGACCACTTCACCCAGAAACTGAAAAAGATAACCAAGGAAAATTTCCAGCACTGAAAAGATAAATTGCCCCATATTGTATTAATTAGGAAGGTATTGTCTTTGAACTGACTTCCTTACACCTGAAAAACAGCAGTAGGAACTCAGACTTTACTTCAAAAACTCTAGTTTAAAAGAGATGTAACTGCCAAGATGTTCCAGAAGATCTTATGCAGGTAATCGACCTTGAAATCCTTTGCATGCAATTATATTGCAGAAGGTGTCCAGGAGAAAATAAAAATATTTTGTTCTAAACCTTTAGGAATAACATCTTTAACTCAGAATGTATAAGACCAACATGACAAGAAGATCAGTTTTTCAATACCTGGAATTACCATGGCAAGTTTCTGCTATTTCAAGATGAGTTAAGAAAAACTGTTTATATTATATGTAACAGATTAACAAACTGAAAAAAAAGGACAATTCTTTCCCCTCAAATCTATTTTTAGTTGAGTCCAGCTGCAGTTGCAGTTGCTCAAGAAAGAACATAATTTTATTCCAAAAGTAAGACAGGGAAAAAAACCCCACTTATGTCTGCCTGATGGATGAGACCCGAGTATTGCCACAGAATATTCCTTGGCAAGTTACTCATCACCAACTTTTCACAAACTGATTTTTCTCTGTCTGGTCAGCCACCAGTACTGTGTTCATTTCGATTCTTCTCAGTCTTTTTAATGTGTTTGTATCTAATGTAAGAAATTCATTCATTAGTGAATGACCCCACTTTACTTCAGCAATATTTCCAACAAAAATGTTCATATTTTTATTCATCAGGAGATATGAAAACAGTTTTAAAATGCTTCTGTAATGCCACATCTTAAAATTTTCACTTTTTTTTTTGTTAGTATCATTGCTTTCCCATGATTTGCACATATCCCTGAATGAATCCCAGCCCTTTAAAACTCAGCAGAAAGAAAAAGTTTTGAAAATGGGGAAATTTAAATAAAAAATATTTCCCCCTTATCAATAAACTGTTGTATTTGTGTATTGTATTTTCAATTTTTTTAAGTTACGAAAACTGTAGTCCAGCTTAGCATTTAGCACGGAGTGCCTCTGCTTCTTCCCCATTCATTTTCTATTTCCATTTTTAAAGCATCACATGCAATATTCAAACTAGCAAAGGATCTTTTATTCATCTGTACGTTAGTGCTTATGCTGTGTCCAAATTGTAAGTCATGGTGCTTTTAGGAATTCTAACAGTATGATGCATACTTCATACATTACCTCTATTTTCCTCTTGCTCTTTCAACCTCATTTATAGTTTTGCATAATTTGTAATCTGTTCAGGAGGGTGAAATAATTGCCTGCTGAAAGTGGAGAATATTGAAGCAGGACTTGAGCCTGAAAATCCTTTCTTGGGTAAGCAGCCCTTACTCAAATAAGTATTAGCCAATGAATTCAAGAGAGTTTACATAAATGCAGTTTGTAAGTGTCTAGTCTAGGAGGATATTGAATGCCATGACTGTAGTTTCCCTACAGAAATGGGTATTAGCTATGCTCTCATTTTCAGCACAACTGGAAAAGAATTAGGGCAGGATGGATCATCGTGCTCTTAGTGTTCAAAGTTACTACAAATTTTTAAGGACAGGTTAAACCAGTACATCTCCTGAGACCAGCAGAATTGTAATGTTACTCATGAACAAACTCTCAGGGTTTTTTTTACAATAAATCTTATTATAATTTCCATGTAATATTGTATTCCACAGAAAGAAAGGGAAGAGAAAAAGGCATAACATAGTTTTATAAATCATTGCAAAGGCCCAAGAGTTCAAAATGAAGGTATAGAATAGTAAACCATAATAATACTTCAGAATTTTTATGTATTAGATTAATTAGGAGAATAGAAATTTATAGAAAAAAATTTCTTAAATTATGTTTATTGTCATGCAGTCTTGAAAATGAAGTAGGCAAGGGAAAACAATGTCCAGTAAATTTCTTTGTGAATAGGATAAATCAGCTCCATGCCACTTATTTTCCTTTAAGTCAATGGAAATGTTTCCAAAGGGAAAGGGGTAGAGAGGCTTTAGTTAAGTATTTCACAAACAACTCCAACACTTTCATTAGAGGACAATAAACAAATGACAAAGAACGTAGATCTTCAAAAGTAGCGATGTGTTTGGAGAAAGTCTGTGGAAGCAGTGGGAACAAAAATAAAAAAGATCCTAATAGATGAGGTATAATCTCTGTAAGAAGAACAAGATGCACAGAGGATAGGCTAGAGCATAGGTTAGTTGGGGTTGTTGGAACTGACACATCTAATCCAAAAAGTAAACTAAACAGAGAACATTTGTATTTTGAAACCATTTTAGGTAGCAGACTTTTGTGTGCCTTCTACCTTTTTAGTTTAGAAAGAAAAGTTTAAAAAAACCCCACAAACCTTTTGATGGAGAGTAAATGGCATACTTTAGAATCTCACTAAATCATGATTGCTTTGCTGTTTGATTAGAAATGCATTTGAGAGTCTGAACACATTCTTTGAAACTTGTTTGCTTTTCTTCCTCTCTGCTTCTCTTTACTTGACATTGTCTGTCTGTGGTGCCGAGATTTTAGAACTCTCTTTGCCCTTTAAACTGTTGCTGTCAAAGACTACAATAAAAGGGAGATTCATACTATGAGGCTCATTCTGCCAAGATGCTTCTCCAATATATATTGCCATTATATATCTTGACAGACCATCGTGGTTAATACTGTCATGCTAAGCCAATGAAATTGATCCTGTCATCACCTTTAGAAGAGAAGACAACCAAAAGAAAATGTTCTTTTCTAGGGTTTACACAGAAGATAAAAAAAAACAAACCCAAAATTTTGAATTCTCATTATGCAAGTCAAATTCATTCCTTGTTTGTGTTCACTGCTGACCATAGCCAACCCAGCTGTACACAACAAAACACTATGGGCCTTGTCACTATCTAAATCTAGTGTCCCTGATACACTTTCATTAGTTGCATTTTCCAGCAGCACAGGTTTTTTCACACAACTTGGAACAAACCATATGTTGCTAGCAATTTATCATCCTTGTCTTAAATTCTTCTGCTGCTATAGACGCACAGTAAAATTCTCAGGCCAAGTAAAAGGTGTTGGAAAACAACAGAAACCAATCTAACAAACAGGTAATGGAACAATATCATTGATCAAAATGCATTAATAATAAAACTGATAAAGACATAAACACTGCATCTTTATCAAATTCCTTTCTTCTTTCTCTAGCTCATTTTTCTTTTCGTTCCTCCTTCTCACAGTACATAAATATCCAGAGAAACTATATCTTATTTGGGTGTGGGCAATCTTTTTGATGATAACTTGCTGCTTCCTTCCTTTTCCTTCTTTGTTTCTTGAATGAAAAATACCTCTACAAAATTGCATTTTTGGATGAATTGATTGTCTGAACCTTTAATTCTAATGTTTCAATACATTGACTGCTGGAGATTATATATGTGTCTTGTATTTCATAGACTTAACTTGTGATAGTTTAGTCTTAGATTGCTGATAATGCTAGACCATTAGAGAGTATATATAGTCTGACAGCAGTCATAAAACAGGCATTTGTTACTGCATTGTGTTTTATGTTGGTTAATGGTGTGTCCACAAATGTTTGCGAAACATAAAAGACACCAATATTTTAATGATGCAATAAGACTGAATCAAATAAAAAGCCATATCTTTGTGACAAGAAAATTTATTCCAAAACAATGGCACCAGAATTTAAATGAAAAGTTTTATAGAAAAGAATAGTATGCTTGTCAGAGGTTTATATATGTATGTATTTATTGGTGTGCTAAATTGATTATATACAGTAAATGGCATTGCTGCTATTACACCATATTCTGATCATTTCCATATGCTCTAGGCTTTCATTTTGACTTTGCAATTATGAATGTATAATCACTGTTATTTGAGTAGGTTACATGCTTCAGGGAGAAAAAAGTGATTGATTGAATAGCAAAATAACACATGAACGCTGGAAAGTTTAGGAAACAAGCTGGTCAGAGGGAAAACCAAAGCGCTGACTGTTTGCAGGCTTTGAAATATGTGCAGCAGTTTTTTAACTTGAATTTTACCAGCGTTCAAGGCCAAATAAACAGTCTAGAGTAACAAAAGGTAAAGCTGCTCAGGTTTGAAAGAGTAGCTATATTGACAGCAGTCTTTGTTTTTTGTTATGTTGGTGTTTCTCAGGTAAGAAACTGAGATAAACAAGGGATTAAGCCACTTTCCCAGATCAAAATTTCATATTAAATTCTCCCTACTTCAAATGGGCTTTGTAATGACAGCCAAAAAAAAGCAGAGAAGCAAAGAACTGCTGAGTGCTGCTATAGGCACGTTTGCCAATCTGTGCTGGATAATTTTCTTCATCTCTTTGTGGTTTTTCCCCTTGTGTGCGTCTGGGGTTGTAGCCCTGGATCAGGCAACTCACTAACCTCACCACAAGGTGCCTCTAAGCAGCAGAGCCCCAAACCAAGTGTGAAGATGGAGACATGGAGCATGAAAGAAAGCAAAGGAAATTACTCTGACTTATACTATACAGCTGGACATTACGCTGGTGGAACTGCAGCTGCACTGCCATGCAGAGTAGTGGGATCCTCAGCTAAGGCAGAAATGCCTGAATTTAGGCACTGCTCTCACTTTTCACACCTTTTTCAAGCTCAGAAATAAACTAAGAAGCAATAGCATGGGGAGGTGAGACAGCAGAGAAGCCAACCATATGGATGACAAAGAGCAGGGAAACTCCTCTCTTTTCAGGAGATTTCACTCAGCCCGCAGTGGGACAGACATCAGCTGCCCTTCCTCACTCAAGAAAGACTGCTGCAATAGGTTGGAGAATGTGAACCAGTGAACTCTCCTAGGCAGCATCCCATGGGAGCTAGTAGCAATCTTCTGCAAGCCTGAAGGATTTCTTGCTGAAGAAGTCAGCATGGTGAGACACAAGTGGCAATAGAGTCTCACCACAGATAAAAGAAGAAAGAGTTTTGGAAATGCACAAAGCATATTAATGGGCATGACAGGATAAGATAAAATGGCATGAGAGATGGGGTTGCTTGTTTTCTACCTGAATCACATTCTCCAAATACTTCTTCCTACATCAGCTTATTTTGCCTTCTTTTGCTACGTGCTTCTGCAGAGTACTGACATTTACCATTTATGCCAGTATTTTAATAAGTGATAATTTCAGCCTAGTGGTTTATAGAATAATGACAAGACTTTTGGAACAATAATTCCCCTGGTATTTAACTATCCTTTGAAAAAAATCTGTTGCATTGTCAGTTGCAACAGCTCCTCAGACACTCTTAATTTTTTTATTATTAATTTATGGAGGATTTTGGTTACAAGATGTAGAAGCACATTCTGTTTTCCACATTGAAGAGTCAGGGACATATAAATCTATACTGCTTTCAAAGAATAGAAACATTTTTCATGAGATCTTTTAAAAGTACAGAAAGCTTGACAGACAATTGTAAGTTTTTAATTTACTGATTATTTAACTGGAAAATCTGGACATTTTCTAAGCAAGATTTATCTATTTTGCAACCTATTTTCTCAAAAATATATTTGGTTTCTGTACTGATTTTGTCCTGGTTGTCACAAAGGTCACAAAGAAGAGTTTGGTTGATGGGAAAAATCTGTCAGGGAGCAAAGTTCCCCTGAGGAACTTGGACAGACTTTGGACACTTTGGTAACTGGTATTTCCCTGAGTGCAAAGTATGTAACTGTGAGAGCAGGGCATATAACATGTGAGCATCAGCCACTTAAATCTATTAAGGAGGCTATTATGTGCATTAAAAGAGTAAGCAACCAATTGTGTTCTTCAGATTTTATATCCTTAAAGCTGAAAAATATTCCTCTAACTAGAATTTCCTACAGGGCAATAATATTTGATATTAACAGAAGGAAAAGCACTTTATAAATTCATGCTTAAATTAGCATGCAAAATCCTGGTTGCACCAGGAAGTGTTAATCCAATTTTTACAAAGTGAGGTAAATTCTTCTCAATTTCTCTAAGTACAGTAAAGTTGTTCATGATTCATGGGGAGGATACAGCCAATCTCTGATCCATAGATGAGCCCAAATAATTGTTATTGAGAGAGAATGCCTAAGACTCTATATTATGCCTATGCTACTCATAACTAATGGAAGTCAGACAGAGTAACACAAGCAATTCCCAGCTTGTATTTTGTATTACAAGTCTGATCCTATTATTTTAAAGAAATGGAAATTTTGGTGGGACTGGGCCCTGGCAGAGTTATGGTATGTTCAAAAATTGGTATGGTCTACAACACACCTTCAAGAAAATTTTAAGAGGAACAGGGGCCTATTTTGCCTTCTTTAGAAATCAAAGAAGTTGATAGAAAATTACCTTTGCTTTTAACACTACCATCCCTCACAACTGCAGCTCTGCAGCTAGTGCAAAGAAATGTGCAGTTTGGTTTCAAAGCAATCTTCTTTATTCCACAGCAGTTCTCCCCTCCTCGGTTCAAAAAAGCAGCTCTGGTGTCAACAGGCACATTATGTAAAAATAAAACGTTTGATAAGTGGATGGAGAGCACTCTTTGATCAGCAGAATATTCAGACATCCACAAGTGCAGGGGGCACTGGAGGAATGCCTAAGAAGTGAGTTCCAACATGGGTGAATTTTCTGGAAGGGTGATTGCGTGAGAATCTGTCTGGCAGCAAGAAAAACTCTAAGCTTCTGAACCATATGATCCAAACCAAGGAAGAAACAAAACAACAACCAAAAAACTTTTGCTTTCAAAAGTCTCCCAAAAGGCTAAAAATAGAGGATGAAGAGATGAATCAAAATAATAATTTATTCAGAAAACTAACTTGCAGACAGAATACAGAATCCTTTGATGCTTGAAAACTATTCAAGAAGGTCAGTCTGTTTCAAAATAGCACCACTTAAATGTTTTCTTTCTTCCATCCTATTTCCAAAGTTTGCAGTGTGGGTAAACTTTGCTCCTGCTGCTACTGTATTTTCCGGCATCAAAAAAATAAAAAAGAAACCCATAGTTCTGGGCATATAATAGATTTCTGTCAGCTATAAATCCAGCAGAATACACCCACAGCTAAACAATCATCTCTAGGATTCTCCAAGATTACATTTTGTTCAGCCTCTATGTAAAGGTCAGCTCTTGTAAGTAACTAATTTTTACTTTTTCCTGAGGCTGTCAACTTACAAGTTTTCACGTACACTTCAGAAAAACAAGCACATGAGGTTTTATTCTGTAAGATGTCCTACTTGTAATGAAAAGTGAAGGCTTTAAAATGCCTTCCCCTGTATAAACCCTTCACGTTGAGAAGTCAGACCGTGCTCTTAAAATGATAAAATCTGATGATCTATATTTTCTACAATAATTTGAAGACAAAATCTTAAGCAGCTGAATTGTACTCACTGGCAAAACCCCAGAAACTGAAATGGTGAAGTCCCAAGTTGTTATATTGATTATCTCCTTTTACATTTTAGGATTTGAAATGTGCAATTGAGTTAGCCAATCAATTGGCAAAAAAATTTAATAAGCTATTTTTCCCCTCTGACTTTTTGGGTATATTTTCATTCTGTAACAAGAATTCAGTTTATCAGGAGGTGAACTTACAGGGAAAATCATGGATTGCTGGTTTTGAAGACTGTCAACAATTACTGAGGATACCAAACTTCACTGAGAGAGGCAAATCCAACACCTGCAGAAAGATAACAGAGGAACCCAGTGTCTGCAGAAACACCAGCAGTATCAGAGTCACAGCTAGATAAATATCACATGACACAAAGAGATAACAAACATACTGCCATAACCTCAAGAAGATCTAAGTTTACAAAGATTAAGGGGGAAAACATGAGGAAATGCAGTTAAACAAAGAGCCTAAGAGATACTTCTATTTCACATCAGTTGTGGAAAAATCAATAGAAAAATACAAAGGATGAACTCGGTATGTTGAGATCCTTATAAAAATAACTCAGAGCAAATGCAAGCAAGCTGGAAAATCAGACCCACATGAGCAATGGTTAAAGTGCTATCAGGAGGATTTAATCCCTGCAGTGTCTTTGCTTTCAGCTGCACAGGTTGCTTTACAAAGGGGTGGATCTGCTGCAGCTGAGTGCATCAGCTTCTGTTAACTGGTGACAAAGTGAGAGGCACACAAGGAACTACTCAGGTCAACTTGGAGGACTCCATCCCATATGACAGAAAACGACACCACCCGCCCCCATCCCTCATTTCCCAACCAGTGCTGAGGTAAATGATGCTTCCTTTGCTGAAATGTGCTGCCTTGGCTGCTCAGGAGCCTTACCAGACTCTGTATGACACCCCCACTTCCAGCCAACAACTATTTAACATGTAAATTCAGAGAGAGAATTCAGGGGGGAAAGTGTCATATTTTTCTGAAGTGACTTGCCCCATATTTTGTGTTCTCACTATATTAAATTTATACTACCCTCTCACTGCCTGTGTGAAACAAATATGAGACTAAATCGTCTTTCTTAACTTGTTGGGTATATGACAAGAAAAAATAACAGTAAAAATTAAAGTCTTTGAAAGAATAATTTACTTCACAAGTTCACCCAAAACTTCTGAGTTGGATTTTTATATTATGTCTGAATATATCTATAGTTATTTTTTCTAGATATATTTTTTCCCAATAAAAAATGATTCCAGCTTAGATATCAGTCTTTGATGTCATTATTGAATGAAAAAGTTCTAAGTTATTTGTTACACATGAGGAAAAACTTGTAGAGATGGGTCATTTTTTCTGAAAATGACTATTTTTTTAGACCATACGCAACAAAGATGGGGGAAAATGTTGTAATAGCCACTGGGTTTTTTTGCTTAACAAACGTGAACCTGTAAGGCACAGACCATATGAACCTGGAATTTGTGTGAAACAACAGGATGCTTTGCAGATCCTAAATACGAACATGTAAACACCCTGGTAGATCTCTAGGGCTTTTCCGTAGAGATTTCTTCCCCCCAAAATAGTATAAAATCCAAAATTCGAACGAAGACATGAAGACTTTCACAGATTCTTGTAGTCAGCATTTCCCGCAGGAGAGGAAGAATTGTGCCTATTTCCTTCTCACCGTGGTTGAGATTGTGGGTTTGGGATTTCTTAGCTGACTCTATTCCAAGAAGAAACTGTTGTGTCTTTAGTGCTACTGACTGGCTCTCAGCCTCAGCATAAAGCTGAATACAAGTTCTCATCATTCTCATTCTGCCTCTTCAGACCAAGGGTGCCTGGTACAGGCCAAAGAATGTCTGCTGTGGACCTGCCATAGCAGATGAGGCTTCAGATATCTACTGGATTATATGCACATATCTTGTGTGCAGCATTTCCTTTTCTCCTGTGTTTCAAAGGCCAGCTGAGAAGGAAACAAGGTGTTTCCACTTGCACTTTTCTATCCAGTTACAATTTCTAAGTATCAGCTATAACCTCTGGGACCCTTTACTATCAAACAAGGTTGGTGAAGGATTTTAAAGGTTTTTCTTAACATTGTTTTCAGTTGTTTGGATTAACTGACAAGTGATAAACATCTGCCTACAATCCTGATCAAGACAGGCAAGATAATGTTTACTATTCTACTAGAGTGATTGTTTTCCAAGGTATCTGCTTTTGAAGATTACCATTACCACAGACTCCGAAGTCACTGAGACTGTGACCTGATTAACAGTGTTAGGAACTACTAAGATGAACATATCAAAGCACTTTTATTGTCTTACTGATGAAGACTTTTCTTCTTCCTTCACACAGAATGTACTTCCTGGCGCTCAGTGGTCCATTGCCCCCAAAGTCATGGAAGCACTCAGAACTCTTATGGCCAGTCTTCTGGCAGGAAGTTACTCACTAACTGAACCTTCAGGCACGTGAACCATTCCACTGAAGGTGGTTGCAGATTTCAGGTTCCCACCCGTGTGTCTGTAGGATGGCGGTACCTCAGCATCTTCACGCCTCTTCATTAAAGGCTGCCAATTGGAGCCAGCTTCTGGTAGTGTGGGTGACATTTCCTTCTGCTGCTCTGAGGGCTCAGGATAGGGCTGATCCTGTAACAAAAAGTGAAAAAAGGACAGCCTCGGGGACCCAAACTTACTGTTTCTGACAGGGGTCGTCTCCTGCCCTTTGGAACAGTAGCTTCTCTAGGAATCCAGCTGAAACAAAAGGGTAGCTATGGGCTCTTTGCTCTCCTCATCGTGCTGCTGCAACAACTGCCAAGATTTCGTGTAACTTCTAACATATTTTCATCTCAGCTTAAACACTTGAAAACTAACAGAAGAGAACACAAAGGGACTAAAAGATGATTAAAACTTCTGACTAGGAAGACAAAACTAGAGAAAGTTCAGGTATTTGTCATAAATGAGCTTTGGGACCACAAGCTATCTTTATGAAATGCTGTATTTTCTCCACTCTCAGGAGTGAAGACATTTGGACTGCATCAAACAGCAGAGTGGGAGAGGGTTTAAAACAAAATTTCACCTGCCAAAGTCTGTGCATAAGGAAAAGAGCAGGACTGTAATAAAGCTTACTATTACAACATTTTCATTTAGTTTAAAAGCTTTTTTAATTGATTTTTTAAATAATGATTCTTCAGTTATTTTGTAACTTTTATTTGGAATAAATCGCAGTCTATTCAAAATATTTTTTTCAAACTACACTGTTTTTCTGAGTATTATCAAGTATGAGTATTTTGCAGGGCCCAGTTGTTGTACCTACTTTCAACTTTCAGTGACTATTTTTGATTTGGGTTTTTTTTTTTCAATGTTCATGTTGCATCTGCTTTTAATCTATTGATCTGATTTTGCAAGGCTTTGTGTGAGGTTTAGCTTTGGTTCATGTGAAGTGCTAGGCACCTTGCAGAATTTTAGTTGTTATTTTTTAATTGAGAACCAACAAATTAAGATACTGCATCTTCTGTTAGTTCTTTATTAAAGGTTCTAAATTCTGAAAACTGATATAGTAAGAATGATACGTGATTATATCCATGCCATAAACACTTTTAATACAGAAGTACCACAGATAAGTTCCTATGCAAGACCTATGCTGAAGGGTTGTTATGACTGAAGATTTAGTATTAATTGGATACAAAGTGTCATAAAAGAATTATTCTGAGTAAGTACTTTCAGCTATTTAATATAAGCAACTTGATATATTTCTAAACCAATTAGAAGCTGCAGGGACTTTGGGGGAGAGAGGGAGATGGCATAGGATAACTGGACAAGACAAAAGGAAATGGAGAAAAGGATTCACTGGACATAAACAGATGGTTTGTATGAAAGGAAACATATCTATAATGTTACCTAGAAGATCTAAAGGAGACGTGGCATCCTACCTGCCATTTTTGCTAATAATTTATAACCCAAGACTACTTGTAAATCTCACCACACTACACGTGTAAGGAAAGTGTAAACAACATTAATGAAGTTACTTCACTGATTCTGATTATCTCTGCTTCACAAAAGAGATGGGAAGAAGCTATAACTAGATTAATGTGATGTTCCATTCCTGAAGCTGTTATTTTAACGGTTATTTTTATCTTGCTACTACAGCAATTGTTACCCCACAAAGAAACCCCAAACACTGATTGACGTTATCTGACAGATATAAAAAAGGGACCACACCATAACAGAACCACATTACCAAGCAACCTTATCCCACAGCTGGGGTTATTAGGTTGTCCTTCAGAAGAGAGGAGACATCATGAAGCTGAGGGTAGTTTATGCCCATGTTCAACAATTTGGCACTTGCTGTATGACTTTTCCTCTATAAAAGCTATTTGCTTTTTTCTTTCCTTTTTTTTTTCTTCCCCTCCTTATTTTCTAAACCTATCTTTTTTAATGCTAGGCTTCTTTTGAATGTTTTGACGGATAAGTCTGGGACATATTCCCCTTTTCTCACAAATTTCAGTGGAGAGGGGAAAGCAAAGAAAAACTGTTGTCCAAGTTTTGTATAGCTTTTCTGAAAAAACCCACTTATCTCAAATCACCAGAAAAGTAGAAAAGGAAAAATTAGACTGTGATAGGAAAAGACAGTCAACTATTTTGAGTTTGTTTCAGACTGCAAAAGTGGCAGTTGTACTCTGAACCTGTTGTCAGAATCCAGCATGGAAGCAGAAGAAGAAGGAGGCTGATGGGAGAAAAGATGAATTGCCTGTAATCCTTATTTGACACTCTTCTGCTAATATGAAAAATTTCACATTCACCAAAGTATTTGAAAACCTACACATGCAAGTGGCTTAAAATTTTTGGAAGATGCTTCCCATGATTCTGTGATCTTTTGTAAGTAGGATAAAAAAATTTAATTTCACATGAGTAGCATTGGCTTAAAAATATACATTTGCCCAAAACTGAAGGATAAAGATTTCAGCAGCACTCAATTTGAAGCAAGAATGCTAAGCTTTTACCTTCAGACAGTTCCCATTTCTGATTAAATTCTGTAGCACTCTGATTTCCTTTCCCAGAATATGAAATCAGATCACAGAAAGGGAAAAAAGAGATTCCAGAGAGGAGACCATTACTGAAGGAAGCCATGTGTCATTAATTCAGTTATAAATTATTAGCTGAGAGCAGCCTCTCAGCATTTGTATTTGATGAACAAAAATTGATTGCTTCAAGGGCATTTCAATCCTTTTGATGTTACCATCTTTTAGTCCACCACAAATCTGAATCCTTAACAGAATGATTATAGCATTATAGTAATCCTAAGAGCCAATACTAAAGGATTTGGAAGAGCAACAGAGATCAATAGATTGAAAAAAGCATGTCTTTTTGAGTTGACAGAGCTGTCTAGCCTGATAGTGAACCTGAAAAAAATAAGTGGAGACTAAGTAAACAAGCAATCGTGCAGACTGAGCTAAACTGAGGTGATGAGCCACTTTCCTGAATCGTTGAATACATCTGGAAGCTCTGAATATTTCCAGCGGATTTAAGCAAAACTAGTGGCAACCAAGGGATATTTTGCCCACAATAAAAATAAAAGAAGTTTCATAAATATGTTTGCATGTGTTTTCAGGGCTTTGTGAGCTGTTCTGGAGGTTGGGGTGTTCTGTGAGGTCAACATTTGTGTTTTGTATGGACTTTGAGATTATTTGAACTCAGATTTGAGGGAACATTGTCTTAATGATTGTCTTCCTTTTAGTTGCTTTGAAATCCAGAATCTGGGCCATATTCCAACGCACAGATGAAAGTGCAGTCCTCTCAGCAATTAGATCGTGAGATATGCAGTAGACAGGACCATGCATCCTTATCATGTAATCTCTATCAAACTATAAAATAATGTTGAGATCATGGAAGTAATAGGCAGTTTGAGGATAGTTCAGGTTGTGCCAGGTTGTAAGTAGCAAAGTTTTCCTGCAACAACAAAGCAGTAAATGAGCTGAAAGCTAATGCCCTCTTCAACAGCTCAAGGATTAGCATAAAATTATTCTTTGAAGAAGGAAAAAGAACAGCATTGCAACAGTGGAGTATTGTTGAAGATCAGTGGAATGGAGAGAGAACAGAAAGAGAATAAAAGAATCTTTACACCAGAATACTGCAAACTGGTATAATGTTTAGCAGATATTTAACAATTCTTTTGGTGTGCTAAACAACAGATTAACTTCACAGCGCTCAAGTGAAAATTCACAGAAATTCAGATGCAACACATCTGGACAGCATCCCATGGCGAATGGTGAATGGCTAAGTAATCTGTTTCAATGGCAAGACATGTAGTGATAATTTATTGTTTGTGACTAAGGCTGTGAGTCTACCAATAATTCTAATGTGAAAACGCCTAAAATGACTTAAAGCATAAATGCAGAACTCCCAACAATCACATTTCTTTCGTGAGACATATGTCACTTATACATACTATTATTAAAAGATAGTCATAAAAGTCATTTGACGAAGGGTGTGTTTTTCAGTGCTGTATGATTGTGCATATGAAGACTAGTGAAAAAAACTGCAGCATGTACCTTTTATGCTACTGCAGATGATTTTCTTTATGGGCCATAGCTTTTTAGCTTGGTTCATGTTTTCACATTTCTTACATCTGAAAGAGTGGCACAAATTAAAGGCACATTAAAGACATGATTTCGGAACATTGTGTTAGAGCAGATTTAACCCATTATTTTGAAGCTGTGCATGATAACATGTGATCTTTAAGCTTAACCTTTATCTCAAGCTGTTTAAAATGTTTTGTAGCTGTTCTTGTCTAAACGAATAAAGAGGATGATAAGCAGGGACTGGCATAAATAATAGCTGCTTTAAAACGGGCAAAGAAATTGATAGCTCTACAAGTGGTAGCCACCTGTATCAGGAAACTAAAGAAAGACTGACTATTCAGGGGAGAGGAAAATACACCAACCTTCATTTTTCCTTTCTATGAGAATGTAGTTTGAACCATGATCTGTACTTCTTCCACCACAGTGTGCCCTTTCTTGAGCAGAACTGGAGATTATGAGCATGAAAGAGAAGAAAATTCTGCCTATGTCACAGTAATTTCTCATGAAAAACCTGCAAGCATCGATGGCTTTCCACAGAGGTTCACAGAAGCAGAGGTGATAAGCAAAGTACAGCTGGTTGACAAAAGACAAGGGCATGATTAGTAAACAACAGCAGGTGAGCAGACAAAAGGAGATAACACTACAACTGCTGTAAATCACAGGATGCTGTGACGTGCAGGTAGACTTGTGGGGGCAGGAAAGGAGATTTTGTGAAGCCTGAGGTAAAATCTACACCTGTACTTTCAATAGTAAGAGACAAAAAAGACCAAGCTATATCACATACCATGTTACAGGTTCTGGGAAAACGTAATATCCTGCTCGCAAGGCTAAGCCCCTGAAAATCATTATGTCTTTTTCTTTCTGTGTGATCCACGTTAACAGAAACACAGGACAGTTTATGCAACAGGACAGGGGCTTCAGCTGTCCCAAAACCCCAGAACTTCTCTGTCTCCATCTGTTCTGCATAGCCAGAACATCTCTGTCTCTATCTGCATGGCATAAACCCCCCATTTATCTTCCAGGCGGGAAAAAGTTTTATCATTCTCAACAAAGCTTTTCTTTGTCTTGGCCCAAAATATTTTCTGCTTTGATACATTTTGCAGAGAGTAGTAGTTCTTCAAACATGAAGCTACCGTAGAATTTTTTGCATTTACAGCCCACATTGAATATTTCCAGGGCTGGAATGTCCACATCATCTCTGGGAGACTTGTTGACTCATGGCAGTCGGGTTGGGTTGTCTAATTTGTACATTCAATAACAAGATTGTCATTCCAGATAGTAAATGCAGTTTCATTCCTAAAAAAAAAAAAAAAAAAAAAAAAAACCAAAAACTTTATATCCTTTCTATCTATCTATTCTGTATTCTCCACAAATGTAAGTCTCTATACAGATGATGTATGTCCTGCTGATATTGCTGGCAGTTTATACATATACAGTTTGTTGTATTTACAAATGAAAGTTAACTAGGAATAAGAGAAATTTTTTGCAAATATCAAAAGATTTTGTAAAGCTTGAAAAAGAGGTTAAAAACATTGAGATTAAATCTTAAAAATATTTCAGATGGAAAGGACTTAAGGAGATGAGCCTGTCTCTCTTTACACAAGTGCTACCTTCCATCAAGACCAACCTGATTCTACTGTGCTAATCAATGAATATCTCATTCAAGTTAATGTTCTTCACCTGTGATAAGAGACGGCTCAAAAGCACAGTATGTGAACTGTAGAAGGTGTTACTTCTTGAAGTAACAGAATTTCAGGTGTTATTTCTGAAGTAATTTCTGAAGACTATCTGAAGGATTGACCTGCTCAGGTTTACTCTCCTTGAATTTACCCCATCATCTTCTCAGTCCTTTATATGTCACTATGATCTGCAAGCTTTTAGTACTTGCCTGCTCATATGCAAAATCTTACAGCCCATAATTTATTCCCTCTGTATTCACACAACCTGATAACCACTCTCCTATGGATGAGCTGTGCTCTGTGATACTTATATCAGCTTTTCATAAGTCCTTTAAAGGTCTTCTGTGCCGATTTATGTATTTCTTTATTTAGGAGTATTGCTAGACAAAAGAGGTGAGAATTTATGTTGAATTGTGTAAAATAATATTATAAAATTTTCATTCCACAGCAATTAAACTTCTATAACATGGAGCCCAAAAAAAGTATCTCATTTTAAGAACTGTACATCAGGTACCCTGAGGGCTTGCCATATCGTTTTGTTGAATTGAAGGATAACTACAAATATATATTCAGGATTTTTTGCCAATTAAATCTGTAATTAATAGGGGTGAAAAATATCCAGTAAAGGTCACTAAAACTATAGGGATTCATCCACCAACAAGCAAACCAGAACTTTTTAGCCAAATGGGAAATGTTTTGAAGTCTGGAAGGGAAATAAATCATCACCATGAAAAAATAAATTGTTTCACCTGTGTGATACTGAGAAACCACGGGGAGATGACTCATGATTTCTGAACCAATGCATAAAAATATAATATAACAATTGTCTTTTTAAGAACTTTTTGGCAGGTTTATGATGTAGGGTCAATTGAAGGATTTCGAGGAATCTATTCTGATATTGTTTTGTTGTTTCAATTAAATGCTGATCAATTGTAACCTATTTCAATCAGTATTTCTATCTTAGTGTTGTCACAGCCTTTCTGTCTCTTACCCAAGAAAACCTGAATCAACATCGTAAGTGCTTCATGACTATGTGTTGCATATATGAACTATGTATGCAGTACAGGGCTGGAAAATATCTCAATTACCCAGCCTACACAGCTGCTATTGCAGGCAATCATAACTATTCACAAGTTGCCACACCTTTTAATTGTTTCCTCAATTGTCTTTGCTGTAGAATATTGCTGTGTTGTACACTCTTGGACCAAGATTGTTCTTTACCATAAATAATTCCTTTTGCTCCTTAGGGCTTGTTTCCATCACACATTTTGAGATGAAATTAACATTTCCCCCAGGTCTTGCTTTGCTGTGACACAAAGCCAGTTCCTCTAGTTTGTTGTCACACATTAACTCTGCATCTTTTGATCATCCTATTATCCTCACTTTGAATTTTTAGTTGAATTGTAGATTTCTAGAATATAGATAATCAGATCCATGCACAATATTCTGGAAGAGTACCCTGGACAACTATAAAATTAACTCCTCACCTCTGTTGAAAATCTTTGCATAATAAATCAAGTGATGGAAGTTTCCTTTCCTGTGGTTGTATCCCACCTGTGGATTACAGCCATTTTACGATTAACTAACACAAAATCTTTCTTCTCCTCTACTGATGACCTTTGAATTCTTATTAACCCCCAGAGAGACGAATTTTCAGTTTTCTCTGTTCAGAGACGTTTCACTGCAATTATAACCCAGTCTGGTTGCTCAATATATTTATACTTCAATATTTTTAGTTCATTTCTTCAGCACTTGCAGCTTCCTTGCACTCCAAAATCTCTTAGTACTCACTCAACATAATCTCCACTCTAATGTGTTCTATCTACAACTACAGTAATTTCTCACACAGCACAATATCAGCTTACTCAATTTGAGATATGCTACACCTACTACATTTAACTTGTGAAAAAAAGAGCTAGTGCATACATTCATCACACTTTTTAAAAGCACATCATATCTTTTATCCTTTATAGAAATGCATCTCACCTCTGGTACTATGGTAACAGTGGCTAAATTTATTTTTAAATATCTTGACACAAATCTTACAATTTCATGTGCTAGTCCTCTCAGAACTCTGGAAAGAATATGAAACTCAGAGTTTACTTCCCCGTAAACAGAGTAATTTCAATATTTTTATTTCATGTAACTGTCTTGCCTTTCTCATGTCTAATTCATATCACTTATTAAAAATTGAAGCAAAGTATAACTTCAATGGTGGGACATCCTTCCAATCATTCCTATCCTCTCCTTTCTGAGTGCAGTTTAGTCTCCCTTCTTCCTTTGCCCTCATTTTATTTATAAGGCTAAAGGACTTTTTGTTCTTTGTTTTGAATTCTTTTCTGCTGTCTAATTTGGCTCAGGCTCAGATAAGTTAAAATCTTATAATTCTAACTGCTCACTCTATACCTCATGAAATCTAGAATGTAATTTCTTTTGCTTAATAATCTTTCTGTCCGCCCATACTCTCTTACTTAAAACTTATATCCAATACCTTCCTCACATTTTGTTCTTATTTTGAAGATGATTATTTTTCAGGCAGGATGAGGGTGGGATTCTTCCTTTGGATAGAGTTCCAATGAATTTTTGCTCTGTTGTCCCAAAGCAAAAATAAGTCTTTCTGTATTTTGCCCTCCTGGCTCCTTAGTCCAGGTGATACCACTGATGGAATTCACTTAGTTTAGTCAGTGCAGAAGATTTCTAAGTTAAGCAATCAGAATTCAGAAGACATCTGTTCTAAATGTTTTTGTGCAATTTTATTCCCAAATCTTTTCACATACGCATTATGAAACAGTCTTTATGAACTACATCATTATTGCATTAGCCTTGCATGATGCACAATATGGGCAGTATTTATTGGTACATAATTCTCTAAATGCATTTTTTAAAACAAGTTCTTTGGGTTTCTCTCATAATTGCTTGGTGTTCATTCACCCAAATCCTTCACAGAATACAGGCATATTTACTTGCTTCTTTGCTTTTCTGTTGTGCTCATCACCTGATTAAACAGAGATATCCACTCTCTTCATGTTCGGTAATAAGTGACAGATACTTTATTAACTCAAATTCCAAGAATTTCAGTTGCAACTGTCAAGAAAAAAGTTCTGTTTCAGAAAATGTTTTCTAATCAAACACGCTAAGTAGTTTTAAATGATTGCTTGAGGAATTGCTGATGGGAGTTCTCTCATAGAGGAACAGATAGGAAAGGGTTTTATAAGACACCATTTAACACATGTAATTCCAGAATACTCCATCATCTCCCTCTACTCTTTCTCCTTGTTCTGTGCAAAAGAAATTTAGGTTCTCTGGCCAGCTCCAGGAGGAAGCTGAGTGCATTAGGTAGTGAATTCCAGATAGAGGAATAGGAGGTTAATTTATTACAACAATTTATTTTTAAATTAATGATTTGGCTTTTTCATAACGGAATGAGAAGATTCCTTCCTAGTTCACTAAGTCCTGCTGCTGCTAGGTACCTGACTTCAGGTTTCCACTGGATGACAGGCTATCCAGGATTAAGCATTAATCTACAAAAATGTTAAGCTAGCATTTTTCAGTGTTTCTTGCTAAACAGCTACAGGTAAAACAGCACAGCAGAAAAACATCTTATCCCATTTCCTCCCTGCTGCCATTCAGTTAACTCTTAACTAACTTTAATGTGGAAAGAACTGTAATACAGAACAGATTCCCTTCTCTGACCAGGACACATCTTTATACCTTGAATCAAAACGAAGGGAGCATTATTTCTTGATAAGACACATAGAATGTTAGTAGACATCTCAATGAATCACTACAAAACTGAGAACAAAATTGCATTGAGCTTCTACATTAACAGTTTAGTGGGTCTAATAAACTCTTCACAAGATTTTAGAAAATCCCTTTAATAAATTTTCTCATTGTTTTTTTCCTTTCCCTTGAATTAACGAAAGTAGTATTAAGTCAATCTATTTTCACTGGAAAAGAGGACCCACAGACATCAGATTTTTTGGTGCAACTGAGAACACTCATTTGAGTGAATGACTTATATACTGAAGTCAACAGCAATTTTTTCTATTTGGACTTTAGTTGATCCTACTTTATTTCTACTTCGAAGGCTTATTATTTCACTAGAAAAGTATGAAGATATGATAAGATCTGAGCCCAGGATGGCCAGCCAATTCCATGGAACACCAGGGCAGTGTGCCATACTTTTTTCATTGGAAACTTGCTTTAGTCCCACAGATGGGAGGCAGGTCAGGGGGAAAAATGCCAACACAGAAACATAAGATCTTAGCAGTACTGTCCGTCGACTATGACTAAAAATATTGTATAAAACATAATCTTGTTTCAGGGGACACTTAAAAACACCACCCAGTTTAAATGCAGTAGAGCAGTTCCAGTAGGAGTAATGAAGAACTGACCACCTTGGAGTTCCAATATCTTCTCTATTATTTGGCAGGCTCCATGGGATATTGGCCTTTTGCCACACCATTCGTGAGCTTAAAATCCACTTTGTGTTTACCCCTCAGTAGAAGTATCCTAACAAGTTGCCTGTAGGGAACATTTTTTCTGTACATAGGGTAAACAATTCCCAAGATAGAGTAATTGGCTCTCCAGCCTAGTGATTAGGACAATTCTTTCAAAGCCCTACAGCCTGCTGATTTTATTATTCCCTTTGTTCCTTGGGGCTCTCAGAGGGACAGGGGAATGAGAACACTAAGTCTGAACCTGAGTCTACTGCCTGTTTTTGAGTACCTTCTTAATTCACATATATGTGCTGAGAACTAATAGACCTCAAAGAATCATGTCTTCGTAAAGGAATAAGGTTTTTAAAGCACTTCATAGAAAATATTTTTAAAATTCAGCAAGTGAATACATAATTAAAAAAAAGTTATAAAATAGGCATAATAAGTTTAGGAAAAAAAAAGAAAATAATTATAATTGAGAAGTTATAAATTTTAAGATGTTAGAAAACACCAAGTGGCAGCTTGTTAAGGATAAATCCTGCTTAAACCTTAGATGTTAAGAAATGCTGCTGTAAATTACATTTCTGCAAAGAAATGGAGGTATCATTGCACTTTCAGATGGGAACTTGGCATGAATGAGTTCAATGTCAAATAAAATCTGCCTCACAAAAGTCTCTTGTATTACCTAATCACTAACCTTAAGTTGCACTAGTACAAGCAGGACATATGAATGCACGTAGTGTCTCTGTGTGGACTCTACCTGACTTTTGTCCTGAAGCATATGAAATCATTCTCATTTAAATGAGTTTAGAGTTATTCTGTGATCACTTTTGGCTCTGTGAATGTGAAGCATTAATTCAGTGACCATGTCTTTTGAGACTTATTCTCTGAAATTAGTTTGTGACCCAAAGGCCAGTCAGAATTTGACCAGAGGTCTTAATTTATAAATCTTAAACCTTCACTATTCTTGGTGTACCCTTCCTTCTTATTTCTGAAAGCAAACTTTTTACTGTATTTACAACACCCCTACCTTTGGTCCTAGAACTGTTAGAAGTTTTACAGGTGAAAAAAATTCTCAGAAGGAAATCTGAATCTCATCCCTTGTTTTCGTACTTTAAGTGCCCAAAGTAAACTTTTGTTTTATTCCAAAGGACAGTAATTTCAAACATTTCACTGTGGAAAGGTTTTTTTTTTTTTTCTCCAGTATTTCATTTTCTTCTGCTCCACTGAAAAGAGAAGAAACCCTAGAATCCAGCCCCAAGAACTCATGTGAGAAACACAGAAACCTTGTCTACTGGATGCTTCAAAACTCAGACTATTGGCCAAGGTGCCCAGAGTTTGTGACTTCAATTGGACAATCAGAAGAAGTTGACAGGAGATTGTTGTCTCCATCAAAGAATGTGAAGAGGCAAACAAGGCAACCTATGGGCCCATAGGAAGTGAGCAAAAATCTGAGAGAGCAGACACTGATGGCACATTCCCAGTAGATGGTATTGCTGTTCCTACATGAGAAGCAATTTTACTTACCTTGCACTTAAAAATTGCAACTTGTGGAAAGCTTATGTTCTCTTGGACTCCTCAAGATCAGAATGCATTGTTGTTAAATAGTGACTTTCTTTTTTTTCCTATTTCTGATTATGCTGAGGCCAGAGTTAATGCATTGGGTATGAAAACAACTGTATTGTCTGCCACTAATTTAAGCCACTAGGAAATTCTTGCACTCCACCCCGTTATACTCCTAGTAGATGTGTGCATTTTACTACCCAGTGAAAAAAGGTAATTTTTGTGGGTACCAGTATTTTAAAACCATATTTCAATAAAATTGTTCCAGAATTTATGCTTAAAAGAACCATAGTGCAACCCCCCCCCAAATTATTTGATGCTTAACAAAATGTTGCCTGTACATGTCTAACTGGAAACTCATTGCTCACTCTACTACAAAACACAGTGGTTAGATCAGAAGAACTAAGGGGTGAAAGAAAGGGCAATCTATTCTTCCTCAAATTACTAAAAGGACCACTTAACTATGGGTATAAAACCTCAACTACTGTACCGAACATTTAAAGACTCACAAAAACCTGCTCAGCGTCAAGAGTTATAGATAAATATGCAAATTTAAATATTTGGGAAACCCACATCATCTAGGTGAAACAAAAATCTCTAAGTAGTGTTTAGACAATTATAAGACTATCATTATCATTCTAGCTGTGGTCAACTTTATTGCACTTTCCAGAAAAATCCATTAGCGATGTCATGATTTAAGAAACTCTTCTTTTATACTGACGTAGTTTTAGGATGTTTACCACATAACAGAACATTTTTCTTCAATTCTGGATGGCTGGAAAGTGTTTGATTTCCACAAACCATCTTTACAATTCCTTCAGAGGAATTACTTGGACAACAAATTAATTGAACTGAATGCTCTGCCAGCTGAGTCAGTTCATTCCCAAACTCGTTATCCCCATAAATAATTATTTTGTCTCATAAAATCAAGAAGAACCTTCAGGCTTCACAGTGTTGGCACAAGGTTGGCGATGAGTTTGTGGTGTAAGGAGGTGAGAGACTGTCATTCAAAAATGTTTTGTATGGAAACATAGAATATTTTTGACAACATTATCACTCTGATAGCACTGCTAATTGTGGCAATCTCTGTCCAAGGTACTTACTTCTTGCACCACCAGTCTCTCTCCCCTCTAGCAGTTTCACAGTGAACCAGACCAAGGAGCTGATCCAGTAGAAGCACAACTTTCTTGTGTAGGTAATTTCCCAGCCAAATCACAGCTCTGATGCAGTTCTCTTGGTGGTTACCCAGCAGAGAGATACCTACTAAAGGACAAGAGCAGCTCTTAAGATGTTTTAAGCACTGGTCAAAAGCGTCAAGCTTGTCAAAAGCTAGATTGATATATATATATATATATATATATATATATATGTAAAAACTGAATTCTTATCAGGGAAGCTAAATCATTTTATTTCAGAATAGGTTGATGCAACACTGAAAGCTGGACCAAAGCCCAGTAATGTAGTGAACTGTTTATCTGGAGAAGTCATAACTCCATATGATTACTCTTAGGGACATCAGCATTATGATTGGTTGAGGATGAGAATCAATAGCAAAAAAAAAAGGTGAAAACTTCTTCCCTGATACTTCAACTACTGACATTTGAGAAGGGAGCAGGAGTGAAAAGTGAAAACTGGTGGAATTGGTTTAAATGGCTGTCCAAGAAAATCTTGTACTATAAAAGCAGGTCACTAACCTGGATCCTTCTTCCTAATTGCAACAGAGAGATTTGAAGCTGAAATAGAAGCTGACATTAAAGGTGTTGTGGTTACCTAACATTTGGTCAGCAAAATCATGAAGAGTGAGAGAAGCATTTGGGAATCTTCCACTAAGCAGATCCACTAGTGGAATTATTTTCACATTTGTTCACTCATTTCCAGGAATTTTTCAAACCCTCTAGAGGAATGAGTGATAGACAGGATGAAAAGAACCTCTGTCTTTGTTTTGTGGAAAGATTCTGCTGCTCACTCCCACTGTCTTCAGCATCCTCAGTAATGAGGTGATGAAGCAAAGCAAAGCCAACTCTAAGGAACATGTGAAATTCTAACTTAGAGATTCCAGCTCCTTCTATGTGAGCTCCTTTTGGAACTGGATTTAAAAATCTCTTACACCACAATAGCATATAAGTCCTGAAGACATACACTAACAGTATGAACAAATAATTTTTTAACAGCAAGTGTAAGCAGCATATATATGAAGGACACTATGAAAAGAAGCAGACACTGAGTTGATGAAAGTATTGAAACCTTCTGAAAAAAAACTATACTGTTAAGAGAAAAATACACTTAAATCCTTGTTTTCATGTAAGCCAAGAGCTTTGAAATATTCAAGCAGTGTAGATTAAGTTATTTTGTCTTTTTTTGCCAAAGGTTTAAATGCAGTTATGAAAGATTTCTGCTGATTGCATATCCACTAAAGGGCCCAGTTTTTAGACTTCTGGGAGCTTTTCTCACCCTGATTTTTCAGAAGAGCTTTATCAGGTTCTCCGTTGTATAGTAATTACACTGGACTCAGGGAGCACAGAGTGAAAATAGTCTGTGGACTCATGGTGAGGTTTATGTTCTTACACAGAAGGCTTAAATAGACCATGATTAAATGATCCCTGGCCTTACAAGAGGAAAGAGAAAAAGTGTTAGAATCTCACCTAAGCTATTGGAATTCCTTTTTACACAGATGAGTTTAATACCCATGCTCTTGTTCCAAAACTCATACCTTACTTCAAGGAGGCAGGGAAATTTGAAACGAATGTAGAAACAATGACTACAAAAAATATAGACTATGCAGCTGGAGATGAAATGTGAAGAATTTTAATATGCATAACATGCTACTACTACTTTCACAGAATTAAACAAAAAATCAAACAGAAAGAAGCATATTAGTAAAAACAAATTTGTATTGCTCAAGTCCCTGGGTGATAAAGAAAAATAGATCATGAAAAGAGGGCTGAAAAAAAGTATTTTGATAACAATACCCAAGACATTTAATAAGGAAGAAACAGAAGAAAAGAATATGCTCACTGCAAACTTACATTTATTTATGTAGCTTTCTTCTCCCTGTTATTCATATCAATATTTTTACTGGAAAGAAATTTAAACAGATTGAATTACATTACTCTGGAAATTTGACCTATTATTAATATTATTAGTATCCATTGTAACAATCCACTGAGCTTTGTAACTTTAGTGCATATACAATAGATTTTCTTTTCACTGTTATTCTGAAGCAAATAGGTATGAGGCTTTTGTATTTTCTGTTTACCTAAGTGGGACTTTCCCTCATACATGACAGAGGGTGGCACCACACATTTCAAAAGTCACCTTGCAACATGCAGAATCTCCTGTCAGCATCTTATCTTACCTTGGCAGTTAGAGAACTTTATAGTTTGACACAGAGTTTTTTAATCTTCCATTTTATAGCTTTAAGTTTAATAATTGCCCCCTGTTAATGATATAAAAAGAAAATGTCTCTTTCAACCATGGCACACAGTTGATCTCTGCCACTTTGTCACAAACCTCTGTGCTGCACTTCAGCCCTAGATTGTGTCTCAGTTACTCAAATCACATTTTACACAAAGGCACACAAGTTTCCCTGAAAGAGGACTTAGTGCCCCTCCTTGCTGGATTCCAAAGTTGCCAGAAGTCTGTGCAGCTATTTGGAAGTATGTGATATTTATCTCACATATATATTAATATATTTTGTCACAATTTGATAGAAAATCTATGGGGTAGTTCCTAACTGGCTAGAAGTCAAAGCAAATCAATTTAAGGATTTGAACAAAGCATCTCAACATAAAACCACCTGCAAACTTACTCTGCTCTCAGCCTACAGAAAATGCTCATCAAGAGCTCATTCAAAACAGTTTATCCACTGCTGACCTCAAGTTAGGACCATTTCCACAGACAGTAAGCCCTGTGCTTAACAGACAGCTGGTCCAAGAGCCCAGGCTCATGAAGATCCCTGCACAACTGAAGCAGCTGTGAGTTCATCACAGCAGAAGATTCAGCTCCCAAGGTGGTGTAAAGTCTTTTTTTCTTGAGAAGAAACGATAAAACAAGTATTGCACCTGCAAATGGAGAGTATGCAATGCTCAAATACTTTTGTAAAGAAAGCTTTGTACTTAAACATGAGAGGGTGCCTGTTAAAAACCAGGAAATGTACAGTTTGTTCTGGGCTGGAGGCTAAGGTCGACAGGACCTTACTGGTGCTAAGAACATTTTACACAGAGAGCTGTCAAAGGAAGGTGCTCTGGTTGCCAGCAAGCTCTGGGGGAAGATCAAACTAATGCTGTCCTAAGTTTTTCTCACAGACCCAGCTTTAAAATGGAGTTTTTCTCCTGTTGCTTTTAACTAGTGAGAATTTTCTTTTTCATAAGGGCCATCAGGCCTGTTGGTGTGGAGAATCAGTTTGGGGAGCATGCACAATGCTCTTGCCAGCAGTCCATGGTGCTGATGGAGAGATTTATACTTGAGTATGGTCAGTGTCCTCGGCCTGCAGCTGCAAAGGATTATTTCCAACATTTTTTTGAAAGGTCACTTGGTGCGTTTCTGTGTCAGCATTGTCAAGGATTTATGGACAGCAAGTAAAGGTCAATAATGCACACAAAATGGCCTGCCAAAATGAGCTGTGATCTACTAGTGGGTTGTTGCCCTCCAAAGTTCCACTGAACTGGGGATAACATACAGAAAACACACTTGTTCGTTTACCATGCTGTTTGGCAATTGCTCAGCATAGCTCAGATCTCCCGCTGAGCTGTGAAAGAGTCCACTAAAAGTCACAGTAAGAAAAATTTCAGTATGTATCATCTTCATAGTCCATTTTTCTTCCATGCACTTTCCCATTATAATGTAGTAGATTTTCATGGGTGCCCAGGGTGTGCATGTTAAAAAATAGCTGATTGTATTCAGAGATGGATGTGCCGATTTACGTTTCTGTGCTGCAGTATCCTTAATTGTGCAATATTTTTATTTAAAAGATGCTGCTGTCTGTCTTGTATTAAATTAAGAAATGAAGAAGTGTGGCAAATTGATATTATGAGATGCTTTTTTCATGACTAATGGTAAAGGCTGGACTATGTTGTCACATCTTACGACAGTAACAGCCAATGACTTCACATGAGGAACAGAGCTCAGAGATAAACTTCCCCCCATCCTCACCATCCAGATTGCACCCAGACCATCATATGTATCAGCAACTGACTGACCTATTCTCCACCAGTTTGGATCCATTTAGCTTTTGGCTTATAGTCAAAATCTATGGCTCTAGGAAATACAGAAGAGGAGGACTGTCTAAGTCGCCTGTCAACATGCATAGTGATCCACTGAGCTCAGACCCAGTGCAGCAGCCTCCATCACACACTGCTCAGCCTGCCATGCTAGTGGTAGCACTGTCCTCACAAATACTTGTAAAAACCAGCATTCCCAAACCAAAGATGTGTGGTGAGCACCAAGGTACTCCCAGGAGGAGGGGTCACCAAGTCTCAGCAGGATTACCTCCTCCCAAGTTGTCACATCCCCTTGTGCAGAGAGACAAAACCCAGACTCCTCATCTGTAACCCAGCCAGGAGATCCTGCAATAAACAACAGAGTATTGTTCCTCCCAAAATCCCTTACTATTTCCCCAGGCAATTGACTGTCTTTTCCTCCAGACTTTTTCTGCCTCTTTAAGACACCAGAAAAGGGCACCCTGCTCTGATTCCTCTCACTGGCCTTGGGTGAGATGACTGAGTGACTGCTTTCTCCTGGTTACCTGTTTAAAGCTGAAAAGAACAGACCCCCAACTAGAAAACCCTTTGGGGACGTGCCAAGTTGAGTATTTGTGCCCTGCCCCCCAAACAAGCCTGCAGAAGCCAGCAAAGTTACCATGTCTTGCATCAGATGAAGGTCTGTCCCTCAACCTGCTTCTATTTTACTGATACTAAACAAGTTATGGAATTACACCAAAGACTAAATGAAAGTTAAAATGCCTTTTTTTCTTCTGTATTAACCATTTATTTTTACCCATTTCTGTGTCTACAGTGTTTTCAAGGAAATCAGACAATCAGAAATCTCCCGTTATGCTTTCATTCCTCAGCCATTGTTTGTGCTGTTGTTCGAGCATGCCCTAGTGTGACAAACCAGTAGGCAATAATTATTGTATTATATTTTATGTTACATTAGAAATGTAGCAAGCAGGCTTGCTGTGGTGTTCTCTCCATGAGCTCAGACCACGCAGGAGCGAAATAGAGAGAATTAATACGAAGAGAAACTACTTTTAAATCTCAAAGCAGTACTTCATTTTGAGTTTTGTTCATCACTGGGACTCATGCCAAGTTTAATGAAACAGAATTTCTCGATTATATTTCCACATTACATTTCCATCTTTCACTAAAGTAGAGCCAGAAAAGCACTTAAGCACATGCTTAAAACTTCAAAATGCATTCTCAACATATTGCCTAATTCCTGTGATATTTTTGTTCACTGGGGGTCTTCACAAGTTCAGACTAATACTAGAAATTGGCTTTGATTTAGATAAAAGCATTCTTGTCCTAAATGAGGTCAAATACAGCAAGGCCAAAACCTGAAATCTTCACATGTGCTGTGGGAGACAGATACTATCATTCTTCCCTATGCAGCTACAACTTTGGCCAGTTAGACACAATATGAAGAGAAATATCTAACTCCTGTAGCTTTCTTGCCACAGACAGCTGGCCCATTTGCTGGCCCATGGGTTAGGCTGGCTCACATTGTAACATCAAGGGCGATGACTACTTCCAGCAGAGTGTCTTGCCAAGAACAGTGTTGTCCAAAATGAGCTTCAAAAACAGTAAAAGTGACAGCTCCCATGTTTTTTAGGACAGCCCTGAGCCTTTGTTGTTATAACTGGTTCCCCTCTGCCAAAGAAAGGGCATTTTGTACTCAAGGATGTTCTCAGTCATTTCCTCAGGGACCTCATGTCCTCATGTAAATGGCAGGATTCCCTAAGTGGTTCATGAGCAGGCCGGATTTTAATCCAATTTCAAAACTTCAGTAGTCTTCTTGAGGAAAGTTCAGCTCCCAGTGAGCAGGAGTATATTATTTCAATACACTGGAACTCAGAACTTTAAAGGGGTTTAAGCTGAATTTATATCCTCCAGAAAACCTTGCTCTGAGCTGAATCACATGCTCCCAGCGTCTGCTCCTTATTCTCACCTATTCTCCTTTCACCTGAGGAGTTAGATAATGTCTGGCCCAAGTACAATAAAACCCCCACCCCTTTTAAAGACCATCTTATCCTAGAACAACGTTGTTTATGTATTCCATATGGCCTATCATTAGTGTTATCCTTGATTCTCTGTCTCTCACTTTCCTCTTGTGCAATAAAAGAGATGAAGTAACACATTGTAAAAGAATGTGTTTGCAAGACAGAATAGACTTCTGCCTCTCTCTTTCAGAGGCTGCTGTGAGAACAGAGTTGCTACCTATCTCGCCAATTTGACCCCAACATGTCTAGGGCCTCTCAGAGAAATTGTGCATGAACACATCAATCTGTCCATGAGCAATAGCTCTGTGCCTGAGATGGCCATTGATTTTATTTATTTTTTTTCCACTGTTACTGCCACTCTTGTCAAAACCCGCACAAGTTACTGTTGGTATTGTTAAAAAAAGATGCTAAGGAACCTTTGGTGAAGATGCGTCTTGATCTTCTTGGAATATTTTATAAATTTTTGTCTTGCTTTTTTCAAAGCCCTTCTTGCCCAGGCAAGGCCAAGAAAATGCTTCTACTTGAAACTGAAGACTACTGGTTTTGAACATTTCTAAGAAAAAACCAAATCCACTCCAACTAGACTACAATAAATTGCCTTAGACCTGTCTGTGACAGCTTCAAAATTAGTAAGGATAAGTTCATGTATTAAAACCACCTGCTGTCTGATTTATGACAACATCTAAGAATCAATGAGCACAGGGTATGTTGTTGTAAACCAGGCTCATTTTGCCTTCTCTTTCTCTTTTATACCATTTTAATTCAAGAATACCTTCTTCATTTGCCTCAATTAGTCTGCTATAAAGCTCTTCAAAGGTGGACAGCCTCTGAGTGCAGTGAAGGCAACCTCCTGTCTTGTGCTGGAGTGGCTAGGTTGGGAATGAGGCACAAAGACTTCAAAACTGCTCTTTAACCACATACTTAGTGCCTTGTCAAGGTTAACAATGTCTGGAAATCTGTTTGTATGTCTCATTTCATTGTCTGCTAGCCATCAGGTCATTGAAGAAAAACCCCAAAAAACTATTGATGGTATGTCTTCTCTTGTCATTGCGTGGAAAAGGTTATAGAAGCATAAACAACCCAAAGATATCTGTCTTTCTGGATTGTTTGAGGATAACCTCAATCCTAATGAAGATGTAAATGATATCAGAATCTGAAGCATAGACTCTGATGGAAAGAGAAATTATTATTTCTCTTCTGTTTCCTAAGTGATGAGACTCACAGGCACTTCTCCTTGTGTTTCAACCCAGACATAAGAAAAAGACATTTTAAAAAATCCTATATCTCTTCTTTTCTCTTCACCGAAGATCTGCTGTGTCACTGGTTACTCAGAGAAAGTCACTGCTGGATTTGCTGAAATATTTTTGAAGTGAGGTATGTGTAGAGGGTGGGCAGATTTGTTATAGTGTTAAAATTATTTTTCTCATGCAAAAGAGAGCAAATCAATCAACATGGAAATATAAAAGTGTACTAGTTACTAGTAAGTCCTCTGAATCTTTCTTTTTAAGTCAGAGGAAGTTTGAGTAACTGTGCTCCTGCCAATTTCGTTTCATGGTCTTGTGTCAGTGTTCCTTCTACACACATCTATCAGTTTCCAGACAGAAATATATTCTGTAATTCTGTGTGCCTCTTTGTTATCCTTGTAAGACTCTGAATGACTTTTGCCTCAGTTATTTTTCTTTTGTCTGCCTTCTGAAATCTCTTTTATTTGGATTTTTCTACAAGGTCGGTCAGAAACAAAATAAGTTAAAATCTATGGGAAAATCAAGACATTGGGAGAGACACTAAAGTTCTAAACCTAGATGCATTCATACAAACACTGAAAAACCTTTGGCCACCTCAGGTGCTTGTTATTTTAATATTATTGCCTCTGCCTGACAGTAAAAGTGAATTGGAAGAGTGTGTTTGAAAAACCCATATGTATAACACACATCTACGTGTAGCTGAACCTCTACACTCGTCTGTTTGTTTCACACTGTTTAATTTCATTTAAAATGGCAAAGTCTTCTTTCCTCTAGCGTACTCACTGCTGTGTAATTTATAGTGCCATGCGTCTCCATTCTGTTACACATAAATTACATGTCTGCGGCAAATAAAAAGGTAAGTGCAATCCATATTGCAAATGCATTGTGCCACTAAATTTGCATGCTTTCTCCTTGTTCTTCTTCACCTCATGGAATTTATGTGGTCATTGTAGCAATGTCTGATATCACAATGTGTATCCTTTCATCAGTTATATTGGGATTTTAAAACTAGCTGTTTGCTGTTTATGACAATGTACTGTTTATGGCAATGTACACATTGTCATAGCAGTCTTCACTAGCTCCCCAAATAATTTTCAAGCTGTGGTAAAAAAATCTGTTGAACAGTAAGATAAGGACACTGCTTGAAAATACACATTTTTTTCCTCTAATTTTATTCACATTCAAGAAAGCTTTCCTAAATAAGATTATTATTTTTAAAAAATTAAATCACTCTACAGATTTAAATCCACTTGTAACAGGAAATTTTTTAATCTTAGTTTATCTCCTGATGCAGTACACCATCCAGCCTTTTCAAGGCACGTAAAGTGATCTACCAACTAGATTTGAATGGATAGTAACTTTAAATGAGGTGACTTTAAACACAATAAAATAAACAGTTCTGTGAGAAGATAGCCCATCGAATTTCAGTCTCTAAGGTCTGGTGTCTTGGGTCGAAGATTCCATGTTCTGACGTTGTGAAAAAGAAAAGCTTGTGTGTCACTTTACTTGAACTGTGGCACAGTCTCTTGCTTCTCTGCAGCATCCTATTTTGTCCTAGGGTGACTCTTCAATGCTTGTATCCCCAATTGTCTGTTCTGTTTATGCTGTATGTTAAATTCTATACCTTTAAAACCAATTCCAAGAGCGAAAGAGGAGAAAGAAACAAGGCAAAATTTGTTTCAAATACAGCCTAACTCCTACACATTCTTTCTCCTAGGCAGTGTTGTCTGCAGCATGGACAAACTGTAGGACAGAAATCTCCTGAGTTTTTAGTTAGTTTTAGCTAACTAAAGCAGAAAAGTTCCCTGGACTGTTTTTTTTTTTTTCTTTTTTCTCAAGACTATTTAAACCTTCTCCAAACTAAAAAACACAGAACACCAAGAGCTTGCACCTGCAGCCCACCAGGGCCTAGACCTCCAAAAATGCTGATAAACTACTAAGCAAACTAAGCTACCCACAACAAAGACTTTCTAAATTTACCATCTAACTTCAGAACAACAAAAAGTTTTATTATTTCATATTATTCATTTTTTATGCTTGTGAGCGCTTCGTTTGTTATATAAATAATTTTTTCCATTTTTCTCCAAAGAAGTTTTTTCCAGAAGCAGTTAAGAAAAAGAACTGTTTAAGTTTGCTTTCTCTCAAATTTACCCTAAACCAAGACAAATTTTTACAAAGATTTTAAGAATTTAGATTCACACGTGGTTGCATGAGCTTCATTCTCCAGGAAATTATGACAACAAGAAAGAGAGATTTGGAGGTTTTTCACTGGAACAAGTCAGTACAGCTTCACTTACCTCAGCGAATGGAAGTGAATTGCTGAGAAGCTGAGTGCTAAAAATAGATAGTAATTAAAATGGAAATATTGGGCTGGGCAAACTCTACCTGAATGCTCTCTCTCCTCTGCACCTCCTTGAAATACAAATACAGTGTAATTGAATTTGAATGAATTATTCACATGAATTATTTGCAGGTTTTTAAGTGAGCATCAGAAACAACACTTTAAAACAGCCACTGTACACGTACCCTGTAATAAAAATAAATCTAATTGCTATAGGCATAAACAAAAAGTTCAGTTCTCACTCTTGACTTTTTGATAGTATTTCTGTAACAGCGCCATTCTGGTGGAGGAGAAACAATGCTATAAAAAAAAAGGAAATGCAGTTTCTCTATTTATCTCCATCACCTTCTGATGAACTACCAGAATATGCTCACAGTAATTTGCAATGCTATGGAGTATCTGTATTTTGCCTATCCCTGCGAAGCCATTATCTAATCAAGTCTTACATAATAAGTAAATAAACTAAAACCAAAATATGATCTATTGACATTATTTGAAAATTATATTATTAAATAAAGTCTGTTTAAAAATATTTCCTGTGATAAATCACTATTTGTCAAAAATTCAAATCAATGAATGTTTTTAAAACACAGAAAACAGAGAACTTCAGTTATTTTTAAATTGTGTCCATAAATAACAACTTCTTCAATTAATCTGATTCAGTACGTTAATCAAACATTATTGATTAGTAGACAGAAAATGTGATGTGCTGATGTGGCTGGTGAGGGAGTTGTTTAAGCTATGGAAGTCTTTAAAAAATTCCCCCTCGCCCCAGCAGGGTGATCTCAGGTGAGATGTTAAATGTATGCTCAGCCGCTGGCTGCAAGGAGTCACTAAAGCAAACACTGGAGCACCTTGGTGGAGGCAATTGCAGCCTCAATACCATCAACTGACAGTTCTGCTCAGTGACCCTCTCAGATCTCAGGAAAGGTCTTTTCAGATTCTGGCTCTTGCTGTATTGATTTCAATCAGCAGCTTTTCCTAAGAGCCCCACTTCGAAATAGCCCTGACAGAATTTCTACTCTCTAGACTAAGTTTTATCTCAGGGTTTTTGTTCACATTTGACATCGTTCAGATAAATTACAGGAGAGGATTTTTTGTGCGTACTTGTTTCCCTACCCACATTTTTTTTTAATTATGTTTGTTCCCAACACAAGTAAATCTTTCTATTTACTTATGCTTTCAGTCGCTCTATTGAGGGAGGCACACTGAGCTGCCTCAAGTGTTATTTTCAAAATGTTTTTACATTTTTGGCCATGCTTCAGTGGGACCGAAGTATTTCTGTCAACGACTTCATTAATGCCAGGATTTTACTGCTGGCTTTTGAATGCTGGAGGCACCCCACTGGAGGCCCTCTCACCGCTCAAATCCCCGTGCTTTCCTCTTTTCCTGAACAGAGCACTGAGGCTTTGGTAGCCCACACATTCCAGTGGCACAAGGCTGCAGAGGGAGCAGGCAGCTGCCACTCTGCACCAGGGCACAGAAGTCAGAGCAGAAGGGCAGGAAAGTCTGCCCCACCTTGCTTCTCCCTCGTGGGAGGCTGCACCCGCTGCAGCGCATCACCAACTGCGTGCGGCAAAGCACACGAGGGCACCCAAAGTCACTTAAGTCATGCTTGCACCCCCTAAATTCTACAGCTCTTGGCATAAATTAGAGCAGCCTAAAGGGTTTTTCGATGGTTAGTGTTCAGGAAGAGGGGTACGAGTATTTCAGACAGTAAAAAAGTTTCAAAGTTTTTTCTTGTTTGCTGTTGGTTTTTTGTTGATGCTTTTTTTAAATTAAGAAAGCTATCAGGAAATCCTCAGCAGAAACTGAGAATGGGTTCCTGATGGCTGGCTGGATTTTGCCAAGATCCATTTTAAGGTTTACTTTGAGTAAGCTCAAATCAGTTTGCCATATGGAATTACTCCGTGCAGCCATCTGACCTAGAGCAAAACTGAACAAAGCTGAGATTATTTACTAAACTCCTAAACCACTGGCTGTTTTGCATCTCTCCCACACTGGATCTAATTCCATAAGTAAATAAGGACATATTAAGTTAAAAATCCAAGTCAACGAATAGACCAAATAGTTGTACACAAGGCAGGCTATTTTGTGACACACAAAACACAGCTGCGGGTCAACATTCAAACCTGAGACTGTCTCAAAGCTTGTTGGCACCTGCAGTTTAGCATATTTACTGCTGTAGCCAAGAAGATTGATCACAGGAAGCCAAAGCTGTTCAGTAGAAAAAATAAAAATAAGAATCAGCTGTTTTCTATAAGCAGTCTGTCAGATAACCAGCCTAATGAAACCATGAGCACTTCTCTTGAGCTCAAGAAACATTCATGCTGAAGACGGTACTGGAGTCATTCTAATATTGTGCAGTTGTTTTGGAGGTTAAATAGAAAGCAGCACAGAAGAAAGAGTCTGCCTTGGTGATTAGAGAAAAGTCAGAAACATAACATCAAAATGCACAGTTTTGCCCTTGATGAAAATAGACTTAACACTTAGGCTGGATTTTTCACCTCACTATGCGCTCCAAATTGAAAACACAAAGGGTGCCTTTCACTGGTATTCTTTAAAAAAAAAAAAGACACAACTGTCCCACAGAGCAACCAGACAGGCAAAACACAGTCCTGTTTTTGTTAAAATAATTCATAACCTGATGAAATGTCCTGTGTCAGAATCAAAACCAAGAAGCTTCAAATGAGAAATGCATCTAACTCCTGTTAAAACTGCATAAGCTGCTTGCAGTCTCAGCTCTCCCCATCCTGGGCTCCCAATGGATGCAATAGTAAAAAGAAAAGGAGCAAAAGGCTCAGCAGACAGCAGTCTTAATGTCTTTTGACAGGACACATCACCAATTTAGAAAACACTGACATTCATGCATGGAATTTTGGCTAGCTTGTACATACCAGTGGTGTCACCAGCCATCCCTCTGGCAGAGCCAAAGGGCATTCCCGACAAAGTGCCTTACCTGGTCGCATACAGGCATGACTCCACTGGGCAAGCATTTATCCTGTGTGATGACAATAGTCTCTCACATCTTCACTGAGTTTTGCTAGAAAATGTGGAAGGAAAAGTATAGTTTCACATGTTCTGATACCTTCTTCCTTGCCTTTCTTACCACTTGTGAAAATAATAGCGCAGAAGAAAAGTGGCAGCCTAACATGCTTTACCTCATAAAGTAGACAGTGCTATGGTAAAAAAGTGTTTTTAAGTGGTGGTATGATGCTCACAGCTGTTTCAGCTATTCTGCACTTGATAACTCTCCACAGGCTAGAGGGCCACCTCTTTTCCTGTGTGATGAACAGGTAGGCAGGCAACCATGGTAGGTAGCAGAAATCGGTGTAGCCTTAAGGCTGCTCTAGCAGATCCCAGGTATCCAGACAGTTCAGAACTCTCTCAAGCTTCAAGGGAGATAGAAGGAACTATATAAAGATTCCTGCTTGCCCTTTGAAAGTGAATCAAATTGTCTCTGGAAATATATCTTGAGGGGAAATTGAAAGCATCCAGCTTGAAAAAGTACCTTAAAGTCATAACTCTATTCTCAGATGCCTCCTTATCAGAAAACGTTTTTAAAAATCTAAAAATGTAATACATTTGATAGTCTACAAGTTTATCTATTTGCAACAGAGCTTTGATATAGCTTTGAAATATGTCACACTAACAATTCCCAGGAATATGGCTGGATGTAAAAATTAGCTCCCCTATGAAATTTACCACCCAATATGCTGGGTACAAAATCATCTCCTGATACACTGGGTACAAAATCATGGAGTTTACAGTCAGTTGAAAGCCTGAAATATGCTGATACTTTCTGGGTTCTATTTTCCAGCTGTTTGTTTCTGCTCTGCATTTTATATTAATACTTTTGTTATAGAATACTTTTATTTATTAATTAAAAATAGTATAGATCAAAAAGGAAAAATACAGATAACATGACAAAAATGACGAAATTGATGACATCTCAAGATAATAATGAATAAATGAGAAATAGTGATGAGAAGAGCAGCAATAATGAACATTTAATTATTTGCATGTAATTTAATGTGTGTTTAGAAAATGACCCAACTTTAAGTTTCCCTCTGAGATGCATCTGGTTGTAGTGTTTGTTTTTATTTTCAAATACAGGTGTATGTTCTCTGGTCTCAGTTTTCATCTTTATGTTCTGTTTGCGGGCTAGAAGTGATGACATTTTGCAATGCAGCTAAAGTAGCTCGCATATTTGGTATGCTGAAGGCATCTATCATCTTTTGTCTGTAGCTTTTCTGAAAAGTTCATCACCTCCATTCCCTCAACCAGCTTACTTGTAGCAGAACTAATGCCTGTGAGAAAAAGATTGCAGGGTCCTCAGTATGACATTGACACCAGCTGCATAAAGGAGGGAAAGGGAAAAGGAAAAGCAAGTAATGGAAGCTGTTGCCAGATAGCCATTTTCTTCGTCAGAAGGGACACAAAATTTTTAGCATCAAGAGAAGAAGCTAGAGCTGAGCAAGCTAGATCCAGGGAAATAGAACAGATTATTCCTGTGAAAGACAAAAACAAGAGCCCAGACTGTGGGAGAAGGGCAATGACAGACTGTGGCAGAGAGAGGTGTCTGCAAGGAAGAGAAATCCTGGCAATGGTCAGGCTGAGATGTTTCCATGTGTACACACCCTTGCACCCAGCCTCAGGACCACAGTCCAGAATGCTGTATGAATGCACAAGCCATGTAGACCTTCAGGCTTTGTGGGGTGGTAGATAGCCCTTTTTACTCACACAGGCACACAGCGGGCTGTATCTGACCTCCCGACAGTCAGAGGAGCTGTATCAAGTGAAATTGCTGATGCTGAAGCCTCTGATGGCCACCATATGTGGATAGAGGAAGTTCCTGATGGTATTGCACACTTTTATTACAATGACCATGACAGCAGATTTCCTCAGAGAAGAGAGATTTGCCAATGAGCATGGAAATAAAGAGTGAATAGACACCAGTGGGCAATAGAAGGACACCAGAAGAGAGACCAAGGAACTGGCATGGAAATGGCAGAACTTGAAGTATGCAGAAGTGAGGATGATACTCAGATTTGTTGCAGTGCTTAACATGGAGAAACTAGGACTACTGTTGTCCTATGGAGAACAATGGGGTCTCATGACTGCCTGTGGATCTCAGCGTGGTTTTTTCTGTGT
>VZSR01003807.1:31885349-31922325 GCA_013398615.1 Brachypodius melanocephalos | reverse complement strand
CAGCACGTTTTGCACAGCTAAGCAGCATAGTTTGGTGAAAAGATGCCACTGCTTCCTTCTCTCCTGCACGAGAACCAGGACCCAAATTTAGGCCAAGGAGAAGGGAGCTGCCTAAATTAGCCCATAGGAAATGCTAACATCATGGGTGCAGTTTAAACTTCTAACTCAATGCTACAGGGTATTCCCCAGTCCCCAGGAATGTCTCTAAGAACCAAACACCTACATCCATGCAGGAGCAAAGGGCTGCACCTCCATTTTATGCTTTTAATTTACCTGGGACTCAAAACTGACTCTTCTGTGCATCACATCCCTGGTGCTTATGTATTTGCTCTGTCTTGTGAGTGGGAAATCTGTGAACAACCAGCTGCTGTCTCACCTCACCCTAGCACCAGTCTCCCACTACTCTGTCCCATCTGTCTTGGGTTTATTCCCTGCAGGGAAGAGACTAAGTGACAGTGTCTGAGAGGATGGGGTTTGATGGCTCGGAAGCTGACCTAGAAAGTAAGAGCTGTGACTCAGAACTCAAGCCCAGAAGGACCTAAACCCCAGACCAGGCAAGGGTTGTAGAACCTCAGGTGCTACACATTGTCTCCTGTTGCTCTGGGTCAATTGAGATATTCAAGCACAAAAACCTCCAGTCACAGCCAGCTCTCAATCTGAGTGCAGTTTAGCAGTGCTAAATAGTGCTAATAGTGTTCTCACTATTCCTGTGCCAGAACATTGCTCTTTGAGTATGTTGCTTTAAGCACTCAATGGGCCTCACGCTCCAAGTCAGCAAGCTGATTTAGCTGAGGCACAGGGGCACGGGACAGCTTCGAGAAACAAGGGAGATGATGCACAAAGTAGATAATTAACCTTAATTAAGTTCTTCCTTAAAGAATAGTATTTGGGCAGATTAAGGCAACTCGAATGAGGTAGCAGCATCTTATCAGTGTCTTTTCATAGTTTGACAAACTTCATTCAAGATTCAGGGTGTCATTCAGGAATTCATTTAGGATTCACAGGAACCAAAATAAATTATTTTACCCTGTCCCCTCCCAATGCTAAGAAATGCTCTCATAAAATAGATTCCTGAAATGTATACTATATGGGACAATCTTTAGTTTAAAAATCTAGAAAAACAGACAAAAATTGCACATTGGTAGCTATATTTTAAACAAACAAAAAAAAATCTTCACATAATAAATACATCTTATGCACATTAACTTCAAATTTACTTCAGAAAGCTATTTACAATATAAATAATTATAAATGGGAACACTTTGCAAGATATTGTTGACATAACTAAATTATATTTTCTACATTACATTCCAAAGGAAAACTACAGATGTTATGCTACAATGTCGCTAGACCCTTTACATTGCAAAGCATGGCGTTTGAAAGAGTGGCAGCTTGTGTCTTTTTGTCCATAAATGTAACCATTGGTTTGAAGCAAACATGAAATAATTCATTCTGTCTCAAGTGCTTTCTTCTTGTTAGATTAGTCTATTTTATGCATTGAAATATTTACCTTGGGAAAAAGTTGCAGTGCCCTATATGTGCTTTTTCTAATAGACTTTGTTTCCTTAGAATGCAAAGGTGCCAACATTTTGTATTGTGTGAAAAAAGACTGTTTCTTGCACTTTAAAACTTCCCCTTGCATCAGTAGCTGAAAGGGAAAATAATAAATGCAGAGCAAATTTCAATAAATAAAAATGTTTAAAATGGCCTTTGGAATCCTAGAACAAAAGAAAGATTAAGAAATTTGTGTGAGAGGGGAGTTAAATAGGGAATGCAACCAGACAAAAAGCTTTTTTTCATCCTATATTTGATCTTTTCTTTCAAATACAGCTTAATAGATGGAGTCATAAATTAACTCTTTTCAAGAAGGGATATATTCCTAACAACTTAGAGCCAGATTTATCTACAGAACTCTTGTAAGCATAAGCTAAATGCTACAGTGAAGTTTAACCTCACAGCTTTTTTTTTTTTTCGTTAATAAATGCCCTAAGGAAATGTGAAATGCAATCACACTAGTGCTCTCACTGTTCTGAACAGAAGACTATTTCATTTTTCTGGTCTTCAAAATAACAGCTAAACCCTCAGCTACACCTCTAAAAGACTTTCAAAACACCAAACTGAAGGGTTACAGAGATCTGGAGGGGGGGTTGATTTGCTTTTTGTTGTTGTTGTTTTTGGGGTTGGTTTGGGGTTTTTTGGTTTGGGGTTTTTTTGCTTCTCAGTGAACAGAGCTGAAATATCTAGCCATCAATACTAACTGCAAATAAAATAGTTTCTGCTCCACACTGTGGAGCTATCTGGAGTTAAGCCAGTATACCTACAGGAAAACATGTTCATCCACCATTGTTCCTAATAACAAAGCCTGTATTGCCTTTAGGCTCTTAGGTGCTTTAAGTAAACTTGCAACTCAAGGAAAGAGCAGGGCCTGAATCCATTTGCTGCCAGACATTAACTATAGCCACCTTAAAATAGACATAGCTCGGTCTAATCCTGGGACTGTGTGCTATAATCCCCGTCACACGCAAGTTTGTGTGCAGAAAGTCTGAAACCAGCATGTCTGCCACAGCTTTGTTCCGTGACTGAAAGGTTACCTGACCTTTGGAACAGCCAGGTTTTGATTTTCTGGGATGGCTGTACCTTTTCCATAAATACTATGTGGCCTTTTATTTTTTTTTTTCCCAACTCACTCAGCATACTGGCATAAATGAACGTACGGTGGTTAACACACTCAGGGACATAAATGAGTAAATGCTGCATGTGTAGAGACAAAAATGAGATTCAGATAACAGTGATTGAAAGAGTCTGAAAGAGCAGAATTTCAGTGGGTAACCCACAGCAGTATTACAGACAGATCAACAAAAGCCATTTTTAAAGCTTAAGAATATTTTTGGGGCTCTTCAGCTGGGAGAGATGCACTCATTTTTTAGAACAAAGATGACTTTTCTTGTAGAAACACAGCCATTAGAGTTATTATCTTCCATAGCTCCATACTCACATCTTGAGATTTAAGGAAAAAAGAATTACAAAACAGCCCTCAAATCTATTATCAAAAGTCAGCTTTCCTTCCCTTGCACATGTTAAGTAGTACCTTACTCCACAAATATTCCCCCTTGAATAAATGGAACAAATTGCTGAGTAAGGTTCTTCTTTTAATTAAGAATTGCTTTGCGAATTTGTCCAAAATCACAAACTCTATGCTCATGGAGTGTGATTTTATATAAAGCCAAGAGGATTTTTTATTTCTTTAAACAAAAGATATATACTAAGATTGTAATGCACAAAAACCATAATGCACCATCCACTGACATCAATAAGAAATGGCTTGAAAGAGCTGTGGTCACTCTGTATTTGCAGTAGTTGCAAAATATTAATTTCACCTTAATAGCTAACCAGTATTATGTTAGAGAAATGATGCAATACAGCAATTTATATTGTTTCTGTTCCAAAACACCACGTACATACCTTATTTAAAATTATAACATTTCGCTAATGTGATACATTTGAAACTTATTTGGTTCAAATGCCTTGCATTTTTTAATTTTGTAAGGTATTTCTTCCCATCTGATTTGGAAAAGGAAGAAACATAATAAAAAGATTATATCCTTGAAGGATACTAAATGGAAATTTGAATTACATAAATATGTAATGGAAAAATAAGCTTTATACCATATTGAAAAGCACATGTAATATGAGCTGCAATGATATTATATGCTATAATTAAGATTGCAGTCTTGCTTTCATGTAGCATGTAGCATGCAGAGTCTATGTTTGCAAAACTCAATGCTTTCTGTCAATTAGGAAGAAATCCCTGGCTATCTAAAGAAGCAGGATAGCAAACAAGCTGACAGAAAAACATCCATCTCCAGCAGACTGTATTGAAGTGCTAAGAAATACCAGTTGCTGGAATCTCATAGATAGGAGATAGAGCATCAGCCTTTGCTTGTAGCACAACGTGGCTGCATAGAGAGACATCTCTACTGATTTATTACATTAATTACAGTGTATTTTTTTGCATTTGTAGTGGACTAGAACTATTGAAAATAGGATAGATAACTACAGTTTTGGGATCACTGTAAATAAGGATGGAGGACTTTTATTGCATAGCACACTGGCTTTTTTTCCTAGGTGAAGTCATGTAGCATCTTCTGCTGTGCCTGTTGGTCTTATAAGTCTTCTGTTTTTCAGAGGTGCCTGTCAGAATGCAAATGCAACAGTTGCCAGAGTGAGATTTCCTGACTACTTCTGGCCGTTAGACCACAGCCAGGGAACTGCAGCTGGCCTGCAGAGCTTTGTTGCCTTCTAACTAAAAGTTTGATAGCAAGAATGCTTTGTGATCTCAACAAACCCCATTCATTCAAACAGTTTAGAAGACTCTTTTGTAGTACAAAATAATATTGACACTTAGGCATGGTTCTATATGTACTTGTACATATATGATACCATGTACCTCTATTCTGATTCGCTTTGCAAATTGTATTTTAATACTGTAAAATGAGACTCCAAGTACAAGTTTATTCATATCATTCATAGGAACAAGTCAAATAAATATGTATCCAGAGCTAAATTTATCAAAAATACTTTCTTATTCCTATGCTTTAGGAATATATACAATTGTTGGACTGAAAGAAGTCCCATTTTGGTCCATTTCTTCCTCTGAGTTAACAGTTGTCAATGTTTTTCTTCCCCTCAATTATTTGCCTTGTTGTTATCTTAAAACAAACAAAACCTCTATCTGCTTCTCTTTATTACCTTCATTATCCATTTGGCAATGAGTCAAATAAACTTCTTGCCAAATCATTTTGCTCTCATTTTGCCTTGGCTATCATTCAATGCCCTGTCTCTCATTTCTGCCGCTAGTTCAAATAGTTTTAGACCATTATTTATCTTTCCTCTGTGCAGAGTTTGATGCACATCAGTGACATTATGCCTTACTCTTTTCCTTTACAAAGATGACAGACCCAGTTTATTTAAAGCTTTTATTAGATCTTTCAGTCTCTTTATCTTTTGCTGAGCTCTGCTCCACCTTTTCTGTTACGAGGTTTAGATAATAAAGACCAGACTGTGTTGTTCTCCCTTGTGTTCAACGTGCATTTCACCAGGAGTGATCACACTGCAGTCAACAAAGCTTGCTTTTGGAGTAAGGTACTACTCAATTCAAGATTCACAATCTGCTTTGGAGTGATCGGGACTATACACAGTATTCCAAGTTCAGAGAGGTAATTTCCTCTGCTTTCAAGTACATCTCTACTTACGTGGTTTATAATGTTATTATTTAGCTTTTGCTTCTGATTAGTTTTATTTGGAAAGAGTATTTTTAACCCACCCATAGCATGCTGGTTTATATTTAGTCCCATTGATGACTTAGTCCCATATGCTGAGCTTCTGAATGTTACAAATTAAGCTAGTCTTAGAGCTAATCTCATTTTAGTAACCACCTCAGGTCCCTTTTCCTCCACATTGGCATAAGAGGGAGCAGTGGTCCCTCCTGTTGCAGTCAACTTTGGGACCATATAAATGCCATACAAAAAAGAACAGGTCTAGCAACTGTGACTACAAATGCCCTATTTTGCATTTTTAGCATATGTTTGCATTTATTCTTTTCCAATCAATCAGTCTCTTTGTTCACAAGGTTATTAAAAGTTTAAAAAAAGTTCCTCTTTCTCTTTTGATGTCTTGTATAACTCTAGGACAGGCTCTGATAATACCAGCATTCTTAATACAATTTAATTCCTTGGAACACTGATTTCCCACTACTTTTTTATGCACATATGGCTGATTTTAATATTCATAATATTTTCTGATAGTCATTAAATTATCTGCTGCAATCAAGAAGGGAATTCATATTTCTTTATCAAGGTCATGCCTATTACTTTACTGTGTTTCAGACAGAGTAGTTATGGTACTCTATACTCTCTTAATTTACTCCAAAATTTGATCAGAAATTAGACAAACAGCCAAACAGTTTTTACCTATTCTTGACTTATGTATTTTTACATTTATGCAACTGCATTTGTATTTTACAGCAATATTTCTATGATTCTATTGAGTTTCTTCTGTGTTTTAAATTAATTCTTAATTATTCAGCCTCTTTTCCTTATTTTATCATTATTACTAAATGGCATATATAGCTACAGGGTTGTTTATCTTGGACCATTCCTAATTCCAGTCTATTCTCCCTGCTTCTCCAGGCAATTTTTTTCTGTTTTACTCCACTACCCACCATGGGCAACCTTTCAAAAACACAAGAACCATCTCCCATCTCTACAGCAAGACAAGCAAGCCCTTTACGTTTCTCAAAACTACAGTGAGAACACCCCTCTCTTTTTAATATGGTAGAAGCAAATATTTGGCCATACTAATCATAAGGACTCTTCAAACCAAGCACATGTAAATAGCTATGTTTGTGAGTACACAAGAACATAATGATTCAAGGACGTCTCTCTCTTTTCTCCCTTTTTTGATTTTATATAGGTCAGCCATGGATGCTTTATACCACACAGCAGCATAGCATGCTTGGCCTTTGGGGAGCAAACAAATCTCCAGAAGTACACATTTTGTTGTGTATTTCAAAGGAACACATCCCAACTTCCTGTGTAAAAAGCATGTATAGCAGTTCTGTTGCCTGGTACCTATGCAGTTCAGAAGATCTGCCCTTGGCAGAGTTTCCAAAAAACACCTCCTACATAATGTGGATAAACTGCTCTGCTAGCCTGCCACAAGCACTCCCTGCCTGGACCTCTTCTATCGTTCTCAGCATGCATGGCACCAACTTTGAGTTTAGCTCCATTTACTCTAACCCTGCATGCCAGTGCATTTTTTTTTAAGTAATGTGTTTTAACTAACTTATCCCCCCAAACCTTAGGTTCTTCTTTCTAGTGCACTGTTGTATGGGAAATGCTGGTAAGGACAAGGGCATGAAAACATACAATATCTTCCAATTAGATCTTAATGGTCATTTTTTAAAGCACAAAAAATTTTAGGAAAAAAAAGTGTCAGCTTCCATTGGTTATTATAACAGATGTTCCCTTGTGTCCTTGTGCTGGATCTTGCTGCATCCTTAAGTGAGAAGTCACATCAAAGTGGGATCCATTACAGCCTAGTGAATAGTTTCTAATTGTTTCAGTGTCATATAGATGCTCCAGGGCATATCCAGTTAGTGTGTAAGCATGCTTATCAAAGTACTGCCTGTGAGAGCTGTAATAATTTGGAGAGGCTGCTGGATGATCTCCTTGGGTTTGATGAGGGGACATGTCTGAATGCAGGTAGTCTTTAGCAAGTACCAAACTAGATTTTGATATTCGGTCAGAACTGGGGCTACTTATCCTAGACAGTGTTGTGGGGCTGTTGTCATAGTCATTTTCGTGTGGGCTCATGATCTTTCCATCTCGCTGCTGGATGTGTTCACAAGGAGGAGTGTTGGCAACTGTTGGGACGCGGCAGACATCCACCGCCAGCTGCTGCTGAGGGTAGTTTGCAAAACAGATAGCGTGCTTCTTCCCCGTGCCATTAATGGAGACCAGTGGGTCAGGAGTGGTTTTCCGCAGCTGTAGCCTGTTTTCTTCTTCTTTAATCATCTGCTGGGTGGCTCTTATTAGAGTTTCGATTTTGCTGGGCTCGTGCGGACTGCTCTGGTACTGCTCAGCACGGTATCGGTCGCCTGACTCGCTGGCAGAGCCAGGATCAGGTGAGCTAACAACACTGTCCTCATCCCAGTGTCCTCTTCCTAGGAAAGAGAGAAAGGAGGTTTAAGCAAGCACCGAGGTTTAAGAAGGCAAGTGATCTTGAAGAACATGTAATCCGAACCTTATTTCACACACAGAAAATCAAGTAAGAGGTAAGTCGTAACAGTCACCAAAAAAGACTCCATGTTTTTCAGCGACAAACTCTAGTTTCCAGTGTCTCCACTTGAAACAAGTAACATGGCTGAAAATATACAGAGAGATCTAAGCACCTCAACACGGGTATCTGGTGCCACCTGATATACTCTTGGGTAGCCAAGCACCTGCATAAGCCCTGCAGGTATGGAACAAATTCTAAAGCAGCTCTATCTTTCAGAGCAGCTAGAGGCCAGGCAAGGGCACATCAAAGTGCCCTCAATGCCGGTGTTCAGGTCTCTGGCCCCTTACTACTTCTTTGCATCAACAAGTTCTGAGTGAATTTGGGCCATGGTGAAAATAAAAATCTCATGGAATCACAAACATACAACTAGGAGCTAAAACAGAGAAAGCATTGAGAAATAACTTCTGGTTATATAGAGACTTTATGTGGGTTACACAACAAGAAATAACCACAAGTAATGAAGGGACTCTTCTTCAAAAGCTTGAGAACCCACAGCTGCTAGACAGGGACACTGTAAAAATGTGATGTCATATCCCCATAAATAAATATTTGCTTTTGAAATGGGAAAATATTACAACATTCTTACCTCTCTTTAAAAAATAAGGCCCATATACATATCAGAGAAGGTGTTCAGCTTGCAAGTAGCTGAAAGGACAGAATCATACCTGTCAGTCCTCACCAGGAAGAAAGTGAGTGGCCCCAAAACCTAAATGGTCAACATTATGATAAAGGCCTTGATTTGCTGAGATACATTCCTGTGGGAGGACATGTGTGAGACTTGCACATGTTAGTTATCAATGCCTCTGTCTTGGCACACACAAAGTCCTCTTTGAGGATGAAGCTCGTTGGGTTGGCTGACAGTACTCCTCAAAGCAAACTCATTTTCAGACTAGCCCATGAAGTTTCCTCTGTTCTGTGTTGGGTCAGGGCATACAGATCTGTTTGGGTTGCAGACCACTACCACTGCATTGCAGAGTTTACTACAAAAATCAGTGATGGGCCTTTACAATAAAAATATCCTGCCACTGCTGGGGAAGTACTGCACTGTGGAGTATCATTGGCATGAATTTATCCTTCACATCCTCTTAAGAGCTGGACTCAACATGCCAGGGCTAGTCAGATTTTTTTCCTCAAATCTACACAAAGACTGAAGACCTACTGAAAAAATGTAACACTTGATTTAAAAAAACTCCAAACCTGCAGCACCTGAAATTACAGCAAAGCCAAACAAGAAATTAAAACCAAATTATACCTTTGCGTTAATTATTTGTGATAGAGGTATGGAATTAATATCTAATCCTTTTCCATTTGTACCTCAGTATGATATTTCTACACTCAGCAAGAATTATGCATAAATTTTTCCAGAAAATTATCATACTTTGCTAGTTTCTCCTTTTTTTGAGAAGAAAAAATGTAGAAAAACACAATAGGGCAGAAGTACAGAACAGACACAAGGAAGGAGGCATGCTCTCACAGGAAAAGTTGAGAACAGTCCTCATCAGCAAAACTTTCTGCTCCTTTCCTTTCTTGTTTTTTCTCTGATTGTATTTCCTAGTACTTGCTGTTTAATATTTTTTTTTCTAATCTCAGTATAATTTTCCTCACACTGCAGCAAAACAGAACAGTTCTTTTTTGTTTACAAAGCCTTGTTCTGCAGATCAATGGAATAATACTAATGTAATCTGCTTTTCTGAGTTTTTTAGAGGCAACATTTATTTTGATAGACTATGTTGTAGAAAAACTGGGTTTTTTATGTCGCATCTATCCTTAAAACCTTGAATTCTGACTTTAGGGCCAGTTACTGTTTTCCAAGACTCAGCCTATAATTTTAAAACTGAGAACCTTTGGACTTTTCCAAACCCAGTATCAGGCTTTCATTGTGGTTTTTTTAAATGAGCTTCAGCCTCTGAAAATGTACTGAGTTTGTAATCTGTCAGAAACTAAACAAAATTTCAGGCTTGGTGCTGAAAGGATGGAGAGATTCAAACTGGCTTTTTATTGAGGATAAAGGTCTGAAACCAAAAACAACTGTTAATTTCAATGGCCAACTTTAAATAATCATCAAATCATACAGAATCAAAGAACAACCAGTAGGGAAAAAAATCACTCGGAGAACAATTTCTCCAACAGCTTTCAAGATATTTTAATATCTAGCTTGGATTTAGCTCTAGTTTTTTGCTAAACATATTCCATCTGAAGTGTCTTGATCCTAAGTCAGATAAAAACCACTTTTCTATCAAGTGGATTATTTTGTTTACATTTTTAGGGCCATGCTTAAAATCTCCCCGGTCACATGTTTGCGCCTTAATTTCACATATTCATGAAAATATGGCAAAATTATATTTTGCTTCATATAAGCCAGACTATAAAACTCAACTCAACTTGAACTTTAAGTATTCCTCATTTCCACAGATGCAATCTCTGAGACAAGAACATACGTCCAAAACATCTCATTTTTCCATCTTTCACACAAACAGCTGTATGTTTCTGCCATACTGCTTTAGCTGAGATGGTGTCGCTTCTGCAAATCCTTGCGGTGTCTTACCATGGATCCTGTGCACTGACGTTATGTGGGGCATACTGTTCTCATACGCTTCTCTGCTCTCAGGGGACGACTTAGTCAGAGGCAATGCCGAACGAGAGCCCCACCAGCTCTCCCTTCCCGGCTGCGGCGTGCCAAGGAAATACCGGCCAGCCTCGCATCTGCCTCCTTCGCAGGCCTGAGTGTGGAAATGCGTGTCATCGGCCAGCCTGGAGTGGTCGAGCGCGAAGCCGTAGCAGAGCGCGCCGCGGTCTGAGTACTGCCTGTAGGCACAGGAGACGTCGTGGTGCTGGGAGCTCGGCCTGTCCGCGGGCTCCAGGAGCTGGGGAGAGGCTGTGTCTGTCAGCGGGCTCCCACCCCACTGGCTCTCATGGTCAGACTCGGATCTCTCCGTGTGAAATCCAGAATACTGCAAAACAGGAGAAACGGCGTGAAAATTACCAGGGTGAAATCTGCAAGTAACGGCACTGGGAAGGCAGAGTATGTATGTGATAGCGTGTTTTTTGTTAGCGTACCCACATGTCTGCACCTTCTGATTGGGCTCCTGGTCCTTTCCTGTACAACACCCTGTAATGAGCTCACAGATGACAGGACAGACCTCATGAAAATCTAAAACATCCCATGTCAGCCCTTAACAGCCATCTCCTTTATGATGTGTAATATTAGGCCCAGCAACATCGATGTTGCAATTCAATATATTTTTAGTATGTCCAGGTTTTTCTTGTTGCTTTGAAAGCTGTGCTTATGCTCAGCCAAGGTGCTCCAATGCACTTCAGCCAAACACTTCCAAAAGGAACTGAAATAACACTGCTCCTGGAGCATTCTCACATGTCAAATTGAAACCGAATGTATCTGAAGGTTTTTTCCTAAAGGTTCACTCTTTTTCTCATGTTTTGTTTGTTGAAATTTTTTTCTTACTTGCAGTTGTATCTTTGAACTTCCTTCCTCTTATTAGTAGGGAAAAGAAAGCTTGTATATACTGCACTACCAACAGTTTTGTAAGGTAAAGCTCTAAAGTGATGGCAGATATGTAGGAACATAAAAATCCCAGCTCTATTGTAATATGGGGATAAGGAAAATCCAGAAACTATTTGCCAGTAAAGGTAACTGCTAACCAAAGCAGGCAGAATGAGCATTTTTCACCCTCACTAAAGCAGGGCCCTCCTAACACAGAAAAGCAACTAGTAGGTAGTTGGAAAATTAGTCAGAATAGGAACATGAGCATTTGTTTAGAGAGAAGTAGAAGTTAAGTTAAATGTCACAGATTTCTAGATATTAATAATGAATGCTTCAAACTTCCAATTACCTTTTGGGAAAGGAAAAGAATGTTTATTAAACCCCCTAGGATTTAGCTATCTCATTTTTAAATCTTTTTATTTATTGTAACTGTCAACCTTCATGGAACATTTTTAAATCAATTTCACCCATGATTATGGACTGGGATGAGACCAAAGCTGTACATGCTCACCTCTTCAGCACTACACACTCATGTCACAAATCAATGTATTACAACATGAAACCTTGGAATTCTCCCATTCCATCACTCACCTTCCATATGCCCACTCTGCCTTTTCTTTTAATAGGCCTAACATAAGGTTACTTTCCTTTTCATTAGATTAAGTTGCTATGAAACTCCTCATTATCAGCCAGGATCAAGGTTTTATGCACTTACCAATCGAAAGTACCGACCAGATGTTTGACTTAGAGAAACTTAAACCATCTGTGCAACATCAGTGGAGTTTTTGGCATTTAACTGGGCATTTCTTCAGTATTCCAGTTTATACTTGTGAATACTGTTTAGGTTGTGAACATGATAGGTTATTTCAAGGAAACAAAAAAAGGTTTATGCCTTTGAGGAATCAATTATATTTTGTTATTAGTTGTCAGAAGAATATCCATGGGCTACAAGCCTACCAGTAGACATGGAGGAGGTTGGAAGTTAGTACCATGATACTCATCACAAAGGTTTACAGATGAAAGGACAAACATGAATTTTCATGAAGGCTAGATAGTTACAGAGCCACAGAAGGGTTCTTTTAAATGCCAGTAACTCAACACACACTAACTAGGAACTTTATTCAGCCACAGTGTTATGCAATCAACTGGAGCATCTGTCCCTCCTATTATCCTTCCAGATCTAACATCTACAAACTGCTTAATGACAAAGACACCTTCATAAATAACAGCTGAATTATTGTAAGCTTCTTTACAGAAACGTGTAGATAAAATTAAATTTTCAGTCAGAAAAAATAGAAATTATTAACAAGATTAACAGTTAGTAAATTTTATCTAGAATGAAAAATCAGAAAAAAACCCCTACATTTTAATCTGTTTTTAATTTTAAAACTATTTTTAATGCTCTTTTTGGATTTGACTTGTATGAACCAGATTTTTTTAATTTTAAAAGTTAAGCAGAAATATCATATAGCATAAGCCTAAATGCAAATATAGAAAAGTCAAGAGTTCATATATTTTCTTATTAAAAACAAAACTCCTAGTATGTATTTCTTTCATGAGGAGGAAAGGGAAAATTAATTTCCAATAATATTATAGTGAAATTTCTCTTTTTGGACTATTTATTATGATAATAAATGCCAGAGAATCTTTCAAACTGAAAACTCTTAATTTCCTGTAGCTCTACTAGATATTCTTCTATTAGTTCTTTTTTTCTAAGGACACTTCAATGCCCAGCATAGCTTCTCTTGAAGGGAATATCTTAATTTAACTGAAATATGGTGCAATTTCTGCTTTTATCTTGAACCTAATCACAAAAGGCCTTTGTGTACTTTTCTTAAAGAAAGGGAAATTATCTCAAAGTGTTTATGTTTAGTATATGTTTAGAAATGTGTGATGTCATATAACCATGTATCAAGACCAACAATACTTGACTCATCTTCTTTGTACTTGATGTAAATGAAGATTATTTGAGATCTGACCTGTGGCAGCTGCTAGGCCATGGACAGAATTGAATTAACGCAGTCGATTGTTTGTGGCCCACATTTTCTGCTAAGGTTTGATATGACTACTTACTCCTAAGGTACAACATAAACAGACACAGGGCAAAAATACGTCTAACTCCCTTTAAAGCCAGCTACATCTCTATTTGGCATCCCCAGACTGCCTCCACTGCTGCAGTTCAGCCACTGCCTCTTCTGGGAATCTGATGTTGACAGGTGGAGACGTCAGATATGGGCATGTGTGACATGCTGATGGGGGTGAAATGAAAGGGTGATCAAAGATATTGCTTTACTGAAATGGGAGTGGAAACACTATCTCTCAAGTCAGAATTAGGCTCCCATATGTCAAGTGATGAAAGACCATAAAAATCGAATCAGATTTGATGAAAATTATGGCAAATTAAAATCAGTTTGGTTTTTTTACTCAGTCCCAGGCATGTCTCAGCAAAAACATTTTATTTTCTTCTAATTTCTGCTCTCTATCAGGAATCAGAAGGCAAAACTAATTTATTACTTTGAGGTTTTGACAAAATTTAATCAGCTGATAGTGATAAAGAACTTCAAATTGGCAACATCTGAAATCCCTTCAGGTAATTTCTGAATTGTCATCTGGCATAAAAAGAATAAAATATAAATTAAATGGTCCTCCAGCTGGTCCCTGGAAACTGAATTGTCACCTCTGAAAATTAGAAATGTCTTCTAGAGTGGTAATCCAGTCTACAATCACAGTGAGAGCACACTAGCAGGATTAGCACTGACAAAAAAAAGGATCTGTGGGCCACCACTGATGCATTTTCATCTGAAGAATAACTTCAGGAGGGCTAAAGAGACAAAGGAATAGGAAGATACAAATTCCATATCTAAGGAAGCTTACTTTATGAGAGTCGATGGAAGTGTATTAGGTCAGTAGACAATTTAATATTTCTTGTGTGATTTTCTTTTGCCTGACCTTCCATTCCTACATTCACTGGCCTGAGGACTCATCCTGTCATACACAGCAACATCAGCCTGCTCCACACACCACTCCAGATGTTCAAACAACAGATATATAATTTTCTGGCCGCCTACTCAGGTTTTTATCATTTTAAACATTAAATATATGGTGAAACCCTCACAGAGTCCTCTTTTCTGTGAAAAACTTTCACTACATCAGCATTAGCAGCTTTTCTCTTGATTTGTGTCTGAACCATGAGGAAAAAAAACATCACAAAGGCAGGCTGCATTGTACTAAGAACATATGCATGCTTTTAAATCACTTTTATCTTACATTTTACTAATGTAATCCTGAAATGTAAAATATGCTCTTTTCGCATTCACTATTATAGGCACAACAGATGGTGAAAGGCTTAGATTAAAGCAATACAGCATGTCCATTAAAATAACCCCCACTGCTGGTGACTCTTCACCAGACCAGGAGTTACGTTTACTATAAAAAGAAGGGTTTGCTTTGCTTTTGAACCCACTAAGTTGCCAAAGCTTCAGGCTACAGGAAGAAATTAAAACAAAACCCAGGTTGGCTAGAATTCAGCCTGATTCTGTTATCTTTACCCCATTGGATGATATGTCCAAATAGAGATAGATTGCAGAAATAATCCAAATTATCCATCTAAAGGAGGTATAAAATAAATACATCTCTGAAATCTGATGTACTAATGTATACCTATATACCTACCTATTAATATATATCTATACCTGTAATATACACCTATTTCCAAAAATTTAGGTATGCTGTAATACACACCAAAGCCTCCATCCAACAGCTCTTAGGTACATCCTTAATTGCATGTGTGTTTTTTCACTTTATATATGTATATATAAAATCTTCATCCAAGAACTAAGATGAGATATGAAGCAATAAAGATTTATCCAGATCTCACCATGAAACACTGCAGGCAGACAACAGGCAATTTAAATATTTTTTATACAATCACCATTAATGGGGCATTAAACTCCAAAGCAGTTCAAAAAATCATAATTAAAATGTTTTTTCAAGTCTTATTGCTATTGTTTGTGTATGGAACAGATGAGGTCCTGGGCTAGTTTTTGGGAACACAAAGGTAAAGGGCTAGATTTTGGGAGGCCCTCACACTGATGATTATATTGTGGGGGAAGACTACAGGCATCTCAACAACTCACAATTTCCTTTTTCTACAAATATCCATCAAATCTTCATCTGCCTGATTGTTGGGTTGTTTTTTGGGGTTTTTTTCCCCCACCATCTCTTTCAGCTCTATAGCAAAGTGGGCTTTATAAACTGCAACACAGCTCTGCACCTCTCTGGTGGTAGAGGACTAGGAAAGCACTCTTTAAGCACTCTGAGCAAATTCTGCAGCTAGGACACAAATTTTGGGCTGCTGTTCTCTCTGCTTGCCTTTCCCCTGCCCGAGGCTGGTTTCACAGAACCCACTAGCCCACGGTACTAACAGCATGCAGTGTTAATCAGATGCTGACCAATGCCTCCACTTTAATGAACTCAGTTTTACTCAAGAGTCTGCAAGACCCACATTATGCTATATTTGCTTTTGAGGGAAAAAACCATCAACACTGTCTTAGATGACTGAAACATCTACTTTTTGTCCTAGTAGTAAAAATTCAGCTGAAATCGATTAGCATAATTTTCATACTCTTCACATCTTGTGTACCTATCTTAGAGAAACACAGCTGGCAAGGTGAAGGATTCTCAGTCAGCATAAATAATAAAGCATATGATTTTTTTTTTCTGTTCAAGAGAGAAGCAAAGTAAATGGTAAGGGGAAAAGGAAAAAGGAAAAGTGGGAAAGAAATTATGTACATTTAAAATTTTGACTCAAGTGCCCTTGACTTTAAGAAGTATTTTGCCCACTGCCATTATTGAAAAACTTCCTGTTTCCTTTCCTCACCACAGCTCAGGCTCCTGTGTAAGCCAAAACCTGTGACCTCGCTGCTCAGCTGAGGCTTTTAAGTCACACTCTAATTCTCCTCTACTGACTGGCAAATTATGTGGGCAGGAGACTGAGGGACACAAGCTGTAGCACCTGCTGCATGTTCTTCACAACAGCTTCTCTTAGTCTTTCAACAGTTTATTCAGTGGTGGAGAAGGATGAGAGGGAGGCAAAGCCAAGCTGCCAGCATTACTTGTGGTGATGGGCTGCAATGAATGGTATGACCATTTTTCAAGATATTGGCACTAACATGACTGCTTCTTTTTGAATGATGAAATATGTGACTTTAATATCAGGCAGCTGGTAATGAGGATGCAAAATGAAAGTGGAGACTAAGCACCCTGGGCTTTCAGACAGCAGTCCCTGATAAACCAAAAGTCACAATTCTGCACTGCTCATTCAGTATTTTTTTCTGGTGACAGAAAGAATAAGGAGATCATACTTTCAGAAATCAGATAGATGTGAAAGGATAACAAGTCTTCAGCTGCAATTGTCCTGCTAACAAATGAATGCTTTGGAAAGAACTATGTAAGGCAAGATGAAATGTAATTAAAATATATGAAAGATACTCCTAAAAATTGCATTTAGAATTATTTGTGTGTGTTTTCCCCAATTCTTTTAAACAGTTTGATTACAACTGTTTGATGTAGTGCATTCAAGAAAAAGGCTTTTTTAACAACCCACAGAAACATGCATGAACAAATTAGCTAGAATAACCTCTGACAAAAGTTAGATTCTTAACATTAGGAATTCATATCTAAGTGCTAAATTAAATATTTCCTGTGCCAAAAGCAGATGTCATTTAACTGAAATTCTTATCCTTGGTACATTTGAGAGGAAAAAGAAAGAAAACAAGGAAGTGATGTAGACATTTGGGATCACATTGCACACTCTTAGAAGTCCATTCAGAAAACATTGTGCCTGCAGAGAAACTGTAGTTATTAAGGTCATTATCAGTTAAATATTGAGGCTCTTAAATATTGTACTGAATGTTGGGCTCTTCAAAAATACATAGCTCTTCAATGTTACATCGTGAATGCATACATTTATACCCAGATTGTTTATATATCCATTTATATCCTCTTATGTAGAGGCATAAGAGCAGTAGGACTTGTATCATTAGTAAACATCATGGTTATTTTACCAAACATGTTTTCTGAGCTAAAAGGTTGATAGTGTAAGGATACAAGTGCTGTGACATTGCCTGCAGAAACCAGTTGCATAAATGTGTTGTGTAAGTTTCAGTTCACAGACTCAATTGAGTCTGGTCCATTCTCCAAGCTCAGACACATTCCTTACAGGTTAGGCTTGAAAATGAAATGTGGGAAATCAAAGTCTACTGATGCCAGTGAGCACCTCTTACTGTTTTCTTACTTTCAAAGCTTTACACACAGAAAAGAAGATATTTCTTGTTCCAATTCAACAAGTTGGCTGACTGCTTTCCCTCATCAAAACTCACTCCTCTTTACTACAATTTCAGGGTTAACTGCTATCAAATATCTGTCAGCTTTCTAGATTTGTTGGAATTAGTAAAGACCAAGTAAGAAAAGGCAAGATTTCTCAAATGGCAGAACTCACAGTCTTCTCAAATCAAGTATTTCCAAACCAAAATTTTCACTCGTCCTGCTGTCCGCTTCTCATTAACTCTGAGCCCTGTGCTGCTATTGTTGTTGATAATGATTTATTATGCATGCTGAAGCATAAATGTTTCCAGCTTTTTAGGAGTGGTTTAAAGGAACATACATACTCCTGTCTCAAGCTTGTATAACCTGCTGTCCTTTACTCCCTTTGAGTAACACATTCTTTGGTCCATTCTAATTACTTGGGTAAAGTAGCAGTCAAAATCAAGATAATAAAAAAATTTAATTTAGTTTTTCAATGACAGCTACCTGTGGATACGGTGATGTCCTTGATTTTGACTTTGTGCTCGAGAGGCGAGATTTGCTTCCCTTCCTATTATCCGTTATGGTCGGAGTTGAATTTGCGTATGAGAATGCCGGCTTGGTAGCAGTGACCTGATCCAGGGAGAGCTGTAGTCCTTTATATTCAGTATCCCTATATGAAAGGCAAAAGTGAAAAACAAACTCACTTCATGTCTTAATGGGAAACATTCCTTTCTTCTTAGTGGGGGGTGGAAGCAAAAGATGCTTTTAAGAAAAAATAATAAAACCATCCAGGGCAAGCCAGTATATCCCTCTAATACATTTATGGAGTATAGCTTACTAAGCAATAGCACTATTTTTATACTGAAAATATGATTGCTTTCTGCATCCAGCTGTTATCATCCTGATCTACTTTCTTCAGTAATAAAAAGCAATGGGATGGATATTTCTGAGATTTGTATTACAGTTCTACATTGGTCACACAGCTAAGCAGTAAATAGGATACATTTTCCTCAAAACTCTCGTAACTGTACAACTGCAAACTTACCATGTGTGTATTATGTGTGTGTGTGTTCACATGTGTGTATGCGGGGTGCACATAACAGCCTACACGGATGACTAAATAAACTGAACAAAATAATTCTTAAGGGAAAACACTTGATCTCTAAGTTTGCATTTTTCATCATTTAAGAATTTTGTAAATTTTTAATTTTTTTTTCTTCTTCTACAGATCTTATGAATGTTTATTCATCATATTTTAGTTTCTTATAACGGTTAGCCAGTCAGAGAAAACAGCTAAATAAATATAAATCTTGGGATTTAAATAGCCTGTCCCTCACTCACAAAATAATAGAGTTTTTCTACAGGGAGCTATAAATAATGTCAGTTTTTGAAGTTTGGCATTAGTTTCTTCAAACTAAAGAATACATAAAAGTAAGGACAACTGGCACTGTTCACAATGTCTTACTAAGCATAACGAGGGCACATGCATTGGACTGCACTCCTCTGCACACATCTGCATGTCTGCTGATACCCGGGGGAGTAACAAATGAGCTCTCCAGCTTTCATGTAGTCATACGGAACCTATTCTGACAATGATTTATTAAAAGAGAGCAAAGCAAGAGCTTCTTCCTGACCTACCTACCTGGAGGAAAAGAGGAAGGATTTTTTTTTTCCTTTGTGTTATCAGTAGAAAAGTCAGGGATAAGGGGAGAATAATGTTTTTCTTAACCAGTCAAGGAGGCAACATATTCTTTCACACATTATCCCATACTCAATCTAAACCTAAAGATTAACACTTAATGAATTATATTTATAATAAATTGTTTACCTAGCTTTAGCAACACTATCTTGGTCCATAATCACACAAATATCAATGTGTAAGCTGTGAGTCTAACTTTTTTAGAAAGAAACTGCATCACAGCCTAAGCATATTACAGGTTAGTACATTGAAGTGTTTTCAGATAAAAGTCAGGGATAGAAGAATAAACTTGATAAGCCACTGATAAAAGTGAAATAGAATTAATCTTATTTCACAGCAGCCACAGATAAACATGCATAGCTAACAAATTAATTCATTACAGTTCTACAATACCTTATTTTTTTTGGTTTTTTGCATCTGATAAAAAAGTGAACTTCTTGGTTGAGAAGACTTAGGATTTTTTGGCAATGCAGACAATGTATATGTGTCTGTGTATATAGAACACATGAAAGTAAATCCCTGACATTAGAATTGCACTGCCTATGGTGTTTCCAGTCCATAGCAGACAGAGATTTGTCAAGCATAAACAGGGTTTATAATGCAAAATTAGTTCTTAATGAGGTAATTTCTTCAAATTTTGACTTTAATAGAGATAGATCTCTGTAGAGTATCTGCATTTCAAATATCCTGTCTGCAGTGAAAATACTTGAGTATGAGGATTTGTTTTGGCCTCTTTGACAGGTATGGCTCATCCACATGTATTGAAAGCATTAATCTTTCCTGTGGTTACCCTCAAAATTTTCATCCAGACACCTTGAATTGATAGGCAAAGCATCTGTCTTCATAACTGATTCCTAGGAAAGTATCTCCATCTTATATGAAACAAAAAAGATGTCGAACGATCTTCATACTTAACTGCTAGAATGCATGAGATTCTATCAATAGCCCTGAAAAAACTATTAGTCTCATCCTGATATACGCACTCCCCCTGACTATTTGGTTATAAGAAGAGGAAGGGTCCTGTGTTCTCAGTGTCAGATGGAGAAAATATTATCACCAGACAATAAAATTAATCAAAACTAAGTAGGTAAGTTTTCAGAGACTTAAGGGTATGAGGAGGTTGTATTTTGGTTTTGACCCTACCAACCCTTTTACCTCTGGCTTTCCTGGAGAACCCACAGCTCTGTGCTCCTGCCATTAACTTCCCATCTCTGCTTTGCCGCCCTGTAACCATCTGCTCTTTCTTGTGTCAGTGAAAAAGTTTTAAAACACTGGGAGAAATACTACCCTGGTATTCAGACCACACTGTCATTCCAACACTGCTTGTCTGCTGTTGTATCTGTAAGGGCCAAGTATTCAAGAATGTAGAGACCACTCTCTACAGTGTTTCTAGATCACAGGAAGCAGAAAAAAAACCCAACAGTCAAACCAGACTTACCAAAACTTTGCATGCCATTCTGTGTTACTTTTCTGTGTTCTTGGTATTATTATGGTGAGGGCTTGCCACACCTTAGAATGTACAACACGAGCTTGTATTTGCAGCCAGTTGCTTAGATACTAACTTCATAAAAAATGATAATAAGAAAACTACCTGAAGTTCTTGCTGCCAGATGCAACTTTTCCCTTAGAAAAAGGAGTCTCCTGTGCTCTCTTTGCAGATGAAATACCAGACTTTTTTCATCACTGAGTCATGATGCAATACCATCTCAACCCTGTCCTAGAAGAGCTGCCCTTCAGAACAACCAAGAGAGATACCAGAACACCATCAGCAACTGCCTAAGATAAATACCAGAACTTAAAAAAAAAAAATGAAAACATGAAGAAAGGGTCCAGTGGCCTCAATATCAGATGCAAAAGATGTTCCACTAAGAAATGAAAACATTTTTGAGTGCATCCATATGCACTGTGAGACAAAAGACTAGAGAAAGCAGGACTCCTAGGGATATACAAACTACAGCTGGAAATTCTGACAACTTCCTAAAGGAATTTGTAAAACTTTCACCAACATGGAACTATAATCTCCACATCCCTATTCTCAGACACCTGAATCCTCTATTATACAGTAACAGCCACACACCAGTACAGCATCTTGTGTTCTATGTATAATTTTAAAAAGTAGTGGATACGAGCCTCTTCCTCCAAGGTCCTCACCTTCAGGATCCCACAGGGATCCATACAACCTACATCTATCTACATGAGACTGCTGAGAGAGAGAGTGATATGGCATGTGTTCAATTGCTAACAGTATGTTGCTGACAATCTACTATTTATCTCATTTTCTGATGCAACTATCATCACTATAAAACATCAGAATAACTACAGGAAATTAGCTCTTAAATGAAGAACAGATGGATCAAACTGAATCCAGACAAGACCAAAGTGATGCTTTTTTGCAAAGGGAAACACATTGAAGACCTCCACCTTTTCATGATGGGAAACAGCCATTCTTTCCAAAGTTGGATGGAAATTCTAGGTCCTCTTTGACTCCTCAGAGGACGTGAATGCATATGCTTTTGGTAGCACATGGTTCAAAAACTGTATTATTTTTCCTCTATCTTGTCGTGCCTCCCCACATGAGAATCTGTCTGGTATGGTGAATGTATCAGGCACCTACAGAGTGGATTACCAGGCTTCACTGCAAGCAAGTTCAGAAGACAAAGTATAAAATCCCCTTGCTACAATATGCTGCTTCCCATTTTCTTCTCAAATCTAACTCCCAGAAGCATTTCCACTCTATGCCATGTCTCTGTCTCTTTAAATGTTCTTCATAAAGATTGAACCTAATCTTGTAAGTATTTATAGGCATACTACATGCACACCACAAAAAAAACCCCAAGGATTGATGACTGTACCAACTGCATTTCTCTGCAATGAAGCATCTGAAAGTTGACTACAAAACATTGCTAAAGACATCTAGCTATAGCAAGCTGCAAAGGTGGTGAAGGACAAGGGCTGAAGGAGCAGAATGTTTGGAAGAGGAATCCAATCTGTTTGTACATGACCTGGATGCCAGGTGAATCTGCAACTCTTATATGAAATCTTCTCAAAATTCAGCTTTAGAACAGACTTTCTGCCTACTACCGTGGCCAAAATGTACTATATGAAACAAGGTAGCAACAGTTTAGCTAATCAAAGCTTGAGGAAGAGATAATGAATCACTAGCAGACAGACCCCAAAAAATGCAGTAAGGGAGTATCAGAGCACCATAAAACCTGAATTTTTGATAAACAGAAGAGCTTGCACAAATATGGTGACTAAACATGTGGTTAGAGCTCACCATCAAAATTAAAAGAAAATGATAATATGGGCTTTTTGAAGGAAAAAATATGAGGAAAGTTTGAGTCAGAACTGACAGAAATAATGTTGGGAAGATGGAGGCCCAGAGTTACACACAACAAACTAAAACTGTACAGACAAGCTGGGTTCCTATTGTAATTGTGTTTCTTCAATTATTAGGGTGATGTTTGGGACTACTATAGCTCACAATAGAAGTGAGACTGGACATTAACATTAGACTGCTAAAGACACAAATAATTTTCAAGTTATTAATATTGTTTACTTAAATACAGTGCTGGCTGTGGAACAGAAAAGGACTTAAGCCCTGAAAAATGCTCTCAAACAGAAAGGATGCATCCAGAGCAAGAAGTAAAAGAATGACACCCGTTAGTAAAGAATAAATACCCAGATTCATCCAAAAGTACTTAAAAAGGGCAAACAGACTCAAGAATACAGGTCTTATATATATCCGGAGTTATAAACAACATAACCTTTAGAAAAGAAGAGAAACTGCTCAATTCAAGGAAAATTCTACTAAACTGCAAGGAAAAGCATCTTTTTACATTAATACCACTACATGCCAGAAAGGAAAAATAAGGTACATGTGCAGTAACCGAGAATACACAGATAACCAACAAAAAGGCAGATATTTACTGCACATTTAATTCTTTCAAAAGACTCTAAATTTAGACACCTTAAAGAAGATTAACAGAAATGCAGTTTTCATATGTGGAGTTACAGAACTGGATGAGAAAGCATCGTGGGAGCATCAAAACCTTACAAACATTGGATAAACTACACCCACATCATTCCTTACGCATATAAAATAGCTAATGAAGCACAAGCTGAGAGTAAAAGCATAATGTGATCTTAGTGCAGTGGATTCCTGCATCAAGGATACAACCATGCACCTGTCTGAAGCAAAGCAGATAATACAGTTCATGACAGTGAAAACAAGGTTTAATTACAATTGGTTGCACTATTGTTTCTGTTGAATATATGATGTATGTTCTTAATTTCCTCTAGTTTTGCTTGAAAAATGTATGGATAGGGTCATACACATTCTTCATTTCTTTTAGTTACAAATCAGAAAAATTGTATTTGTCAGATTTACTGCCAGTCTAGCAATCAAAACTATGAGATTAAACTAAAGGTGTTAATGTCATTGATGTTCAGTCTATTTTTCTGAGTTATTGCAGGTTGGCCAAAATCAGACATGAAGGTGGTAAAAATCAGGCACTTTCTCATGTGTGTCTGACCACAACACTGCAATATATCATTCTTCTACTTTTAAACAATGCCTGCAACTTTTAACGTTTCCACACTCCAGCTCATGCAATGCTAACAGAGCACCATTCAGCAGATAAGTGAAAAGAGAACAGATTCTGGCTGTTTGTTGTCTTCATGGCTTCCCAAATCAGCAGATGGTACAACAAAACAGACAGTTTCCTCATCTGCTGTGTCCTTGGTTCATGTACAATGCGTCTCAGAAATGTTTACAAAGGCCTCGGTCTGCTCGTGCGATTTGTGAGGAGGAGCATGTGCAATCCCTTTAGCATCTTTCAGAACCAGTCAGAGCAAGGTTTCACTGACGTTGTACAGGAAGCCAAACTTCAGGACAAAGTGAGGGAAAAACTATTGAACCTCCCTGCTGGTTGTGAAACTAAGCAGACATTCAGTTGTGCAACCTCAAAATTACTCCCTCAGTTGTTGTGTCAGTAATTGGATTAATCTTAGCAAACCTTCTTTATAAAACTTCTTGAGTGAATAGTCCCATATAGGCCAGTCCTACTGCTCACCAAAGTAACTGGAAAAACCCTCTAGAAATCTTTCAAGTGGTTGCTTATTATTAGTACACCTAATGGCTAAGCCACACATGTACTCAGAGAAGTATGAGTTGTGTGTATCAGATCCCTTCATTAAGTTCCAGGCACCCATTTATCTCCATAAATAGCACTAACAACAGTGGCTGTTTACATCTTGTTGAGTCAAAGTTTACAGCTCGTCCAGCCATGAGATTCACTTACATGATCTCATGTTTCCACATTTGCTTTTAAAGACAAAGCAATCCAACCCAGGAAGTTTAATTCAATTATTTGATACATTCAGAAAAATTGAAGCACAAATTTTCCTGTATAGGTCACTTAACACAAATGTCTGAGGATTTCCTCTAGACAACTACCGTGAGAGAAATTTTATATATTTTATATTTGGTTTCTCATCTCAGAATGCACTCACTGCCAGCTGAAGTTAAATAAAACATCCTGTCCTCTAGACAATCACGATGAGGCAGATTTTTCAGCAGTCTGAAGGCAGAGTTTGTCATTCCAAACCACAGACCTCACCATCTTTGGTTCCAAGAAGGAGACCTGTATTTGCCCTTTTTTATTAGACTTCCTAGCCCATTAAAGTCAATGTCACCCCAGTGCATCAGCAAGTGCAATCAGGCAGGACATCTTTAGGAATCAGTGTCACAAAAACCTAAGTACTCTCATATCCCTTGAATGATTTCCATTTTACAGAAAGCAAGACCAACAACAGTGCAACAGACTGCTCTTACCCAGGCTAGATTTTCACATCTCAGAATTCTTAATATTTTTATGTGTTAAAAAAATATACCTTGAATACCAATGACACTGATCCAGTAGCCAAATGATCTGGATCAATTCTCAACCCTCTACAGGCTACTGGTGCTGCACTGGATGAATCACATATCCTGGGACTTTAGCAAATACTTGGTGCTTCCCTGAGTTTACCATCAAGGCTACCATGGGGACTTTTTGTTTTGATAGAGTCAAATTTAGCCCAGCACCGATTGCTTCTGAGAATTCCTACCTTAACTTTGCTGAATATTAGCTCTGAAGATGAGGATAACTATATGCTATTGTAACCAACACATATTTGGCAAAATATTTTCTGTTTCACATGTTAAATTTCATCTTTTTGTTGGAAGGATCAATGCACAAGAGCTAACATTACTAAGCTAACCCTCAGCTTCAGGCCCTGGCTGCACATCACCACAGATAACAGAAAATACATTTCCTGAGACTACCCATGTCACTATTGATGCAAAACATTCTTTTATTATTTCAGAATCTCCATGTATTCAATGCAAATATTTTTAACTGTCTTATACCATTTATCCTTGATTAAACCTCTTCTAGATAGTTAATCATTAATGATTTCTTTACAGTTGCTGTGCAAACAACTCATTCATGCCTATGACATATCAAATTTCACAGACGTGTTCTTTAATTGGATTCATTTATTTCTAATCTACTGAAGTTCTCACTATAGTAATGCTTGACTAAATAGACATTAAACTCACTTATTTAAACTGCTAAAATAAATTTGATATGTATTCTATGAATAAAAATATTTGACTGAATACATGTAATGCCATTGTTATTGTGTACCTAACTAAGCAGAAATTATTGGAAATAGCACATTAGATCACTGCATGATAAGCTTGGGTGGAAGAATTTCAGAGGATGCTGATGATTTTTTGGCAGAGATTACACATTAACAGTTTTCAAACACCAATAATTTCTACAGCACATTAAGGGATGTAATAAGGAAAACCAGCAGGAGGTCCTCTTGATTTTCATGAAGGTTGTTGGATGTTGTAATTTTCAATCCAAGGACTTTTTCAGAGATAAGTGCTTCATACCAGTCGTGTCCCCTCATGGCAAGGGAGACCAGATAAACCAGCCAAGATACTTTCAAGATTGACTGCTCTATCTTTTGTAACAGTAGCTGAAGAGCTGACACAAAGGTGGATAAAAGTCCTATATCTGGGCGTTTAGCAGCCACAAAATACAATAATGTAGACATAGACTGTGAGTTATTAGGGGCATATATAACATCAAGGCCTAATTATAGGGCTTAAGTATGGTCTTAAAACCCCACTTTCAGATTTTTCATTCTAAAACCAGTAATCTTGAACTCCATTTTGGTGGAGAATCCTCTGATGTATATGATTCACCACATAAACCAAGAAGTTTCATAAAAATAAGAGGCATCACATTGCAGAGAGGTCACCGATATAACACAGACTGCCCCGTGTGTAAGAAAATGCAAATCATGGCATAATTATTCAGTAAATGAGGATTATAAAGATAAGGATTATACCTCACACCATACATAAACCCCTCATGCACTGACATTTCAAACATTGTATGCTCTGACCATCTTATCTGAAAACTTGAAAGAGCACAGAATGAGATATCAAGGATGATGGGCTAGGAACAGCCTTTCTATGAGAAAAAATTAAGGACTCTCTGCAGGCTGAAAAAGAGGTGACTGGGAGAACAAAATAACAAATAAGTTCAGTAAATTGTGAGAGGCACAGAGAGGGAAGACATGAGTAGGAAGCAGTTTTTCACTTCTTCTAATGCAAGAAATATGGGCTATGAAATGAATGAAGAAAAAGGAGGCTTTTATTACCCTATTTACTTAACCTTGGCAAAAGCCAACATGGTGTCAGAAAGTAAACAGGTGAATTTGTGGAGGAAAAAAAATCCACAAAACATTGACAATCAATACATTCAAAGATCTCACATCTTTCTAGGAAGACATTTTAATTTCTTGGAGACTGGGAGAAAGTGCTAGGGAAACATGAATTCGTGTGCTACATGCTTGTCCTATTTTTAACCTCTTTCCAAAGTATTGCCCATGGTCACTATCAGCATGTGTCAGATTCTGTATTGCAGTTCTTATATTACACTCGATACCACAGTAGTTAAGCAGTTTCATACTTTGGTTCCTCTGAAACTCTGAAGAGAGGTCCTGAAAATTTGCTGTCATTACTTTTAATAATTTATTGTAAAACTTTGTGATGTTTTAGGTTTTCTCAACTACTTTGCATTCCTCATAATTAAGGCTTTTGTTGTGAAAACCTTCCCAAGATCCTAAGGTGAACAATTAAAAAATTAGCTAGCCTTTCTGTGATGACATTTCAGATAAGCTTCTGTGATCTGGGAATAAATTATCCAAGAAAGAAAAAAGTGCTTGAGAAATTATTACTGTTTGTTCTATTTGTTCCCCTTTGGGAAATTTTCTATCTGCATGCAGCATAATGAACTTTCCCATCATTACACTCTGCTTTTTCTGATTAGCTGCACCCCATAGTAAAGAGGCCTGCTGAATGCAAAAGGATTCATGAACTCTGTATGGTAGGGTGTCTCATTTACAATTGATCTCTTTCTCTTTCAACAGATTAGTCCTTTCTTGTTGTAAGACTTTCACCTTCCTTAGAAGAAGTAATATTTTTCTACAACAAAAATCTTTCTGTTTCACTAGTCCAGAGTTCCTCAAGTTTGGCCAAGGGAGGGCACTTTGCCTCCGAGGGCTGTCACTTGCCATTGAGAGAAAAAACATCCTGTTATACTTAATAACAAGTTTTCAAATGATCTCTTCTTACTTTTGATAAAATTTTAAGATAGGTAAGGGGAGGAAGAGAGGTGAGGTCTTGCATTGGAATTTTGGCTTTTGCAGAGAACGGATTTTTCGGTTTTTTAAAATTAATGTACCTGTTTTTTCATTTCATTTTTTTGTACTAGAATCAGACCACTTTTTAACTCCTTCCTATCCACAGCCAAGTCTCTACTGCAGCCAGATCCCGCCCACATTATTTGCCACTTGGGTCTAAGTCTCTGTTCTTATTGGACTCAGCTTGGTCATCCAGCTTTGATAGACATACAATGCAGAGTTTTATGTTGATAAAACAGTAGACAAATAACAAGAAAAGTATCATGAGGTTATAATGTAATATGTAAGTCTCCATTTTATTTGATCATTTCCTATTAATCAGCCTGTCTCCTCAAGGTGTACATAATACATGATTATATTTAAGTGGGTCAATTAAATATTTAAATATGTATCAGACAACCTGTTTGACTCCCTAGACTCTCTGGACCACAGAATAAATTATACCAACATCTCTTGCAGAGTTGCTGTTACCCCACATCTAGCAAATCCAGAAGGCTTTTTAATGACGATTATTTCTTTTTGACAATGTTAGGATAATAAAAACTCTACATAAACATTTCATTAGTAGTACAGTTCAAGAAATGCATGCCCATGTAAAAATCCAGCTTATGTAAGTCTCCAGTGGTTTGAGTTTTTATAGGTAATCAAATACTTAATAGATATATAAAAATTTCTCAAAAAATAAATTAAAATAATCTAATAAAACACAATAATATCCAGCTATGGTCTTCTTTAGAAACCTTAGTCTGCCTAGTACCTTTGTCCTCTTGGTCATAGCTTTGACTAGAACAGTCAGTGGCTTAGCTGGCTTTAGTCATTCTGTTGTCACTGCTCCACATGCATATTCATCAAGGGCTTCCGGATGCTTAGGACTGTCTCTGACTGAGCAGAGACACTCTTATTGTTCCCATAAAACTGTCCACAGCATTCATGCAGATCAAGTCCACGGCCAACCTACAACAGTCCTCCAACCAACACTACAGCTAATCTGCAGCTGAAGGAACTGAAGGCTTGATTTTGTTTGTGCAGAGTCCAGTACGTTGCATTGCATGAGATTTGCTATGCTGGTGGTGTCCACTGCTGCAGCACATATAGAGCAACCCAAGAGTGTCACACCTGTGCAAACAGCGCTGTGCACCTTCTCTCCTTTTGCTTTCTTGAGCTCACTAAATAGCACCATGGAAGCCCCAGCTGCATGTTCCCATGTTACACCATTGCAGTCACGCAGACAGGCAGTTTTCTTTGGAGTGAAGCCACATCCACACCCCCACTGCTATTTTTCAAACACCAGAGAGCTCTACGGAGGCTGATTATCTTTTGAAAGATGACAGTTTAACTATCCTACCAGAAGCTTAGGATCAACAGAATTATCTTGCAGCCAAACACCATTCAGAAGTTTGGCTGCAAAGGATATGATGCTATCAGGCTATTTACCCCCAAATCCAGCCTTTCTGTGAGTAAATACTCCATTGAGATAGGCCTCACAAAGCAGTCATTAAAGGTTATTATTTTGTTCTGTGTACAAAACAGTCTTTGGAAACAGCAAGAGAAAAATAGCATGCAATGCATTTGGATTGATTTTAGCGATCCAGGGCCTAAATCAGAGAATTTCCTATAGCAGCAGCCCAGGCTACCAGCTGCCAAACATAGTACAGAGACAATCAAAGTTACAGGCTACTTGGGAACAGTGTGCCTTCAGGGCACGTTTGCTTCGTCACTGACAGCACAGATGTAGGAGCATTGAATGTTGGATGGGTTTAAAGGTCTTCACTCTAGGTTATGTCAAAATATCTGCACAATGCTGCGGGTGTAGCCAGGCATTTGAGTTTCCATAGCTGCACTGAAGCTTCTGCAGATAATAGCTGTTATTTTCAACATTGCTGTCCCCAAGATTTATACACAGTGGTTTGTAGCTGAAAAACTACGGCTGTTCCCTATTAGGCCCCAATTCAACACAGTAACAAAATGCGTCCTTCAAGCCATCTCTGTTTGGCAAAGCCAAGGAATATTCTTATTTCTATGCATGTGCCTGAGGGTTTTCTTATTTCAAAACTGAATTCACCAGGATATAATCATGTACTGAAAGTTATGTCTAAGAACTTTTAGAGCCTGACATGTGCTCAAGTGCCTTAGTAAATCAGGACTTCTGCAATTTAATTGCACTAAGTGGATGATAACAAAAGACAACAACAGGAATAAATCATCTAACTGTGTTAAAGATCATGAGATTGACTCCAGACTTCAGCCATCCCAAGCCTTCCGAAGGGTCAGCCGCTCTACCCTTGTTCACACAGAGCAGTGCCTGCCTCCATAAATAGTGTCATCAAAGTGAAAGGGGCTGCCTCTGAAGTAACCCACTGAGTACGAACATATGTGCTGGAGCCTGGCCCACACTGTAAAGTACAAAAGAGAGGTGAGGGAAGGAGAATTAGATTTCAAACAGATACTTGCCACTGTTGAACGGACAAAGGAGATTTATTTGTTAACACTTAATTTAGGCTGTGTCAAAATGCCACATTTGTGTACGAATAAAAACTAGCAAGAACAACATAATGTAGCGGGAAGATCTTGCTTCAGAAACAGTTTAGTAACTTATCACACCTGTTGTACCTCATGATAATTACAGTGAAACAGCATGGGAATGGCAGCAGTACTAAGATGCAGCACAGAGCAACAAGAGCAAACATGCAATGGATTAAGGAAACAGAAGCAGAGCTAGTAAAATTGTAAGCCTACTTAAGGAACATACTGCTGTTGTTACGAGAGCAGGAGCTAGTTCTGCATCCGGTTTTATGCAGAGTATTAAGAGGGTGGGAGCATGAAGGGGAATCCTTTGATAGCAGTGGACTGCTTGGCATGTCTCTTCTGCACAGCCACTAACACAGTCCACAGACAAGATACAAATGTGGTGTAGTAAAACCAGCAGACACTCTTCCAGCTGCTTCTTCAATTCTCTGAACTATCACACAGCAGTGAATATAACCCTAAACTCCACGGTTCACTATCTCCACTCTGCCATATAGAAGGACCACTGAGACTGACCCCCAAAAGGCATTGGAGCACCCAGCTGCTGGCATGATGTTCACAAGTCACATTTATGCCATTCAGATTGAGGAAGGGCAGAGTTAGGATAAAGTGTGAACAACCTCTCTAGCAAGAACAGCTGTGCTACAGCGTACAGTCCAATGCTCCCATGTAAAATAAAATCTGTGGCAATTTACCTTAAACCATAAACCGTGGCATTTTAGGAAAAAGAGTCCCTGGAGCAGGCCTTGTACCTTTCATCAGTGAAGTGAGGCAGACAGCTGGAGATAGTAATTGTTTCAGCCATTGCCTCTGCTGAATGTGTCTCAGCCTTAGACAAGCATTTTACAAGATCTGTAAGTCAGTACAGGAGAGGAGAGTGTTTCCAAAGGCCTGGAACAGCCACACACTGAATGGGAAAATGATGAAGTGGAAAGCATTTGAAGTCACTCTTCTTCCTTGGAATAAAGACTCTTTTTTGCAACCTTGAATTTCATGCCATGTGAGACTCTCAGCATGCATGCATTTAAACTAACAACTGCGGAGATTTTTTTCCTATAGGTCTGAGCTGCAATCCTTTAACCCTTACTCTAGAAAATAAAACTCTTCATATGAACAGTGACTCAGCTCTGGCCCACAGTTTTAGTGCCTTGGCCATTACAGTCACCTGGTTTAAATACAAGCATAGAAATTTGGAGTGAATTAAACAAATGGTAGCTGAGAAAGCCCCTGCCTGAACAAAGAAGAACTTCAGAAACGTATTGTGGACACCTGGGAAAGCCTGTCTCCTATTTGCAAGAAATATATAAACAATGTTCCAGGGAGACAAGTCTGTAATAAAAACTAATGGTGAACAAACAGAATACTGCACTGAGTAGTTCAAGAGGAGCCTTTTCTGTTTCTTTTCCTTGAGACATATGCTTCCCAAGCATTTTGATTTATTAAAACTATTCATCTGTATATTTACATTGCTAATCAAATCATGGGAATAATAGTAGGCTTTCTAGTCTTAGGAAAAAGCCCATTGTAGATTGAACAGAAAAAATAGGTCCCAGTTCTGTGCACTACTAAGCAAGTGGCAAAAGTTCCCATTAATACGGAGAAATGTATAGGAAAAGCACCAGATCATATTTGTTGCTGCTATTTACAACTATTTAGGAAATAAGCTCCAAACATTAGCCAGGTAAAGTCACTAAGCCTTATCTCTAGTATTTGAATTGGATGACTAAACTTACTCATACAACTAAATACACTAATGATATGAGGAAGGGTAACTTTCCCAGGGTGTCCCTGTCCTACCTACTCCATCACACACTTAAGAGATACAAGAGAACAAGCATCTACCTGTGACTAAGGGAAGAACTCTGTGGCAATGCCAAATGGGTCAGTTCAAGAGAAAAGTTCAAGAAAGGGAGGCCTGTGGGTGTGGAAATACAGTTTGTGGATTCTCCCATTGACAAGGAAGAGACAGAGGCGAGACCCGGTGAACCAGAGACAGGACAAGAAGAGGGTTTCTATGAAAAGCAATGAAAATATATAACTGTAACTGTCCACAAATATGGGGAGAGTGTTTTCATGTGAAACACAAAATTCCCTAAAGCCTACTTAACGTGCCAGGAAGGACACATGCCAGGATGTTTTTGAAGTCTGAGCCATCACATCTAAAGATAGCACCTTCCTTATACCATCATTTCAAATCTGGTAGTACACAAAGCTATGATAATAGTGATAATAACAACTTAAAGATTAAGTGTGTAGATACAATTAATGGTTAATTTATTCTAAATCGCATTTATCACATTGTTTGGTAAAACATTTGTCAATATGGCAGTTATTTGTGAAATAATCTTTCAAATAAATTGCATTCAATTTGTGTTTCTAATCAGCCAGTTACACAATGTAACATGAAGAGGTCAACTGAAACAATATCAAATACATGCTGTATCATTAGAACTGAGATTAGTCACAATTATGTACCTAATCCATGTTATCTGTATATGACACCACTACTGCTATTCTTTTAAATACTAAAAGACAACAAAATGCATACAGGAAAACTTCTCTAGCTTTCTCTGGGGACAAATTATTATAATATTTGCTCATGCTCAGAAAGTCAAAGGATATGGACTTGGCATTATCCATTTATTTAAATGAAGGTTGTTTGCAATCTAAATATAAACTTCACCACTTTCCTTCTCTATTAATTGACCCATACTGGAGTCCATTTATGTGATAAACATGCACACTAATAATCAATGATATGATGGCCGTGTGTACAGAACAAATAAGAGAAGAAACAAATATTCCATGTCTATAATCACATATCGAAAGCGGAATACAATGAAGACCAAATATGTGTGCTTTAAAGACAGTCCTTAAAGGTCATTTATATTAATTTTTGATATACTGCCATTACACAAAAAAGACCTTTCCTCTTGTTGCTGAAATGCCATTGCCACCGTGCTTATTTATTTCAGCATATATGCTTGCTACAAACATCAGTTCTTCAGCCTAGCATTCATGTTCTCAAAACTTGGGATTTATGGAAAATTAAAATCACCTTTTTAAATTTTCTTAACTGGGGTGTGCATGGTCCTTTTTGCATAAACCCTTTGTGATTCTTTTCTTTTTCATCATCACTCTTACCCAGGGGAGCTGGGAAGCTGCAAGGTAGAGATTCTTGTTCTTCCTGCCCTGGCTGCACTGAAACTGCCCCAGACTGTTTTGGCTCTTATGGCACTCAGTATCTGCTCTTTTCCAAAACAGAGAACTCAGGTTCCTCTCAATAGTGAGAAAAATTTTCTTATCCCATGACCAAACAAACAAACAAAACCCCTGGGGTTTTACCTGAGTGAAGAATTACTGTGTGAGAGGTCCAGGGACTTAGCAGGTCAAAACCCTGCACTACATCTTCCAAAACTTATGACCCCTTTCGTGATTTACTCTCCAAAAAGACCAAAATTTCCTGTATTCAAAGGATTTTTCAGCAGGAGTCATCCCACCTTTCGAGTTCTACCCTGCAACCCCAAATGTTTGGGATTGCGATTCTGTTATTTCAAAACACAAAAGCACTAATTTGCACATTTTTTGTTTTCTCCTCATCTTAAACATGCAAGAGTCAATATGAAAAGGATTGTGTTTCTCTTTTGTAAGCACGTTTTTCTCTGCTCAGTTTATAACACGGCCTGGCTGCAGTGGGTACACCCATACCTGTCCCTCTGCCAGGAGCTGCACCAGGGTCTTGGCCACACACCTGTTGCCAGGTAGGAAAAGCAGAGGGCACACACATACTGCTCATCTCAGCCTCTCTTGGTTTGCTGGAAAAATCCATTGTCATCCTTAAAGAACAGCAGGTTTTATGAGATTTATACTGGCATAAAATATATTAAACACTCGTAGATTTTGAGCACTACAGGACTTCTGCCCAGCCCTCCTGCAGTAGAGCCCACCTCACACCAGAGGAAAGCCACAAGTCCCTATAACCTTACTTTTTCTTCTGTATTTTCTCCACCTGCCTTCCTCATTTGAGTGATAACATGCTGACTCTGAGTAGCTCATTAAGACAATTAAGCCTGCTCTAGGTAGGAGTTCAGCATCCCCCTAGCCAACTCCATGAGCCTTTCCCTAACAGTTTGCTCCACCTTAAGTTATCCATTTCAGAGGCTAACTTCATCTCAGTTTTTTAAAACCAGACCTTTCTCTGCTTACAGTCACCTGGCAAATGCCAGAGCCTCTTCTTCCCGCATATTTTCTGACTGGCCAGCCAGCCCGAGAAGATTAATGATAATGATGATGATGATGGTGATAATAATAATCTAATTATTCTGTGGAAGCTACACTCATCTCTTGGAGGCAGAGCAGTAATTTCAGCAGAGGCAGCCCTTCTGCAGAAGCAAACAGAATGTGATCTCTTCTGCAGTGCCCTATTGAAGAGCCAGCCATGCTCAATGAGACCTCCAGGACCTGAGCATATCAGTATTAGAGTTTTGTGCAGTGGCAGTTGCTGCAACCAGTGCTGACCACCTCCCAACTTTCAGCATTCCTATTTTAGCCAGCCTGGCACCCTCTGTGCCCTCCCACCGTCCTTCACACTTGAGGCAATTAATCCAAAGAGTGCAAGGCGGGGATTTGGAGACTTACACCGAGGCATAAGTTACCCTGCGGTGTAACTTCATCCTCTGAGGGAAATCTTGAAGATTTCAAGCAGCTATAGTCCTCCTACACGTCAGTTTGGCTGCAAAGAAGTTCTGAAAATCCATATACATGCACCGAAGTATAAAGACCCCGCCTCAAAGATAAATAAGCTGAAGAGGAGGAGTCGCCCTGTTGGGTACCGCTCTTGAGGTGGAAATGGTCTTCCCGGCAGCGCCGTTTTGGGAAGCACCCCGAGCCCAGCTCGCAGGGGGCCGGGAATTCCTGCCGGGGCGCGGAGCCGCGGACACTCAGGGGCTGCCCGGCGGCCGCCCGCCTCCGCGGGTAGAGGCGCAGCGGGGCTGCGAGTTGCCAGCGAACAGGCTGCCCTGTGGCCGTGGCCCCGGGGGCTGACAGGACACGGGCACACGGGACAACCTGTCACGCTGCTGGGACACAGCTCTGAGGGGTTTGTGGCCCCCACAGGGTACCGGGGCACTCACTCCCTGCATGCCGTGCCAGCCTGAAATGCTCGTGCCATGGCAAGCAAGGGACAGATCCTGCCAGATATCCAGCTGTGCTTTCAGCAGGGCCGATGGGGTGCAGCATTGCGACTCGGATCATTTGAGGTAGAATTCCATGATTGATGTTCACACTTTGGGGATTAAAGCAGAAGGAAACAACCGATAATCTCAAATGGTCGTAGAAAACCATAAGGTTTCTGGAGCTAAAACTTCTCCAACATGCTAGTTGCCTTGGGTTCCTTGTTTCTTAGCGTTACAGTGCACTACCTTCTGTCCTTACGGTTCCCCGCTGACCCAAAGCAATGACCTATCTTAGAGCACGACGCCCGGTATCACCTTACATACCAAAGGGATTACGCCCCAGGAGTGCAGGCGCCGTGACCTGCAGCTCCTTTCCCACTCCACCAGCAGCCCTCCCACGCATGACCAGAGCGTGGCCGCCGTTTCGAGACACTCCATTTTGTGAAGCATTCCTTAAATTGGGCTACCAAACCACTAGCCACCTGTGCATGTGCCAAAGCCTTGATGGAAAGATCATGATGCTGCCATGACCACAGTTTTAGGAAAGGAGAGGATTGTGCCTCTCAGACGCTTCCAATACCTACATTTGTCTCCAGGAAATGAAGGGAAAAAAAAAAAATAATAAAAAAAAAAAAAAGCAGCGGAACAGAGGAATACCCAGTCCCAAGGATCAACAAGGGACCGCCGTCCTGACTGGTCCTTACGATCCTAATGAGGCATCAGTGCTGCCGGTGACAGCCACCACGGCCGTGTCTGGAAGGGATACTAATAACTACCATGAAAACACTTCAAAATAGTCCAGCCAAGCTTCCTTTCTTTCAGTGGGCCTCTGCGTTTCAGTACAAGCCGCATAGCTAGGGCACAATCCAGCCATTTCAAAATGCAGGGAGATGTATTGAGATATATGGTATCTCAGCACTTACTCTGAATTTTTTTCTTATTTAATTTTGATTTCTTTTTTGAAAAGTTCAACTGACCCTTCTGGTCACCAACTTTCTTTGTGGTTCACTCTAAGGATCGCTCCCCAAGAACAAAAAAGAAATCTCCGAGCTTTGATAGAGACTCTGGATGAAATTAAGAACTTCAAACCCCAGATTTTTGAAAAGAAAAACAGATGTCCTGTTTGTTGAGTATAAATAACTCCGTACGTGGAAGCCTTTTCTTTTA
>VZSR01003807.1:31870008-31885249 GCA_013398615.1 Brachypodius melanocephalos | reverse complement strand
TCACTTGCCCTTTCACCAGCACTGCGGGGACAAAGCGAAGAGAGCCTCAGCGTGGCTCCCGTCTCTGGTTTGATCAGCCGCGGGAAAGGGCGCACACTCACCCCAGAGCCCTGTGGGCGACCAGAGGGGTTAGGAACCTCTTAGTGGCACATGGGGAAGCGGCGGGGACAAGGGTGGTGGAGCCCCCAGGCAGGGCTCACCTCAATACCTGAGATCGTTATCAAAGGCTAATAGGGGAGATTGTAGGGCCGGGGTGTGTGTGTCTGTGTGATCAGCTACGGCAACCGAGCCCCACACACCCCCACCCCGAAGTATCATCACAGAAATTTTGTTCTATAAATCTGTCTTTGGGTTTTATCTCTTCTCGTTACGTTCTCTGTAAGGAAACTCATCGGAAATTATTATCCTTTTTAGTCATCTATCCGTGTTACTGGTGCATCATAATATCAAAATCTAATTAGGCTCACTACTGCAGTCGAACTTAGATACACAGATAAGGTTTGTGAGACTTGGTAGAAGTGAAAAAAAAAGTATTTGGATTTCTCTGCCATGGCTTTTTGGAGCAGGAAAAAAAGGGTTTTCCTAGCCAGAATTTGAAGAGACAAGAGCGCCTGAGATTTGCGCAGGGCAGTTCTTGTCCTACAACCAAAAGAAGAGGATGGAAAGATAGCCTTTTATTGCCGATCCCCTCCGTTTGCCGCCTGCGTCCAGCTCAGAGTTCAGTCTCTATCTAACCTTGTTTCACTGAAACCTGAAGAAGATTTTGCTTATTCTGCCTTACAGAAAGATGGCTTTTCACTTTCCGACCTAGACTTAAATACCATCAACCCGAAAGTCCGTCTGCAAAGGGAGAAGGTGAGGGGCGGGGTTTTAAACAAGAAGACGGTCTCCTTACACAAGTGATGTGCACAACGCAGGTGAAAGGTGTCACAGCCATGGACGTGGTGGTAAAGGGTCTTCTCTATCAAGTCCTGGGGCTCGTAACCTGTTAGCTCAGCTACCCTGCAAGAGACACAAGCAGCAAATATAAGTGCGTGAGAGGACAGGAGAGGAGGCCCGGGAAAGAAGGGACGGGCTAGGGAAGTAGATTTGAAAATAACCCCAACTCTACCTGGAATCTAAGAATATTAGCTTCATGTCTAGGCTGGCCCGAAACATGAACATATTGCTGTGGAGCTTGATCTCCGTCACGGCGCTGGGCGGCAGCGAGTGGCCCACGGCGACCAAGCCAACATTTTGGTAGCAGCCGTCGAAGGGGGACATGTCCAGGCTGTACTGGCGGATTTTCAGGTACCCGCTGCAGTGAATGACCTGCCGGAGACACAGGAGAGCTTGGCGGCTACCCGGCATGGGGGGAGGGTGTGCTGAGACAGGCGTCCTTCCCCACGAAGAGGGCCCGGACAGCATCCCCCATACCCCTGCCGGTGCGGCTGCCGGGCCCGCGGGAGCCGCTGACCTGCGCCTCCGCCCTGGCAAAGCGGCACCGTCTGGGAGTTTTCTGCGGTTCTATCGGGGTTGAAGGTTTTTTTCACATACTAGAGTTCAGCGTCGATCTAAGGCCCATTAGAGTCAACGAGATTTTTTTTTTCCACTGGCTTAAGTGGTTTTTGGCCCACCTCCTAACTGCGCTTTTATTATTCTTCTGAAGAGGAAAGACGCGGAACTGCCAATCCGGTTACGACTCTGTAATGAGGAGTGTATGCGCGTGAGAAAGGGTTTACATGTGTGCATATGTCACACGTGTAAGATACGCCTGTTATATAAATGGAGCAGGCGCAATCCATGGCCAAAAAGTACCTTTAAGTATATCTCATAAAGGTATCCGTGCAGACGACTGCTGTCTACTTCCACTCCTACTTCTCTATTATTAAGATGTTTTCTCTTGGAGTTCAGCAGGTGTTCTTGGTCTACGATACGTCGTGACACAACATCTCGGGTTATGGGTACAACCCCCTCCTCGGCGTTGTGTGGCCGACACCAAACAACGAGGAGGTAGGAGGGAGAGAGAGAGAGCAGGGCTCTCCTCACCGAGGAGCGCCGAGCAGAACCGTGTGAAGCACCTGGTCAAAACCCTTGCCTGGGAGAGCTACCTCTGCAGCTGACGAATTACTTAATGAAGAAATAAATTAACCTGGGGCTCCCTTGTATCACCTGACTGCTGTCACAGGGTACCTCAGTGGTTGTGCGAGGTTTAGTCCAAAGAGAAAAAAATTAAAAAAAAAAAAAAAAAGGCAAAGAAAAAAAAAAAAGGCTCACAAACAAGCATGAAGGGGAGCTCGATTGCTTGGTTTTGGTTTTGTGGTTTGAGCTCTTCAACCTGAAACTTTGAGAGAAATGAACCACATAAAAGAGTCCTGGGCTGGGAAAACCCCCGCGAGAAGAGGTCTCATCCCCTCTTGTCTCCCCATTTTCACAGCTTTCCCGGCACAGGCACACGGGAAGGCTGGTGCGTGGGCAGAAACGGGGAATCTGGCCGTGGGCACGCACCTTATAGCCCCCGCAGGTGAGGCCCGCGTTCCTCTTGGCCAGAACGCACTTCATCCTCAGGAAAAAGGATCTCTCGATCTCGTACTCTGGGAAGAGGGAAAGGCAGAGGTGGTGTGAGCCACAGGTTCCGCTGGCTCTGCGCGGTCCCCTACGTTACAGCGGTGGCCAGGCGGGGCCGAGGCCGTGTACTTTACCCTGCACGAAGTGCGAGTGGTACGGCTGGTGCGCCGTCAGCACCGCCGTCATCTCGTCGTGGTCGGCGGGGTGGATGTACTCGTAAATGCTGTTGCCGGTCAGCTCTACCTGTGAGAGAGGAGGAGGAGGAGGAGGAGGAGAGGGGCTCATCGCCGGCACCGCGCACCCTCTCCTGTCAGTCGCGGGGGTGGTGCAGGCAGGCACAGGGGCCAGCAGAGCCCCCAGCGTACCTGCGACAAGCCCAGGTGCACCGAGGCAGTCTCCGAGATGTACATGATCTTGCCATCCGGAGCCACAACAAATATGAAACCGTCCAACGTCTGCAGAAAAGGGTTGAGAATATAAATAAATCAATAGATAGACAGATCCATTAAATACCTATCCCTCTGATTTATTTTTAGCAAACAGCCCTCGATGCTCAGGCTCTGATTATTCAAAAAGTTGGAAGGAAATGGACAAATCTTGGACAAGAATCCCTCTAAAGCTCCCGGACCCCTGAGATACAACCCACTCCTCAGAGAGGCCGAGCTCAAAAGCAATTCAAAGTGCCTTGGAAGTATCTAAGAAGAGGTCCTGGCTACCTGGTGATTAATATGTGGGTCCCAGAAATCCCAAATACTTCTGTCCTATCTCAAACGTTACAGAGGGTTTAGTGCTTGCATATTTTATAAGAAGAATTTAAGCAATCAAAGATCATCTAAAACTCTCCACAGTGTAAATAAGACAGTTTGTCAGGTCCATTTCAGGAGACACGGATGGGACTTCTGGGTGTACCAGGATCAGAATAGACCTTCCAAAGGCCACGCGATTCCACGAGAAACACGTGGTGATGGTCATCGCTAATATTCTTTAATATTTCAGAACGCTGTGAGTTTTCAGACCTCTCCTCCCTGATTTATGTCTCTGCTAATGTCGGTGCCCGCTGAGCCCTTCTGTCCCGGACAGCCTTCCCTAACCTGTCTCTGGAGCCTCTCCCTGCCACATTACTCTGAGCTTCAGAACATCGATGGTACGTGTCACCTTGTTTATAAATTGGGGGAAAGTCATGCTCCTGTGTCTCTGGCACCCGGGGACACACTGTGAATCCCTCGCTGTGGACGCAGTGTTAGATGATTCTGAGGCAAAGGACCCAGAGGGACCAAGCCACAGTCCCAATAAAACACACGACATTGAATCACAGTGGTTTGCGTTTCTGAAGTGGTTCCCCTCCCGCCTACCTTTCTATTAAACACTTGAACAGTTAAAAATTAGTCAAGGTGGCAATTGAAAGCTCAGAAGAGGGAAATATTTCTTTAATCATTAATACCATATGCCTGTCGTTTCCAGACTCGTACCTGCAAAAGATGGGATCCCAGTTCCCGCCCAACATTATCCAGCGGGCTGGTTCGGCTGGAGTGGCCCCAGGCTTCTCCAAGTCCTGTTATTTAAGACAAACAAAAAAGAAAGGTAAGGTCAGGACATGAAAAATTGACTCGTGTGGGCCTGATAGAGGGAAACATTTTTCCTTGTATACACGTTAAAACAGATATACACACAATCTTTGGAAAACCTCCAGATAAAAGCTTCTTTAGTGTAATTTTGCTTTTCAACATCTAATTCCTCAGAGAGAAAAATACTCGAATACTTATTTTGAGTTAACAGTGAAGATAATTTTTAAGACCTAAGTGAAACAGCATGCCAGATCAAAGTGCTTTTCAGTGCAGCTTTCGGCTACTGGGAACTGTTCCCCTGGAACTTCAGGGAAAGCATCCTAACCTCACAATTTCTCAGACAAGTCACTGTCCAACGACAGGTATCGCCCTCCCTCCTGCCCCACGAAGTCTGTCTCCAGGATTCACCTCTATCCCTTCCATCTCTCCTCCTGCTGCTCCGGTGCGCAGGATGATTCCCGCTGCAGGGAGGGGTGATGTGCCTCCATAGAGCCCCTTCCAGAAATTAATCCTTCCGGATTTGTCTAATGTTTTACACCCATCTTGTTTTCTCCTATGCAAAGTGAGTAGTAATAAAAGCCACGTGAGTTTCTTCACCAGAGTAAAGCTATTTATGGACGACGCCTTTTCACGGTGTTGTTGCTGAAATAATTTAAACGGGTCAGTTGAAACCTTTGAGGCTTGTGCCGTGAAGCGAGTCCCACTCCGACACGCACAGGCAGTACGAGCAAAACGGAGGGGAAAGCTACAAATCCTGATCGATGGCTGGGATGGCAGGTCGCAAGGGGACCCGAGCCGGCGGAGTGTGCTCACCCCCGCAGTGCGGGTTCGGGGAAGGCAAGACCTCGTTTTCCAGTTATTTCGAGACAAACAGACGAGGTCCTGACAGCAGGCAGCCGCGAGCATCCCTCTCTATTGACCGGCCTCCCCCAGGTGAGGTCCGCACAAAGCTGACGGGGCATCCCTGCGCGGCCCCTGGGCACTTCTCCCCACCGCCGGAGAGGTGCGCCCTTCCCGTCCCCGCCTTTCGCTTCCTTCTCTCCCCTTCCTCCTCCACCTCTTCACAACTTGTCTCTTCACCACGCCTACACTTTCCTCCTTCCTCCTTAACTTCGCAGCCCTACAGAGGCAGGAGACTCTCTCTGGCCCGTTCCTCATCCTGCAGCCTCAGGGTGTAGCAGGTCGCCAGTCAGAAATAGGCTCCTTCCTATTAATTCCTCCACGCCAATTAATGGGGAGCCACCCGCCAGGATGGAGGATCACCTCCGCCCCCTGTATTCAGGAAGGAGCTGGCAAATCTTACACAGCTTCCAGGGAAAGAGAAAAGAGAGAAAAGCCCACGGTAAATTTGTTTTTCCCGAGGTCCTCGGAGGTTTCTCTGCTGGGGAGCCAGGACGGCCCGTAAGCGCTGAGGCGGCTCCTTGCCACTTCCGCCCACCCAGAGGAAACTGAGTGACAGGTTTCTTAATTCCAGACTAAATCTGCACTGCCCGCCTATGATTTAAGTTGCTTATTAATCTAAGTTTACGGCTCTAATTATTCTTCTCCTAAAAGGGAGAATAACCCGAGCCCAGCGGGTTAATGAACAGCTCACGGGCATTGCAGGTTAACCTCCCCCGGGAAGGCGGTTCTTCACGGCGCGCTGAGCTCCTCTATATGTTTCAGGTGGAAACCCCGCGCTGCTGGGCTCTGTCTGTTCATGGTTTATAATTAAACGTTTTCGCTTGTCTACCTGAACCGGCTTTTTGAAATCCTGTCACATGAGACGATCCTTTGTGCTGCCCAGATGTTTTCAGCACTTTCAAGCCGGAGACTATTTCTAATCGTTGCCAATCTCCAGCCTCTCTCAAATCGACGGCCCCTTCTGATGCCCTTTAAATACTGTTTTTAAAGATTATAAGAGAAACCCCCCTTCGCTAATTTTCTCTCGCCCCTCACTTCCCCGTCTATTCGCTTTAACATCCCGTTTCCTTTTATCGAGGGGGCAAACTGTGATTTCTTGCACTTGACCTACCGCAGAAAATTCTGCAAATCCTTTGATTGTCTATTTAAAACAAAACAAGGAAATCAGCTCTCCCTTTTGCTCCAGGATTACGCTTGGAAACAAGATCTAAAGATTCTCTTGTAATTTGGAGAGCCAACAGCATAATAGCACTGGAATAGAAACAAGCAGCTTTGTGAGGAGAAGGATAACTAAATCGTTTTTAGGCAAAGGATTTTCCCTGCTAAAGTGGCCGAAGACAAAGCAAAACATAATCTATTCTGGAAGATTTCCAAGTTATGCCACGTTAACCTCAGCAGATAAAATTTGCTTTCTTCCCTGCGGCCCCTCCCCCACCGCGGTCTGGTTTTACATATTTACATAAGTAGCCTTAGAAGGGATGTATCTATTATGGATCTAAGGAGCTAGCGAGCTCACATTTCATTTGGAAATAGAGGGGAAGTTTTACTGTTGCTTAATACTTGATGCATTGTAGAACCATTTCCATTTAAATACCCCCGACCCACGGATTACCTCCATGGACTGGTTGCATGGGTTTTGTAATTTCCTGAAAATGAGATTTCGATTTATAAAACAAGAAACCAATTAGTAACCAAATGAGGCGAAGTAGATCCACTAAAATTGACCTAATCCCACAGGCACCATTTAGGTCAGTTCTTGGCGAATGAATGATGAGGAGCCGTCTAACATAAGCTCAAAGCATCACCCAGCTGTGTTATTCAAGCAGAAAAAGAAAAAAAAAATTAAAATGGATGGCGCTTTTATTTCAAAATGATTTTGATACTCTTGCCAAAATACAGATTATATGCTCCTGCCTAACAAACTCTTCCTCCTATCTAAAACAATCTCTTTCACTCAATGAACTTTTTTTTCCTGAGAAGATAAACTATTTGTGTCACGAGAAATTATCTGCTGTTGTGAGGAGGGAAGGGAAAGGGGAAAAAGAAAAAAAAAAAGTAAAAAAGAAATTAATAAAAATTAAAAGGAGAAGAAAAGCATTTTGTCCAGCCTATCGCTCATCGTTACCCAACAGCCTTCACCTATACAGCGCGGAACCCGCGCGGAGCGAGCGTGCTGACTCGTCATTTCTCTCAGCATTCTCCAGTGGAAAGCCACTATGCTTTCCACATCCAAAAGCATGTCCATCGGTTTCACGGCCTCGGTACCCCGGCGGGTTCCCGTGAAATGCCTTCTCCGACACAGCCGTGCCCACGCCCGGCTGAGAGCCGCTCCGCAGCGCCAGCCTGTCCCCCAGGCCGGGCGCACAGCCAGACCTGCCGCGCTGCACTGCCCTGGTCCTGTCCTTCCTTCCCCTCATCTTTTGATTGATGCAAGCCTTGATGTCGACAGCCAATGGAACCGGGGGCTGGGTGGGCACCGTCCCTATCCAGTGGCGATACTGTTTCAAGAAGCTCCTCTGTCCCACGGAAGGGGGAAGAGATTCCTGAATCGTTTCTAATTTGATCTAGGCAAAGACGGAGGAAGGCAGGCGCAAGGAAATGAGACTCCGAGAAGCCAGGGCAGCTCCTTGGCCCTAGTTGGTCTCCGGGTTACTTGTCCCTCTGTGAGCATCTGCAGCGCAGAGCCCATCTAGACCCTGTCCTTTGTCTGGCAATAGCAAAGGGGGGCGGGGGTGGCGGTGGGGTGGCCAGAAGATGCAAGCCCTTATCTACTTTTCACTGATTTGCCGGCTTTTAAAAGCAGTTACGGTGATTTCCCCAGCGGACTCTCCGTCATGAAACCTCAGCACAATCCGGACTCACTGTAGCGGGCGACCCGACTCCCCCTTTTAAGAAACACTTAGTGGAGAGCCCATCCTGAGCTCCAGACCCGCTGCTTTGGGGGCCAGACCCTAAGGCCAGCTCCCTCCGGGGCCGGGGAACCCTTGGGCACCCCTCCGGGGGCTTGTCCGTGTCTGGCGCACCGCCCCGCACGTCAGGGCGAGGCCCAGCGAAGCTGGCTTGGAGACGAAGCCCCATAGGCAGGGAATTCTTTCCTGTTGCTGTGGGTGGGTAGAGGGAGAGGATGCGGGGCTCTCCTGGAGGCAGCCCGCTGCTGTGGGCAACACTGGGAGCCTGCCTGAGGTGGCAACTGCAGGGAGTCTTCCTAAGTCGGGTCCCAGCCAGTCCATCGCGCGTTTCTCTTCCAGGAGTTCCTCAAAACTCCCTCTCGGGGCAGCGGCCCCCGCCGCCGCTTTCCCAGATCTCCCCGCCGCCTCCCGGGGGCCGCGGCCCGGGGACGTCTCCGTATGCTTTGGTTTCGCTGTCTTTTCTTTGCCCTTTCAAGAGCCTCTCTATGGTTATTAAAAAAGGAGGAGCAGAAGCTCGCTCCTCGCCCGCCGGCGCCGAGGGGATGCTGACCCCTCGGAGGGCGCGGGATGCGGGACCCCGGTCACCTCCGCCCGGGGGCTGGCCCCTTCTCCGCGGCCCCGCAAGCCGCCCTCGCCGTGCTGGGCAGACCGACGAGGGTCGACCCGGGCACGGGCACCGGCTTCGTTCAACCTGCCCAGCAAAGCTTCTCTAGGCAGGACGAGGGAGGACGAGAATGTCCCCTTAGTGAGTGGCTCCTCAAGCAGCACCTTCCCTGCCTCCCTCTGCCCCTCGCCGGCGCTGCTGCCGCCTTAATGCCAGGGGACAAGCCGGGGACGGGAGTTGTTTGGGAAGAGGGAGGCAGGATAGCTCAGTCTCCATCTCCCACGCGGTCATTCTCCCTCTTTGTCCAGGGAAAATGACAAACAACAGCTCCGGGAGTCGCGGGAGCAGAAGCTGCACGTCCTAGTCACCGGCAAGCCAAAAGGCAACTGGATGTTGTATCGAGGAATTAGCTTGATTCGATTAACCATTTAATTAAATCGTCTGTCGCCAGCGCTCCCTTCTGCCACCGCCCAACTCCAGATAGAGCTGATTTCCCAGTTAATTTAACAGTCAGTGGTTAATGATAACTCAAAATCTCGGCCAACTGAGGCTTCTGTGAAGGACTGGGTCGCCGTCGGAGCGTTCAGATGGAATAGAATAAACTATGTTGGGAAACAAAAAAAAAGAAAAAAAAAAAAGAAAAAAAAAAAGCTGCTCATTTCCACTGCCTGTGGATGCCATTAGCAAGGTTTTGTAAAGATTTATTGTCTCAGTAAATCACATGTATTCATTTGAAGCCGAGATAAATTAGCATCCCTCCTTCTTTATAAAAATAATAATAACAGGGAGGAAAAGCCCTGTTGACTAAACAAACATCCCGGTTCAGAAAATGGTAGTGGAAATAACGCTGAGGCTGTTTCACTATAGAAAGAAGTACCACGATTTTGGCACACACCGGGTAGCGGAATTGCGCTTTGAAATGCAAACAAACGGAACCATGTCCAAATTGAAGAGAGGGGAAAAAAATCAGGGCATTTTCGAGCATCAACTACTTATTCGTTTCTCCAGAAGACTGAAATTCAAGTAGCCCTTATTTCGAAGAAGTAGGGGAAGGAAGGATTTGCATTAACGCACACGCTGTTTATATGCAACTTGGAAAATATTCTCCAACGTAAAAACGGTCCTATGTTTCCAAAGCAAATACGGGCTTTTTTCCCCCGCTCTTCTCATTAAGTATTTCTTCTAAAACATAAATCTGAGGGTTCTTTTCTTTTTCTTTCTTTCTTTTTTTTTTCAGCGATCCTGCTAGTAGTTTAGTTCTGCTCTTCACATTTTAAATTCACATCAAAACTGGAATTAAAGAGAGTTCAGCGTGGAGAGTAAACTGCTGCTTAAATGAGAAAAACTTCTGTAAGAAAATAAACATTGAAACCTAATGCTCAATCATTTCCCTTTGCAGCAAGAAAAACAGCATTAAATCACCTATCCACGTGGGAAACGGATTTTTTTTTCTGTTGATCTCTTCCTCCTTTAAAATAAAACAAGGTTAAGGGTTTCAATATTGAAATGTTAACCATCCTGATCCGGCAAAAGTTTATCTAAACGGAGTATCTGCTTTTGTCTCGAAAAGCAAATGCCTCTGCGCCAAAATGGTCCCTTCCCACTAGGACAGACTGCAAACTCTCCTTTTGCATCTCTAGTTGCGGATGGAGGATAGGACCTTTAAAATACTCCTAACTAAAAATAAAAACAAAACCCTAACAAAAAATATTTATTGTGCCACCTGGGTTTTTTGTTTGGGTTTTATTAATTTTTTCTCCCTTCCCTTCAGGATACCGCCAAAGGTCAGTGAAGAATTACCCCGCAATAGTAATAATGATCGCATCGGTTTTGGCAGAAAATTCTTTTAGTCCTTTGACATCCTGAAGATTTTTCTACCTTTTTTTTTTGAGTCCACGTTACTTACCATTAGCGATTTAATGTTACACTGAAATATTAGTATTTATTTATAATAAACGTTCAATCAGTAATTAATTTATTAAGAAGTCCTGCGTGAACAAACAAACAAACAAACAAACAACCCTTAAAACTCTTCCTGAATGTCCTCAGAAAATTAGCAGATATTCACTGTTTCCAAAGCTGTCTGATCACCGAAAAGCAGTATAGGTCTTATACGCTTTCTCCTCCTGGAAAAAGGTGTTTTAGTACTGAAACGATGCAAGAAACCTACGTCTTGCACTTTTCGTCCTTGACAGTTTTAATCTGCTGAAAACCTAATAAAGTGGAATTAGGGATAGAAAGAACAGCCCAGGCGTTTCAATAACTTGTGAGAATTGCACAACCACTACGAGAGATCGTAGAAAAATCTCTGCCCGATTTGTCAAGTTTGTCCAGTGCCACTGCCTTGTGTTTAGATGTCTGGGGCTAAGAAGGAAACCCCACGTGCTTATTCTGTGTGCGACTCTCCTGGCATTTCACTCCCAGAAAACTCTTGTTTCCAAAACGAATCCGAAATCTACCCACCTTCTTTCTCTATAGCGACCTTTCAGACACAAAAATATGCAGACAAGCGCACACCGATTCTCTCCGCCCTGTCCCCAGCCCGGCGTGTGCGCAGCGATGAGGAGTGTATATCTTTCTGTACGTGATTATTTACAACCAACTCTATGCAATCGCTCTCTCGGCAGATGGAAATTTGCTCTTGTACCGGGGAGAGGGGATATGAGTTATTCTGGAGGTGCAGCTCGCTCTTACGGAGACAAGGTTTCTCTACCCTGACTCCTCCAAGATATCTTTAAATGTACGACATGACATTCCGTCGTGCTCCCGAGCCTCCTGCTATCCATCTCCAGTCTTTCGGCCAGCTCATAGAGTCTGTCCCGATGCTTGTATCGCTTTCCTCCCCAGGGAAATACAAATGAAAGGAACCCCATAACATCCATCCAACATCCCTATCCTGCCTTCTCCGTTCAGAAAGTCTTGTCCTTTCCTGCGTCATTTCCCCGGCTGCCCCTACCTGTTCTCCCTTCCCAGAGAAGAGATGGCTTTTTTTTTTTTTTTTTTTTTTTTTTTTTTTTTTTTTTTTTTTTTTTTTTTTTTTTTTTTCCTGGATGGGGGCACTGGAAAACCAGAATAGTCCCCCTCTTCCTTGCCTCCTTACACTCATACGCAGCCGGACAAGCACAAACACACCCTCAGCGGAAGCCCAAGCTGCTCCGCCGCGTTCCCAGAGCCCACTGGTTCGCCCGGGCTCCCGGGAAAAATCACCCGGGCTCGGCTCCCGCACGGCCAGGCACAGGGGCAGCGCCGGGAGGCCGCTCGTGTGCGCCTCGCTCGTGTTTAGTCGCGGCACGGGCGAGCGCAGGGAAACCCGCGGGGCCGGGGCCGAGCCGGGCCCCGCTCTCCGCCTCTTCGGAAGTACGTGGGAGGGAGAGGGAGCCCGCGTGGAAGCCGCCCGGCTCCACGCCACGTTGCGACCCCCGCTCCCGGGCCTTTGTGCCCCGCTTGCAGCGCGCCCCGGCCGCTACCCAGCTCAGGGATGCGCGGCCCCGGGGATGCGGGGGCGGCGGTCACGCGTGGGGTTGCAGCCCGCTCGGCGCCGGGCCTCCCGCGGCAGCGCCTCGGAGGGGCGAGCCCTCCCGAGCCTGCTCCCTGCCTTTCTTTCTAATGCGCAGTTTGCCTTTAATGAGGCTGCGAAGGCTCCACCGGCCCCCGAGCCCCGCTCAGCCGCCCCCGCTGCCTCCGCACTCAAATTAGCATCTGCTGCGGCCGGCAGCCGCCCCGGCCCCGGCGCGCTTCGCCACACGGTTCCCCAGGGCATTCAGGCATCCTGCGCTGCCACCGAGGGATGGAGATCAGCTATTCTTCTCTTCCCGTGATTACTCACAGCCTACAAGCAACACCATATGCTTCTTCTGATCAAACAACCCGCTACATAGGCACCAGTAATTGACGAGACCTGCTCGAAATCACGCAGAAAGGTAGCCTACTGAGACCGCAGGAGTTGACAAATCATTGCTAATAATCCTTTTAGGAACATCATGGGCATCAGGGTTTGCAATAGCTTTATTTTTATAAAGTATGCGCTGACAGCATAAAGGACAACTCCGTCTCCTTTGAAACAGAGAGCTGTCCCGCATAATGATCTTCAAGGTGGCAGAGCAAATATAAGAGGAAAGTGGCTTGATGAAGAATTTGATTGTTATTTTTAAAGGTTTCATTTAACCCCTTCTTTGGTTACCAGTGACTTGATAATATGGAAAGTTGTTTCAAGAAATTATTGTAAAATGCACTGGATTGGAAATTACTGCCATGGACTTTAGGTATAAACGTTCATCCATAACATGGGGTGGGAGGGAGGGGGATTACCTCCCCTGTCCAAATGACTGCCACCTTGCATATTCATTTTAAAAAGTGGAATTAGTACCAGTAGTCCACAAATTTAACCGGGAAAAAAATTTAAAACCCCTCGAACCACCAAATCAGACAAAACTAGAGCAAAACAAAACCAGGCCATATACACTCTCTTAATTTGTGAAAATTTCAGGCTAGCCGAGTCGAGATACAGCTACAGAAAACTCATGGGTACATAGCTGTATTACGTTGTTTCTTATGTACACTCACCAATAAAAGATGCAGCGAAGCGAATTTTGTATTATGTCAGGGAAGAAGGAAAAAAAAAAGAAAAAAAAAGAAGAAAAAAAAAAAAGCTCTTGGTACTTTTTCTTTCATATAGACCACAAGTCCATCGAGTTGATCTAAACAAAAGGTTCGTGAATTTTTAATTTTTTTCCCCCTACATCCTATAAAATCAATTGAGTGAGAATATGGAAGAACTTTATTCTCTCAACTCTGAGAGAACTTTACTCTCTCAACTTTGTGTTGTTTGTTTTTCTTGGCAGCCGATCCAGAAGACCAAAGACGATCGCTTCAGATCCTAATTCTATTTAAAAGCATAAGACACTTCAGGACGCTAAAGTTTTCCTTTGATAGACAGGCGGGTTGTTACTGCCGTGGAAGTCAACTTGAAGTTTACTATTCCCTGTCGTGGAGAATCATGTCTAGGCTGGGCCACTGCTTTTGCAGCACTGGGTGGTCAGGGGGGTTGAATATGCCTGGGTGCAAAACTCCTGCTAAAATTTTCCGAGGTCGATTAACGCCCCCAAACTGCCCTAGTGACCCTCAGAACGAGACACAGCACACTGATGATGCGATTCAGTGTGCTTGACTTATTTATTTAGCCTGAGTGTGAGCACGCCTGCACGCGTGTCCTGTACCTGTACACCGCACCTTTCCTCGAGAGCTCAACTAAGGCTTTAGGACTTTGCATAGACTTATGTAAATATTTACCCATATACTAACTCGCCCTCACTGAATGACTATAAATAGGGGTGAATCATGCCCTCTTAGGCCTCGCGTGTGCTCGGTAGGAGATGCACATTTGACTGGGAGACTGGGGGAAAAGAAAACACGGGTTTGCTTTAGCAGAACACACAGCAGAGCTCTGTGCCTTCAAGTGTTGACAAAAGCACCATAAGTCTCCAACCAAACCTGTCACAGGAGCTAAAAGGAAAGTATTTACAGCAGAGGAAAGTGACAGCGAGGGCACCCTGTCTCCGAGCACACCTCAAAGGATTGACTTTTTTTTTTTTTTCTTTTTTTTTTTTTTCTTTTTTTTTTAACCGTAAAAGTGATAAATGACACCTGGATCAGAATGAAAATAGAGGTGAATAGGCATTCCCACCTACCTTCAGGAAAAACCACTCTCATTTTTAAATAGCTGGTGGTGAGTCTGATTATGGATGCTTTGTCCAGCTGAGAGGTGATAGCGGAGGGCAGGGGTAGTAATTTAGCCAGTTCATAAAATTCACTGTTTTCTTTCTCCCGTCTAGTCCGGGCAGCATTTTTGGACTTCTCTTTCATCGTGGTTTTTTCCCGCTTCCTTGTTACAATTTAAACTCCAGAGATTCATCCAAAGGTAGAAGGGAAACTCATCTGCAATTCATCTCTCCGGAGCATTAGGCGGTGATTCTGAGCGCGGCCATTACTCAGAAAAACCGTTCTGTTATGTAAATGCAAACAAGTATTGAAGAGTAGAGGTGTTCTTAAAAAAAAAAAAAAAAAGAAAAAAGAAAAAGAAAAAAAGAAAAAAAAAGTGTATATACTCTGAAAAGCAGAGTCAATTAGATGAGAAGGGCATTTATCCAATGCAGCTCAGCACTCCAAGCAAAAGAAAAAAAAAGAAAAAAAAAAAAAAAAAAAAAAGCTAGAAGATTGAGGCACCAGGCAGCAACCAAACGATGTATTTCTGGCCTTTTTTCCTACTCATGGCGGGCAGCATAGCTCCTCGGAAGAGGGTCATAGTAATCCCGTTTTTTCCCGTGATCCGTTGTCAATCCGAGGGCCGAAATGCAGGGCCGCGGGCTGCCTCCCAGGGCGCTGGGTGACTTCCCCGGAGCCTCTCTCTGTGGAGATAACAGCAGTCCTGGAGTGAGAGTCAGTACACGGCGCCGCAGCGGAGCCGCGAGAAATAATAATCAACAACCAGCCTCTGGCGGGTGTAGTATTTTCTCCCACCAGAGGGGAAAGAAAAAAAGTGTATTTTCCCATCTAGCGCGCCCGTGGAGAAGCCTGCCCCGCACTCTCCTCCCACAGCCCTCTCACTTCCCAGCCCAGGTGTGCACTGCATGACCAGAACGAAAGCGCAGCAGAAAGCAGCCCCCGGCTCCCGGCGTTACCGGGTTTGGTGCCGCCGAGGCTGCGCCGTCTCCTTC
>VZSR01003807.1:31813953-31869908 GCA_013398615.1 Brachypodius melanocephalos | reverse complement strand
CCTAGCACCGCACATGACTGCGGTTCTTCGCTGAGGCTAGCAGATTGTGGTAGGTTGTGATCTTCTTTTCACCTACCTTGAATCCCTGAGCCCGGCAGCCTGCAGAGAGCTCTCCTGGGGTGAGAAGCCCAACTCTTTAATTGGATCATTAATGGCACGGGGAAAAGTTTGCGCCTGTCACTGCTCCTCGCACCGATGGGCAGACAGACATTGGCCGCCTCCCCATCCCCTTTATCAGCTCCCAGGCTCTCCGTCTCACATAGCGAGGGGTGGGGTGGGGTAGGGTAGGGTGAGTTGGGGGGGCGAGGTTGGTATTAATGAAGAATCCTTAATTTGCGGCTGAGAAATGCCTAATAACTTCTTGATGGCTAAAAGCCTTTTAGCACAACTTCATTTCTCTCCAACTCCCCCCTCCCTCCCCCGCAGCCGAGCCCTCCCTTAATGCCACTCACGAACACGCCTCGCGTCCCGTTGGCTGCCGCCACCCCGCGCCCGGCCTCCCAGTGGCGGAGGGGGCGGTGGCGTCACAGGGACACGTTCCCACCCTTCTCCCGCCTCCCCTCTTTCCCTGTGTCCGCCCTCTGACCTGGAGGCGCGGCCGGGGGGAGTGGGGACACACAGACACCCACGGGCGCACACAGACACACATCCACATCTTCCCCCCACGTACCTGTCGGGGGTTTATTTGGGTTGGGGTGGGTACATTTTGGGCATCACCGCTCCTCTGGGCAGCGGGAGTGAGCGGCTGGGGTCCCCAGGACTGTGGGTGGTGAGGATGGCCGCAGTTTTACACACCCACGCACATTTCCCCACCCCAAAGCCCGCGGAGCAAGTGGTCGCGCTTGGGAGAAATAAGCTGCGGTCACGGCCCCTGCTGCCCCCCATCCCTGACCCCCCGAACTTTAACCACGTAGTTTCCCCCTGGGCTGATGCGCCGCGGGACAGCGTGAATCGGGTTCCGCGGCAGAGGGGGAGAAGGATGGAGAAATGTTTTAATTAATTTTCTTGATACAAGCTGAAAAAAGAACCAAACCATAAACGATGCCACTGTCGGGGAAGTGGGAGGAAAGAGGAAAAAAAAAAAAAAAAAAAAAAAAAAAAAAAAAAAAAAAAAAAAAAAAGCGCGAGAGGGGAAAAACCCAAGCCAAATTCCTCCTACATCAGAAGACAGAGCTTCTTTAAAACTGCCCGCAAAGTGGATGTGGGTGTTCTTTTTCTTCCCGGGAAGGGCGACTATTCCTAATCTCCTGTGTGTGTCCCCTGGGGAAAATAACCCTAAAAAAATGACGCTGCTCCTAAAACTGCTGGCTCCTGACAAGAGTAGATAGAGCAGTGAGAGAGCGCCTGGAGTGGTGGGAGAAGGGTTGTAGAGTCTTTCCTAAAACCATAGCGGACTCTCAAAAGCCTGATATAATTGCCAAACCACTCGGTGTGAGACTTCGGCTAAAATAACTGTTTAAAATGAGATTGCACTGGCAGGCAACAGTCGGAGTATCTCGAGGAAGAAGAAACAGTCACAGTTTCCCAAAGAAGAAAAACAGGGAAAAAAAAAATAAAATTAGCCTTTAAAGCACCTCATCCCTTTTGCTCCGCGGCCGGCTGCAGTTCGAAACGCTAGCAGTGCAGACAGTCTGTTCGCTGCTTATGAACTTAAATCTCCCCTCGGTTAAAAGCTTTCTCTGAGTTCATTTGGGTAAATAAAGGATAGACGAAAAGAGAGGCGTTCAACAATTCCTCTGGGTGTCCAGGCGTCTACAAGCATCAGAGAAATGTATCCACGTAGTCTCAAATGTTCTTTTGATTGTCTTGTTTACCGAAGCCACTCGTTGTTAAACAAACACGAACGCAAGGCATGTAGTGAAGGTAAGGGGAAAAAAGAAAAAAAAAAAAAAAGGGAAAAAAAAAAAGGAAAAAAAAAAAAAAAAGCGCATGCCTCCCCACCCTGTCATGTTGCAAACCGATCGGTGCTGTGGGGGAAAGTGATACTGAATTTACAAAAATCTTCCCTCTATGTTCCTGCCCTCAGGTGTAACGTGGGTTTGGGGGACAAGAAAAGGATTTAAAAAAAAATCCAAAAAAACCAAACCAGATCTTCCTTCTGGTTTTCATTTGAGGTAATTCTCTTCTTAAACGGCACTGACGTCTCTAGAAGGGTATTTAGACATATGGGCAACAACTGGACTAACACTGTCAGGTAGCTCACGACTTATTTGTCAACAAAAGCCAGAGAGAATGTCTTCTATAACAGCCTTGGTCAGGGAAAAATAAATAAATCAGTAGGATACACTTCTGCTAATTTATACCAGGGAACATGAGCATCCACCTTACCAACCTCACGCAGCCCCATTGAAGCCCTTAGCTCACCGAGTATTCTCTTTCCCGGTGTACCGGGACTCGGTTTCTTCCCCGCAGCCTGGGTGGGTGACAGCGTCCGCACGGGTTCTCCCCGCGGCCGGGGCCCTAAGGGATAGGGCTCGACGAGCCCCTATGTAGATTTTGAATGTATAAATGCTACGGCAATAAAGTACAAGATGTGAAAAGACTAGAGGCCGACAGCAGTTATTCAGCTCTGGAAGTTACGGCAATCGTGGACAAAGTCACCTCTCCACCGAACCACCACCGCGGGTCAGTACGCTGGGGACTGAGTGTCCAGCAGATTTCAAGAGGCGGTTCCCGAATGATGAGAATTTGGCCATTCAGAGACGTTAACCTTGTTTTCCTTCATCAAAAACAAGTGACTTCTGCAAGCGGAGATCAGACTTGGCACTGCCCCGTTCCAGGTGTACAGGCAAAGGCAGCCCGCAGTAGCTAAATTCGTGGTTTTCCTATCAGCCGCGAGCCCGCTGTCACAGACCCCGGTGAAGCCCATCTACCCTGACAGAAGAGTGCGTGATGCTGTTGAAGCGAAGGCACTGCTGCGGGATGCCCGCACCCGGCATACAAGCCGTGGGAGCGCAGCTGAGCGAGCGCACTGGCGGCACGGCGCGGACACCTGCGGACCGAGGGGCCGGAGCCCGGGAGCGCACGGCGGCTCCGGCCCCTCCAGGCGGGAGAGAGGCGCTCCGGCCGCCTGAAGCAGATGGATAGCTGTGCTCAGTTCAGATGCAGTTATTCTCAGGCGAGAATCTCCTGGAAAACAGATAATACTGGAAAATTGAATAAACAGGTACTGCAGTGCTATTTGATTTTAAAAGGCGCATAATAAAATGATGTATCTGAAGAAAGGCTGAGCGAAAACAAAGCGTTTCACAGACAGGTTTGCAACTATAGTAGAAAACTTGTGTAGGCAGACACAATATGCAGCGTGTATTGCAGCATGTGTGTGTGTGCAGAGGGGGAGGGGGAAAAACTGTACAATTCAAAGCAGGAAAAAAAAAAAGAAAGAAAAAAGAAGAAAAAGAGAACAACCCTACCGGATCATTTCCCTATAGGATAGATCAGATCCAGTTTCTTCAGCACATTCGGACGTACTCTTATGTATTTATTAGTTTATAAATTTGGATGCGTTTATTACTCTCCTCTAAAGGATAAGGTGGCCATTTCTTGTGCAGGGAGAAAATCTCTTCGAACGTAAGCCATCACTTAAACACCGCTTTTGTCGAGTAATTAACGATGCGGGTCGCTCTCACGATTTCTTAAAAATAAAGGAAAGAAAAAAATCGGTATTAGTTACGGGCGGATTTCCACACCCCAAGCCTCCCTCATCTTTGTACCCGCGAGAAGCGGGATCCGACCTCTCACGGACCCTCACGGCCAAAGGGAGCGCCTCGCCACCGATGTCTGTCCCTGAGTTGCGGTTCACTCGCCCAGCCCGGGGGTGCCTGGGGGAGTGCGGGCGTTTAGAGACCCAGACTGTTTTTTCAGAACCCGGTAACTTCAGACACACGCACTTGGGTACCCTGGTGAATTGGAGTGTGATGTGAATTTTCATCCATGCCCTCATCAAGGCTTTATTGACATAAATATACACGGCAAATGCTCTTTGAGACCATTCAGAAGTAATTAATATGTTTTAACTGATCTAGATCTTAACCTCCAAGATTCAAGCCATGCTCTAGGTACTTTATTCCTGCTCTTTTGCTAATGTTATTAGGATGTTCAGGGCAGCAGGACAAGGAGAAAGCCGATTCTCTAACACAGGAAATAGTTAACAGACCCTTGGATACCAGTTCTCAGATATGAGGGTTTCTGAATGCATTTCTTAAAAATAATTACGGAAACATTGCAAAATTTGAGTAATCGACCACTAGTATGATTGTTAGTTATTTTAAGCAACTCCTTCAAACATTTTTTGGCGATATAACTGTGTTAAGAGATACTTGCAGGGAGGAGAGACACTCCTCTTGATTACGCACTCCTTTCAATTTTATTGTTTTTGGCATAAATGTAACGAGATGATTTATATTCAGTTTTCCAAGGGAGGCAGAGGTCAGTACCTTTTAGCCCTTATCTTATTGAACACTCTTGCTAATGATCGGAAGTCAAGCTGTCTTACTGTGACACGGAACAGCGAATGAAAACATAAACTAAATATAAAGAAACGCTAAAAAAGCTACTTCGTGGCTAGTAACAGTTATCCCAAGGGACATTTTTTCTTATCTTCTGCATTTCCAAAGGAGCCTAGTACACTGAACGCCCGAACAGAGCTGAAATGCGGTCGTCAAGGATGAGAGGTTCGGCAACGACACGGGACTGGAACTTTGATGAAATTACAAACTTCAGAAAGTGCCTCCTGTCCTCCCTGTGCCTTCACAGACATTCTACCTAGCTCTGATAGTGCTTTCTGCTGCACCGGTGTGCATTGTTTCCCTCCCGCTCCCGGACGGTACCGGGAGCCCGGGCTGTCGCGGCGCCTCCCCACCTGCTCCGGACTCCCCCGGCCCCACGGGCGGAGGCGGAGCCGATACCCGCACCCAGCTCCCTCACAGCGCCCCTCGGGGCCTGCCGCACCCTCCCGGCACCGCCTGGAGCCCACCCCCACACAGGGCTCGCCTCCCGTGAGATCCCTCTCCCCTCCAGGTCGCCACGGAGCTATTCCTCTCCCTCCTCCTCCTGGCGGAGGCGGGGGCCCGAGGGTCGGTGGCGGCAGCAGCCGGGGAGGCAGCCAGCCGGGCCCCGCGGCCGCCGCCGCTCCCTCACGGGAGGGCAGGGCCGGGGTGCCGGTGCGCTCCCGTCCCGCAGGACCCCTGCAGCGTTTTGGGGAAGGCTCCCCGGCGGCCCAGGCTTTGTTCGGCTGTGGGCTCTCTGGGAGCTCGGCAGCGGCCTCCCCGCGCTCCGCTCCCCTTCCTTCCCTTCCCTTTCCCTTCCCTCTTCCCCCCGCCCGCCCGCGGCCGCGGGACCCGCAGCGCCCCACGCGCCGCGCCAGCCCCCGGCACGAGCGCGCTCCCCACAGCGCTTCCCGTCCTCAGCCGCGTCCCGCCGCATCGCCCCGAGGCTGTACCGCCACACCCCTCACTGCCCCTCACCTGCGAGGGAGCCCGGCCAGGCCAGGCCAGCGGCCCGCACGATGCCGACCACCGGTGCTTGCCTCCCCTCCCTCAAGTTTGTGGTTTCACCTGGCTGGGATCGAATCAACCCTCCTCACCTCTAAAGGACAGGGTGTCTGAGCTTTGCTGAGGGCGATGGGGGTTTCCTCCATCGTCCTTTTCACGCTGTTTTATCTGTTTTGGTGTGCCATGTTGCATTTCGCTGTCCCAGTCCGAATCAGGAGCGTCCTTTGGGGGCTTTGCCCAGGTACGGGCCGACTGCAGGCAAGCCGGAGGAGCTGCCTCATGGCAGGGGGAACCCTCCTCGGTAGCGTGGGCTGCCCCAGGCCTCTGGTACAGCGTGAGACTTGCACTTGTTCATGTATGCTGGTGGAGCTGGAGCTCTGTCAGGTTTCCTCTACACCCTGGCTATCACTGAAACCTCCTTTCCCAAGGCCTGGCTTTGATTAGTAAAGAAGTTATTTCATTAGCCGGGGGGAAATCTGTCAGCAGAAGCCTGTTTGAATTTCAGCACCCCAAAGAATAATGCTTAAAATAGTGGGATCCGTTCCACAGTCTGTTCTTACTATCAACCTGATAATTAACAGGTCACAAATAGACTTGTATCACTGCTTTGTTTCAGTGGAGAAGAGCAGCTTAACCCGCCTTGAGGACACACTTCGCTTTGAAATAACACATGCCCTTTCAGATGAAATCAATAGAAAGAGGAACCACCCCCCTCTGTTGCTCTGAAACTCTTGTCTTCAGCCTCCCATTGCCTCAGAGAATAGACCTGATCAGACCAAAAAAGGAGGGATGCAGAGTGTGAGGCTGCCTGACAGCTCTGGAACTGGTGCCCATTCTGCTTGGTGTATATCCTAATCATCGTGGTGCTTATAGCTTTGTTGAAAGGCCAGGTGGGGAACATTCCCTGCATGGCTTTTAACAGGATCTGTTCTTGTTTTTGTCTCATACCCGTTTGTGGTTGCAAGTTTAATAGTTTTTATGAGCATTGCACGCTAAGCTGGGAACAACCTCTCTTTTCTGAGTTATTTGGTCATTCTGCAAGCCTGTCACTACTTTCCTCTGCATTCCCCACATGGTGAATAGATGCCTTCAGAAATAACGTGGAGGAGATGATGTCTTCGAGTAAAACACTGTGGGATCAATTGCTCATATTGGGTGAGGGCATAGCACCAGATTTCTAAGAATGAGTCCAGCTTACAGACTGTTTCAGACTATACTAAATCTGTTGCTGAAGGAGAGCAGTGTTTCCCAAGGCTTGGCATATGCCTGTGATTAATAATTTTTTATTTAGGTTTTGTGTCAGTGTTGAAATGTTTTTTGTTGGTTTTTCTTTTTTTCTTTTTTTTCTTTTTTTTTCCTAAACCCTGATTTCTGACTATTATTCACTTATAGTGGGACTACATGGAGGTACCCAGCTCAAGCTAGAGGCTATTTGAAGGACGGTTTCCCCACAGCACCTTTCCTGAGATGTGTCCACTACTTGCAGCTGGAGGAAGTTTCAGGAAAATCTATGTAATTACTGTAAGACTTAACTGGTAGATGAAAAAGGATTTAGCATTTATTTCATCTGGCAATAACTTAGTGATGTTAATGACACATTTTTCAGATGTGCCAAAGCCTTAGGATATACTGGAGTCAGGTTTTAATTTTGGCTTCAGCACAAAATGCTCCTGGTGTATGAAACAACCTAACCACTTGTCAGAGCAGACATAGTGGAGAGTGAGGAGAAGACTCTGGGTGTCAGGTCCCTGGGTGCACAAATGAGCCTTAACAGCCCTGAGCAGCCTCACCTGGCAGCTCCCTGCTCTGCTCTCAGTGCTTGCCTGACCCAGGCCATTGGGGTTTCTGTGCCCAGTGCCTCTGCAGCTGTGCCTGTACCTCACTAGGCACTATGCTGTTCTAGACCCTGACCCACACACTGACTTCCCACCTTGACCTTGGAGCTGCCTTGCTATCATGGACTTGCCTGATGACTTTGGCTCTGGCATCAGCCTGGCTGCCACCCCTGTGCCAGCCTTATTCTCCTCATTCGGATAACATGGGGTGGGCCCTGGCTAGTAAGGAATTTCTTGGCTGTCACTCTTGGCTTGTGGTTCCCTATCCCAACCTCACAGCCCAGCCCTTGTTTACTGATTGGACTGCTTTTATTAATTAGAGGGCTGCAATGGCACTCCTGCTTTCCCTCTAGGGCAAAGGATTCTCTGTCTCTGGTGAGCTTGTCTCTGTTCTTTTTGCTTTTCTAAGGGTAGTGCCTGTCTCAGAAACTGTCGAACACTGGGGACCTTCCTGAGAGATGCCACAGACCTCTTCATAAGCTTGTCTGCAGTTATGGGACCTTAGAAAACACAGAGTTGGAGAAGGAAGGCTGTTGCATGGTACAGAGCTTCCTTTGATTCCCTAAAACGAGCACATCTTTTGAGTTGGAGAGGTGTGAATAAGGGCCCAAAGTTCCATGAGATGTTGGACTTGCCTAAGTTTGGGTATAGTTCAACTGCTGAAGGGTGGGAGTGGAACAGATTAGAGGGTAAAGGTTCTCTGCACCCAAAGCTTCCCTGCAATTTTCCACATAGGAAGATTATGCAGGAAGCTCTGACCGCCTTGGAGGGCCGGGGGGCTCCACAGGGATGCAAGAATGATTCTGCCCAGATCAGTTTACAAGGCTGGGACCATACAATATAAGCTCTTGGAGGCAAGGGCTCTGTGTATCTCCATACAGTGCTGATCACAATAGGATCTCATTTCTGTTTAGGGCTTCCAGATGCAATGCTAGTCAATGCCTATAGTAAACAATAATATTAATAATAAGTATTAACATGCCAAGCTACAAATCACTGGCGTAGCTTTCCAATATTGCTGGTTTCTTTCCAGTATTGTCCTCCAGCCTCACTGCAGTATATTGTATACAAAAGAATTGAAACCCAATAACTGGCGTGTCAAGAGTTTGAAGGCATGATCACATTTTTTTGTTTTGAAATCTTTCTATTGAAAGAGACATCACAAGTGAGTTCATTGGCCTAATAAACCCTGTGTCCAGTATGCACACACTGTTCTGAATCCCAGGACATCAGTAATTAGGCTGGTAACGAGGCTGCTGTTGCGTAGAATAGCCAGTATGAAAATGTTAAAAGTAAAGCATAATGGGAGGATAATGTAGCAAAAATGTAAACAGTAGACTTCAGATATGATACTTATTTTCACTTATGGGAAGACAGCTGAAAGGAAAGCTTTAGCTACAATTTGTTTTCTCTGCTTTACTGAATCTATAAAAAGTCTACGATGACTTAGTTCTTCTGACCACAATAACGTAGCTTTACACTTCAAACAGAAATACAGCTTTAAATTTAGATTTTAATTTCATGTCTTATTGCAGACACAGTAGAAACTTTACACTAAAATAACATTTCTGCTATAAGCCAGCTCCTTTTGTGCTACTGAAAGAAATAATAATGAGAAAGTATTCCAGCAGGAGGAGCTGGTTTAGAAGCAAATGGATTCCATGGCAACTCCTGACTCTACATGACATCTAATAACTAGCATTTATGTTGGAAATTGTCTGTGTTATCTTGTACCCCAGATCTGATCTTTTTATAGGGTTTCCCCCTTATTTTAAAGCAAAAAACTGGTAGAGTGGTGGGTTTTTTTAAATATAGATCCAAAAATAAGCATGAAATAATATGAATTTGTCTACCTCAATTGCTTTCTCAGGCAAGTTGTTTTGAAATGGATTTAATTTTTAAAAAATTATTTCAGAAATAAAATATTTGCTGGGAAACGTATTGCTCTGTCAAGGAAAGAGCTTTATAGGGGAAGAATACTGTAACTGTGCATGTTTTAACATCATGAGATATCCATATTCAACAATTTGAAACATAATACAAGAAGATCCAACTGAATCAGACCAGTACCTTGGTTCTCACAGTACTGAATGCACCAGGGGAATCTCGTCATGGGGCAGCTGGAGAATAACCCAGTCCTATGGGCATCCTGTCAGTCAGTCTGACTGATTTATGACCTGAAGAATGTGGATTTATTTCCTTCTCTGCCATGATCCAATCTAGTTGGGGCCTGACAACTGCTGTTGTTTGAGTGTGGAATATTTGAACCTGCTATTTTATACCTAAATTGAAAGAAATGTGTTCTTAAACTGTCACATGATAAGCAACCTTTGCCTTTGACTGTTTCAGTACTACTTCATGACTGAGAGAACATTAGCTGGAATTAACCCTGGAGATGAAGGTTTCTGTAGATGCTTTGTGGCCTGGCTGTTTTCTCAGCCAGCTGTTGCTTGAGGGTCTCAGATGGTAGAAGAGCATAGGCTTGGAAAAAAGTAAGTATCCCCTGTGGTCAAATGAAAGCTGATTCAAGTTTGTGTTGTTTATCTCTTTTTTGGTATGAGTGAAAGAACAAAAAAGTGTGTCTGAAAAAAGCTCTTCTGGTTTTGTGATTGTTTGGCCAGGGACAAGTGCAATCACAGAGGGTATTCTAAGGTGCAGAAGTGAATGGTAGCCAAAATGAGAAAGAGGAAAGTGTCTGGAGTAGTCTAATGCTATTGCTAAGTGTTATTGGTAGCATCTATATTTAAATATTGATATCTTTTGAAGGTGTCTAAGACCATTTAATTTTTGCCTAAGGAAACGAGTACATTTGTCCTCTTCCTGTTCATAGAGATAAGATCTAAAACAGGGAGTATTTGTCAGCAAATATACCAAATGGATGGGTAGAAAATATGTCTTGGTTTAGCTAATCTTTTAATGTAACTTTCAATTAGATGCTGGCATAGACTTCCTGGAACAGAGACCCTAATCTGGCACAAAGGTATTTGTGACTAGCACTTGAGATCAAAACCAAACTGCTCTCAGAAGGGTTATAACTGATTGTAAAATAAATGTGATTAAAAAAACTCTAAAACATAAGGCTATAGTCATACTTTGGGAACCAATTTGATGATAAAGGCATAGAAATGGAAAATACAGAGGGCCCAGAGAAAGGTGCTCTGAGTAGTAACAGCAGTAAGAAAATAATTTTTAAAACTGTTTAGGCGTATGTCTTTATTTTTACCTACAAGAGAGAAGTAACTACACAACAGACAAAAGAAAGAAGAATATTAATGAAATAAAAGCAGTACTAGACAGATTGGGAAATTGACACAGAGGTGAGGTGAAGGCTAAAACGGAACAGAGGCAGAAGCTATGGGAAAGGAAGAACAATAAGTAAAAATAGAAATTTCAAACAGGGAATTACTTGATTTATCCCTCTTTCTGTACCTCCTTACATTGCTGTTTCTCATAGGCTTAAAATTTGAGGTTTGGAGAAAGCAGAACAATTTTGCATTGCTGATCTGAGCTGGACTGATATACTTACACGAAAATAAAAGTGGCAGATAAAATAATCAAATCATGATTGTGTACAAAGTATGGCTGTTTTTCTTATTTATTATTGACTGTTCAATTGCAGGAAAATAAAAGGGTGTAAGTAAAGAAATAAAGCAGTAGAAGTTAATTTTAAAAGAATTTGTGTTCTCCAGTTACGCATAAACCTGATGCATAGGCAGGGATCTGATTCCAGGCATTAATCTTTTTTGCTCTTTCAAAAGATCAAAGCAACATTTCTCTTCTGAAAGTTAGTTTTGATGGGTTCTTGCCCTCCTTCAGTAGCAGTGGCATCAGTAACTGCTAACTTCAATAGCTTGTTAATTTCATATTAGTAAATAACATGTTGATGTTCCTAAAATATTTATGTACATTATATAGACACATAAAAAGTCCTACCATGAATCTATTCTTCCTTCTCTGAGAAATGTTGACTTAACTGACTCTATTTCATTAATGTCACATGCTGTACTTCCAAAAGCAAGGAAATGGATAATTTTTAAATGTTAACATCAAGCTGGTGTGATATAACATGAGAGCTCCCAGTGCAGGTGGGTAAATTGGAAAGAAGAGCATATGTAGTTTATAAAATTAAGACTATACACTTTCAGGAATATAGCTAAGAAAGGCTTTGAAATAGCAAGAATCTCACTCCAAATGCACCTAGAACAGTATTCAAGATGTGAAGTGCTTAAATTCCCCTAACTAGTGAATATGCAAAATTTGGTGTCTCAAAATAGACTGGAAAACTGCATATGAGGAGGAAAGCATAGCACAGAAATGCAACACAGAAATGTAACTTACTTTTGGTACCTTGCCTAAGACTAACAGACATATGCTTGGAATGTTATTTGGAACCTTCCCCTGAAGATAGAGGCTTGCTGTCTTTCAGAATGAGGCATAGGACTTGTGCTTTCTTATTGAAAAATTGGCTGCATTCCACCATCCCATCTGTTCCCATATGATATTCCTTCCATCGGTTTTTTCTTCTCTTTTCTGAACACATTTCCCCCAGTGTGCCCCAATCACCAGGTAAATACTACAGGATGCTTTTGTGGAAGCTGTGACATCATGCAAAATTATTTGATGTAATGAAAGCAGATGAGATAACACAATAAAAACCAAACAGGACTATTGCCCCACAGCAGCCCTATCTGCAGGACTCAAAGCTCTGTCCCTCCTTGGAAAGGAGATTCTTATTCTGTTTTTCTCATTAGAAGTATTTTTTTCCATCTAATTTCATCTTTTCATGGTCATAAGTTCTTAGTCTGTTCCTGTAAAGTCAATGGTTCCTAAGAATTAAATAACTTTAGGACATTACTTACCTATCCAATTCAAGAAAATACAATTTATCCCTGAATTAGAAATGTTATAAAATCTGCAGCTGTTAATCTTTGAGTCCTAGGTTTGAGTGAAGGATTAGATAATACTAATGCTGCTGTATATTCACCAAATCCTTTGAAAGTAATAGCAGAAACTAAATTTATTCTACTAATAATATATGTTGGGAATGTATTTCATCCTACAGTCTCTGAAGAAAAAGGGCAATGCACCAAGAGAAAAGAAACTTCAGTATGTTTTTTGGTTGCTTGATGTTGGGATTTCTTTCCAGGTTCTGTTCATTTCCTGAGAAGTACCTGTATTTCCCAAAAGATTTTCATTGATAGAATTAAATTAATCCAGCTGTTTCCCCAAGACTTTCAGACAACTAAGTAGGCACTACTTGTAGTTAGAATGAAGAAACAAAACATTCAAAATTCTCATGAGTACCCTCATGTTGAGATTTCTCCTTTTTTTTCATGTTTATGAAGAATAAAATATTCTAGCAATCCATCTGGACCCATTCTAAAAGAACACCCTTATTTATTAACGGAATTGGTCCTCTAAGGTCAGCATTCTCTGCAGATCCTGGTCCTGAGAAAAGCTGGGATAAGGTTCAGTTATCTGAAGTGCCTTTAAGTTTGGAATAGAAATTTCAGCTCCCATTCCCAAAACAGCATCAGAGCACTCCTCCGGGCACACTGTCTCGCCAGTGAAGGAATCTGAAGCACGATCTGGAAGGCTGACACACTCCTCCCCTCCTGCAGGAACTGTAGGCTCAGGAGGGGGCGTGAACTTCCTCTGTAAATTTTGTAGTGGCTGTGCAATGCCCAGGAGCTGGCACCTGACTGATCACCTCCTGTAAAGCACATAGAAGGAGAACTGAATGTGTAGTGTCAACCTCTCAGTGTTCTTGAGGTTCAGACACTTTACTTAGCTGTGATTTTTTCTGCATTGCAGGGGAGCATTGCAAAAGGTGCCATTGCAATTATATATAACTGGGGGAAAGCAAAGTCCTAATGCTGTCTGAACATGTCTTGCAACTTCTAAACCTTTCCCTAAGATGTCTCTGAGAAGCCTTCTGATACATATGTTACTGTATGTAAATGATGGAGGCCATCCTCTCTTGCAGAGAGCATGTATTTTCCCAGTATTTGCAAGGAAGAGGCTGAAAGGTACTGTCGGGGTTTGCACATAGGAGTCAAATGAACATGTATGAGAGGCAAAGGCAGGACTTGTACTCTACCAGATCTGTATCACATGTGTGGATATGGTCTACAACTATTTCACTTTTGTCAGCTGTGAACGTTTCATGAACAAGGAGAACTGAGAAATCTCCATGTCCCTCTTTTCCCCCTCTTCGAATAAAGTCACATAGAATCAAAATCTAAAATTAAACTGGCCTTTGCCTTAATCATATAGCAAACTGTGATGCATATTTTGCACCTGTCTTATTTGCTCAATAAATTCTTGAAGTAACATTGCGTCACATTTTGAGTTTAGCACAGTAGGATCTTATGATGTTATTTGTAGATTGCATCTTTCAATAACCTGATCATGGACCAGTACTTCCTCTCTGCTGTGTCCTATAACCAGAAAATGAAACTTCCCCAAAGGTCCTTTCTGGAATGCTTAGTCCAAGGGCAACATGGGAGACTCTGTGAGGAGAGAAGTGGTGGGTGGGATAAGACACAGCAGAAGCATGCCAAGGAAACAGCAACATCCCATAAAAACAGCAACATCCCATAACTGGGATAAACTGTTAAATAGTCACTTAGTTTAGCTTTGTAGAGTTGTACTTTAAATAGGGGGAAAAAGGCAAAGAAAAAAAAAAAGAAAATACAGGGATTAATCTTGTTTTGGCATGGGTGAATGAAAATGCCTTTTAATGGAGGTGACAGAATCATCTCGATGTTTTTCCCAGCTCTCCCTTTAGACATTGTTAGCATTTGAGAAAATAAAATAAGGCTTAATTGCAGAATCTTCACAGCTACAAAGGTGACACTTTATCAGAACCTGATCTTACTGTGCTACTACAATCAGTAATTAGTTCCTAATTAGTTGGATTTGTTGAAAAATACATGATGGGGACTCACCATGTGTTATTGGCATCTGAAACAATTTCATCCTGTTAGCTAGAAGAAAGTACTGCTGTCAAATATGTGAGCCTAATTTTCCCACATTAGCACTGCCCGATATAAACTGAGTTATTTGCAATCCAAGGTGCAAATTTGCTACTGTGTGAAGAATGTGGTTCATCACATTTCCCATAGAGATTTAGAGTGCAGTAGAAAAGGATTGTGATATGTCTAGACTCCCTTTTCTACCGGTGTTATTGCCAGTAGTTAATAGCACCTAGTTAATAGCTCTGTAAGTATTTGTACTTATATCATGTTATTGAGAGTGTGACTTTTAAAAATGCTCGATTCACTTCTGCTATCATTACAATTAGTGTGAGTTTTATTATTTGGAATGACAATATTCATCCCAGAACACTTTTAATTCTTTATTTCACGGATTTTCTAGCAGATGAATAGTAGCGAAAGTCTTTTACTTTCCTTTCTCCTCCACATTCAAATGCATATTTTTATTGAGAGTCTTGGTAGGATAAGACTAAGCTGGAGGAGAAGAGCAGCAGTGAAGCCTAACGCATGGCCTTAGTGAAGCTTTAATGCTCCTTATTTTTGAGGAGATATTTAAATAGAGAAAGTTGTGGTTTTCTAGAAATAGAGATGCAGAAGAAGAGCTTGGAGAGCCTTGCAGTATGGAGCTTGTTAGAAGATCTAAGGACAAAACATATTGTAGACATATTTAATTGCAGGATGGTGTAATCACTGTGGAGGATCCCTTACTATAGAGCTAGGAATTATTTATGAAGAGACTCATTTAGTCCAAGCATTACATTTGCTTTCCAGAGAAGTTCCTTTAACGTAGAATTTCCTTTCACACATTTCATGTGAAAGCAGCTTAAACCCTTACTTCTACCAATGTAGAACATCAGTAGCAAACTTGGTTTGTTCATTCTAGAGCTTTTTTGCAAATCACTTCAGAAAAACGTATCAAAATTTCTGTGAGCGTCAGTCTTGGCACCACCTGCTGAAGTGCACTGCAGTCTGAGATGACATGACATTTGACAATAAATTAATTCTGTATTACTTTAGACTTTGTCATTATGAATCCAATACTTCAGTAAAAAAACCCCCAAAAATGCTTCAAATATGTTATTTAGAAATGCCACCAAACTATTTCTAAAAAACAATTAATACACTAGGAAATACAGTATTTCCAAACCAAAGTGCAGCTGGCACAAATGACATTACAGAAACTCTTTAATTGACTAATACTGAATACTGAAGCTATTGTCTGCACTCTGCAGTTAGACTTTCTGTGATGTGCATTTACAAAGCAACAAGAGCTAGCATCACTATGTTGGTATGTTGTTTGACTGTGGAATAGTTCTTTTCCCTAATTAATTAAAATTGTTGAGGGACAATGTATTGTTTCAGCCAAGTTTTCCAAAGAAAGGATTTAATTTCTGTGAAAATTTAAACTTCCAAATTAGATGAAAAAATTCTCTTAAAAATGGACTAATGCAATGTGTGAACAACCAAACTATTGCCTAACAAATTGAAAAAAAAATCTGTTTCTTCTGTGATACAACACCATATTATATTGATATAGTCTAAATGGCAAAGGTGGCTTTTGTATCATCTACCCATCTCTAAATTCAGTGACAATTATTTCTATTACTGTCCCTCATTCTTAGGCACATTTCTATAGGTAATATATTACCCATAATAATTAAATATAACATTTTTAACATGATCGGGGATGAATACACTCAAGTACAGAAATGATCATTTTAAAATCCCTTCCCACAATTTAAAGGTGCCAGATATGAAATAAATTACTGGTTAACTATTGAGCCTTTGCAATCAGCCAGCCTTCTGCTTGCTGCAGTGTAGTGTTGCCAGCAGGTCAAGAGGTGATCAGCACTGGTAAAGCCACACTAGTGGAGCACTGTGTCTGTTTTGGGGAAAAGACATGGAATTGTTCAGAGAGTCCAGCAAAAGGCCACAAAATTGAGGATGAAGGGACTGGACCATCTCTCACATGAGGAAAGGCTGAGAGAGCTGGGACTGTTCAGCCTGGAGAAGGCTCAGGGAAATCTTGTCAGTGGGTATCTGAATGGAAGACATTGATATGGATACAGCCAGGATCTTTGGTGCCTGGTGACAGGACCAGAGGCAACAGGCACACCTGTTGGTGACATAAAAGGGTCCCTCTTGAACTGCAAGAAATACCTTTTTTTACTGTGAGGGTGACCAGACCCTGGCACAGGTTCTCTGGAGAGCTGGTGGTCTCCATATTTGGAGATATGGGTTAGACCAGACGACCTCGAGAGGCCCTTCCCAAAATCAGCCATGCTGTGATTCTATGTAGGTGCAGCATCACCAGTGTCATTTTTTTCCAGGAAAATTTCTGGTAACAACTCTGCTGTATTCTTTCATCTGGTGAAATACAATGAAATGACAGTGAAATGATCCCTTGGAGAGGTGATGCTTATCAGCTCAATGCAAAGCTGAGCAAGTGCAAATATTTATATTCAGTTTAAGGTCTAGCCTATCTGAATGAAGATGCACTGATGTTTCTGTAAGTATGTTGGCTCCAAGTACTTGCTCAGCATCTTGAATCCTCTTAAGATTGAGGACTGGCCTCAGCCTGTGTAGTCTCATCACAAGATAGATGCTGCTACCTTCTGCCTTCAGATTTATGCCTTGCAGGTACTGTCACAGAGCTGGGCATCTCTTAGACAACACCTTTTGCCTGGCAGAACTATTCATTGCCCATCACGCCTCCTGTTGCAACCTCCATTTTTGGAGCCTCATGCCCCCTTATTTACAGAAGTTAGTCATCCACTTTAGCACTGAGGCCTAAAACGGGACACCCGATTTTATATGCCTCAGTCCAACAAAATTCAGGAAAAGACACTAAGGAAATTGCAAATATGTAATATATATGTGTCTGTGCATGTACGTACGTAGATGTTAAGAGTAAACTTTAATAATTATCTACATAAATTGCATCATTGCTATAACGGAAATATTTTTTATGATTTAGCTTGGCCGTATAACTAAATTTACTGCTAATATAATTAATATAAATTTGTGAAATTTTTCTTTAGATTATAATTTTTAGAAGGTATGATGCATGAAGAGGAAGTTCTGTTATTACATCTCCCATATTTTATACCTAAAAATACAGTGCAAAATATTCTGGGAATATTTTTATTAAACATGAAATATAACACATCCATCAATATTTTGAGCAGCTCTTAGATCAGATTTTGTATTTTTCCCTGTAAATTAAAAAAATGACTATTTAAATGCTATTAATGGACAGGCTATAGAACACTTTTCAAAATGAAGACGATAGCCCTGAATTTACGCAAATTACAGTATTGTTCAGTCTTTTATTTCGATGTTTTAAAATTCAACTAACAATCTGACTTCTGAGAGACGAAAGATAAAACAAGAAAAGACAAGTCTTCATAAAGGAGTAAGGCCACTGTGGCTAACTCGGTGTCATCAGAGTTAATACAGCAGTCGCTTTCGGTTTCCCTGTTGTCTTGAGGTTTGAAGTTGGTTCCACTAAGGCAGATGTATTTTTGGATGTTCCAGAATGACCAGATGTCTTAGTTGCAGGACCAGTTTTTTTGACTGAGTGGACTTTCCAGACAGCCTTACTTCAGAGCCAAGTGGCTCCTGGCCTCAGTCCCCTCCGTGGTGCCTTGAGCTGGTACAATGTTCAGGTAAATGTCGTACTGTTGGTCCATGCCAAGGTAGCTGTCGCTCATGAGATACAGGGTGTAGATACATCTGAAAAGTAAAAGCAGCATTTTTAGTTTGGGAATTGGGTCTTGAGTACTTGGAAAACATAATAGCTAAGAGAATTTGAGAGTTTGTCATACTTTCCAGGAGTTTCTGGAGTATAAAAAGCAATGGAAACAGTATTTCGATTTCTGACATATCCAGTTCTTTTTAGGGCGATGAGTTCTTTTTTATCAACTTCTCCCAATATCAAAAACCATCCTTCGTCCTTCACTTTGGGGAATCTAGGAGCCATTGCTTTACTGTCCTGCTTTCCCTGTTGGGGAAAAGAAACAGCTTAGGAAAACTAGAAATCATCTTTCCAAAATGACATTTTTCCTTGAATGAAAAACACTTCAAAACCACATTGCTGTCAATTGTTAGGTAAGGCTATAATTTAGCCAGACTAAAATAGTGTTATTTCTTTCCAGAAGAAGGGTTAAAAAATAAGATAAAAAATCACACTCCACAGAGAAAAATCCAAAAGACAAGATATTATTCCACTTATTTTGTAAACTACTAAAACTTGAATAGAAATACTATTCCCTTTCTGTAATTTTGTCAAATATATTCCAAATACAGAAGGGTTAATTGTAAACCTAGCATCTTTAAATATAGTGAATCAATTTTATTCAAGACTAATATAAAGACAAAACCAGCACTTAAAGTATTTATTTGAGTTCGATATAGCAAAAGGAAAGATTATTTCAGTGATTCTTTAAGACAGTGACTGTACTGCTGGAAACTGAAGACAGAATGATGCATACTCAATCAACATTCATTTTGTGTTTTGTATAGGGAAAGGTTTTACTGAATATTTATTTGGAAAAAGAAACACCACCACAGCAATGAAGCTTCAGGAACAGCTTGATCCAGAGGGATCAGATTCTAGGAGAGGTTTTAAAACAGTGATCACTACATGAAATGCTTCTGCTCCTTTCACTTCCATGGCTTCTGCTTAGGAGAAATCTCTGCCAGTAACTGGCACAGCAAATAGAATGACGTATGAATGAGCTTTGGCCCTTTGCTCTTCCTAAAATAAGACAGTTTCCCCTTGCAACTATGGTGAATCTGCTGTAGTCAGGACAAAAAGCGTTTTGGGAAACAAGAATACTTCTCAAATATAATTCTTAACTAATCTAACTTCAGGATTTTCAACAGAGCACATGTATCTCCACTATCATCAAAATGAAATTGTCTTAAGAGTCTCAGAAGTAATACCTAAAACTGTTCTCCACTTTTATCTTGAGCTCTTTGCATCTTAACAAAAACGCTGGTAATTATAATTCTTAATTATTTGAAATGTTAGAGAAATTAATTTGCAAAACCATGGTGGTCCATGTGCTCATGGTATGTAAATGACAGAAAAAGGCCTGGATAAGTGAGTGACAGCCCCATCGTCAGCAGTGTCTGACAGGAAGGCAGGTCCAGCTCTCCTCAGAGCTGACACACAGGTACAGCCAGGTGCTGCTGCTGAGGCAGAGCAGTTGGAAAAGGCAGTTGAGGCAGAGCAGCTCCTGGAGTTTCTAGCTTGGCACACCAAGATTTCCTGAGGGCCCAGTGAGCTGACCAGCCCAGGAGCCAATGGGATGTGCTTTGGATGGGCAAAGGGCTGGGATTGAGATGTAGACAGCTGAATTGTAGTGGGAAAGAATTGTATGAAGAAGTTGTTCTAGGAGCTGTTCAAAAAAGCATCAGATGTAAAATACAAGGAAAATATTCTCAGTGAAGGCCTGAGGATGTGTTACAAGTAGAAACATATTTATAGGTCTGAGTTTGGTATGCAGTTTGGAAGCACCTGTGAATGTAAGTGGAAAGCTTATAAATTAGGTTTGTTTTTTTTCATTGACTTGTCTAGGATTTTACCCATTCTGTTGCAACCTGAAAAAAATTTCTTTAGTATGAATACAGAAAAGGCTTTGAAAGTGTTTATAATTTACATAATACTTAAACAACAAAGAAACCTATTATACTGTATAAAGCACCATTGACAACGTAAATGTCACTTGGGAAGGAAATGATAAACAAGTCTACCTGGTAACCCATCTGGGTTCTGTGCAGGTTTATTTGGAGCACATACTCTTGATCAGCATGCAGTTTGATCCATCTCTTGTCATCTCGTGTGTCTGTTGTCAAAGAAGGAACAGGTACCTCGTTCTGTGGCTGAACTGCATCATCCCAACTGCCCTTAATGCTCAGACTGACGTTTAGAATTGGCAAACGGCACAAGAAATTCCAAGCCTGTAGAAAAAACAGAATGCTATGGATTACAAGATAATCTATACAATCACTGTCACTCTAACAATAACAATTCAATGTGCAGTCTACATATTTATTCTATATTAACAATATTTTATTGTGTATTAGAATATATGTAATTGTACAACTCTCAATCATAAGCATAAAGTACTTTTCATTAACCTCTTATGCTACTTCCTTACTAGCAAATATGACAAATGTGAGAATCCTCAAGCACGTTACACATGCCTTACTAAGATTACTGATGTCTGAACACAGAAAAAATTCCTTACTGCTCCTGATTAAAGTATTTTTCCCTATAAGCCACTTAAAAACTAGTATAATTAAGTTTTAAATTAAACTTCCTTAGCATAATCCATAAAGAACAAGTCACTGCAGTGCTAATTAGCAATAGGCAAACCTCAGAGAGTTCAGAGGATCAGTTCAGATAATTAACCAAAAGTTCAACTGCATATCCAAAGTTATTCCTATTATTTTTTTGAGGTTTTCTTGCATCAGTCTTCATGAACTCTCCTTCTTAGAGGCTTCCTGAGGAATTTAAAGTCTCTGTGGTCTCTCTTGAACTGCAACAGGTCCTCAACTTTCTCATCCTTGTGCAGAGAACTGTTGTTAGAGGATAAAATCTGTGTAGCTCAAAATGACACTCAGCCTTTAAAAGGCATCTTGAATATGCAACTCTACGTTTCTCTCATTGTGGTCTCTATCAGACATCGAAAAGCAGCTCTGAGAAGCTGTGACAAAAATGGAAGGGAGCAATGTAGGCTTTCATTTAGTAAAAAAGAAAATCAGCATGTTCACACAATGAAATTTGTTAGGAAAAAGAAATGGGATTGGCTGTGGAATGGAGGCAGTGATTTGTGGCCTTTCTATGGCTGAAAAAGATAGATGAGGATGGCACTGGAAGAAAAAAAAAAACAAGAATCACTCTCTGCCCTGCCATCTTTCCCCTCCACAGGGGAATCAGCATATATGAAAAGCTAGAGGGTGGGAAGAAGGAAGTAAGACTATTGGTTTTGGTAAAGAGCCATCAGATGCCAAAATGGGAACTTGTGGGAATGAAGAGAGTAGGCATAGTTACATGGGCAATAGCATGGGACAGAAATGTTTTATCTGGAAAAAGACTACAGCATATTTTTCAGGTATAGGTTTAACCATGTAGTGTTTCAACAAAATGTATTTTCATTTAGATTGTGCTTGATGTATCTGATTACTTTCTCTGTGCTGGAAGGCATAGGGGCCTAATGAAAGCTCAGTTTGCTTTTTGCAGACATCACTGCCACGAGTCATACTGACAATAATAGTACATGGAGTCATACTGACAATAATAGTGTATGTCAATACATAATTAGGGATACAGCAGCCAGAGTAAGCAGACCTAAGGTCGCGCTGCCCTAGGAAAGGTGGTGCTGTCTCTCTCTCCAGCGTTCTCCCCACCAGCTCACTGTGCCCCTTCTCCATCGCTGGTATGCTGGGATTGTGCAGCTAGATGGATCAGCTTGCTAATCATTTTGGTGACAGCATGAATTTAGACCAGCTTAAGGCTGATTGTGGCAACATATTCTCTAATCCTCGACTCTGAGTAAGCATGAGCCTTCAGTGCCACTGAAAGAAGTGCTCCAGCCTTCTCCCCTGCTGGCAAAAGCATTCACATAGCCACTTGGCTACGGGCCATTTTGACTGTCAGTGAGAGGGCTGATAGGATTCCTCCTCCTCCCCTCGTCCCCAGACGCTCATTCCCACCTCCTTGCCCGAGGCAGACACGGCGTTTGTGCAGCTGTGCGGTGAGCTGGGTCAGTCAGGGGAGGTGAAAGCAGCACGGCGAGGGCAGGACTGCCCATTTCGGCTGCAGCATAGGCTTATTTAGATTAAAATGGCTGCATTACCAGAGCCTGGCTGAACTGAATGAGAAAACTGGTTTCAGCTGCAAACTAATCTCTCTCTCCTCTTCTGTGTATTGCATGAACACCTGTGTCTGTTCAGTGCAGAAGGTGGGGAGGCCCAGCTGTGAGCACTCCGGAGCTGCAGTGTAAAAGCAGGGGACACAGATGAATTACACTGATGTTCGTAAAGGTGCCTTAGCTAGGAAAAATTGTAACAGAAATTAAACAGCTAGGACTTTAAGGAAAAATACATCTCTCTTTGTCCCAACTCTGAAAGGAAATGGGAAAAAAAAGGGCAGCATTTTGAAGAAGGTGAAAAAAATACCACCGACATTCTTAACTAAGTAGTTGCTGCCAGGATTTTGATATATTTAAAACACAAGACTACTAAACCCACCTCCAGCAGATCACACTGGATGACAACTTGAATAGCACTATCTCAACTGGCAAATGATTTTATGCTGAATATAAAGGTTTTTTAAGAAGAAATTTAGGGTAGGAACTCTACAGACCCACTGTGTGAGAGTCTCTGTGCATCTAAGCAGGGTATTTCTGCTGACATAGGGAGAGGCACCCTGATATAAACCAACCTGGTGATCACCTCTTTGGTTGTACTTCAGATATCATTTACCTTGAAAGCTTTTATGTGTCTCAAAGGACAAGACCTGTTACAAATATGTTAGAACAAAGTATAATTTCAGCAGAGAACATAACTTATTAACTCCTTTAGTAGCATTACCTGCTACCTTCACTATAGTCTGGTGAAGATTATGATTTGGGCTGGTTTATACCACACAACCCTAACACAATCTATTTGTCAAAGGCTGTCATGTCCTCATGCAGCTTTTATAATACAAACAAACCAAAGTAACTCTGAGTAACTTTCTAATTAGATAAGAAGTAGATTTAGTAAGTCATCCCATGATAGCTATTAACAGTTGTATTTGATGATCTTAAAAGGTCTTTCCCAATCTAAAGGATTCTATGATTCCTTGATTTATCAAGTCTTGTGTATTTGGAAAGTAAAGGCAAAGCTAGTAGTGCTTGATCAATGATATAGTATGCACAGCAGGCTGCTTTTTTATCATCCATGCAATGTGGGGAAAATGGAGAAATGCTTTTCTCACTAAGGAAAAAAGTCAAGTAGTAGCAGGTGAAAATGAAAAAGATTATAGGAACACAGATACTTCCAGAGTAAAAGTAGACAATACCATAGTTGAGATAATATTTATTTATTTTCAATCTTGAAGTTTCTTTTTTCTCTTTCAAAAATAGCAATATCAGCTCAATATTTTAAAAGGTGCTTAATGCCTAAGTGACTTAAAAACTGAAAGAGATTTGTTAAAGAAATATGATTCACAATGAATCACTGAAACATAGAGCTTTGACCAAAGAGCGGGGTTAGTCTAAATAGTTTGTATTTAGGTTGTCAGCTTTTAAAGCTCCCCTGACTTTCAGTGATATTTAGAATTATAACACTAAATTCTGTAAAATCAAACTCAGGCATCCATATCGCTTAGGTATTTTTTGACAATTTTACTGGGGTTTTTTTGCTGTATAGGAAGACACAGGCACATATCACCTCCTTTAAAATATGTCAACATATCTAATATATACATGCAGGTATACACTACACATATATATTTATCTACCAAGCCCACAGATTCAAATTATCATCAAATGAAAAATTATTCACAAACCTTTGGGAACATCATTAGTATTTTTGCCAATAATCTGTCTCCCAAGGACCTAGCCTAATATTCCAAATCCATGAGCTTCAAGAGCTGCTATTTAAAAATTAATTACCAATCTGCTTAAAGTGCATTTTTTTCTTTCCAAATGTAAAATTTCTTCCTTTTCTCATCTACCTGAAATTTATGTAAAGCTTAAGTCGTTTTTACCAGTTTCTTGCTAGTTATCTTCAGCTTTAAGATAAGGGTTCAATATACTTTGAGTGAGAAGTAAAAGGTTTTTAGGGAAAAATGGTTTTGGCAATGTAGTGGTATATTTACCATTTTATTTGACTCTGTTCATGTCTAGTGCCAGAAGGCTAAGCTTAAACTCTGTAGTCTGATATTCTTTCTTTATAGAAAACATAGAATACAGATAACAATTTTTCTCTTGATTGGCCCTTGTCTATGTGAGCACTGAAAGACTTTACATATGAAGACACTCAACAGGCAGTCTCAATATCAATTTTAATTCTGTGCAAGCTATTACAATAGTTTTTCTTTTTTCTTTTTTCTTTTTTTTTTTTTCCCCGTAAAAAATACTGCAAGGAATCTAACATATTGGTGTAAAGCTTTCACATTTGTAATGCCCTGCACAACACAGTCATGGTTTTGCTATACCCAATACAGTTATTCTCAGCTCATGGAAATGAAACTTTCTCCTCACATGATGGCAAGACATTATGTTTTCCCCTCTTATATGCGTCTGTATTTACAAACATAGATATATAGAGGCACAGAGTCATTCGCAGTGTGAACGTACACACCACATACACACAAGCTATTTTTGAAGAAACTGCTAAGACATTTCAATACCAGCCAAACATATTTATCTGAGGATTAATCTTCATCTATTGAATCAGACGAGAACACTGCCATGCATACAATTATTTAATTAGCAGCCAAATCCTCTGCCAGTCAGCAGCCGTTCCAAGCATACTGATGGGGCAGTAGATGCAAATCTCACAGTAGTACTGCTTTTTCTCATTACTACTGCAATTAGCACTTAAATTGATGCTTTAAACATACTAATTTCTGGAATAATTCAGGATTTGTATGTTACCTGGGATCGCCTCACTGCAGAGACGACACCAGATTGCTACGCAAATTGAAGCACTTTTGAGCCAAATAACCATCATCATATCAGACAGAGCCAATTTGCATTTGCTTTTAAAGATAACAGAATGGCAATTTATGCAAATAAATTAAGTAAGTTTACTTCTGAGTTCTCCCTGAACTAATTATAATAATGTTCTAATTTTTTATCACATCTAAAAGTTGGACTGAAATCAATGTGTATTATGTTAGAAATCTGGTGTTAAAGGAAGCCTTTTTTGATGTCAATACATTTTCTTAATTCAAAATTTTGATGTTAATTTGGTTACAAATGCAGATGTCTGTTATAGACATTTAAGTACTTCTTGTTTGGATATCTTTAAAAGGTTTAACTGAAGCTGAACAGTCAAACTGTCCTTTTAAACATTCTAATAAAAAACATTTCAAGTATAGCTTTTGAAGTTTTCATATTTCCTACATTTATTTGAAATCAATAGGCTCAGAACGTGATGAATGCTATGGAATATGGCTATCCTTTGCTGTGAATGCCTTGAAAATAAAATTGAAAACAAGACTTTAGCAGCTCAACATTTTCGAATAGTATTTTTTTTCCGTCCCCTGTGAAGTACGAAATTTTCATCTCCTTTTTCTGTTTCAAACAAAAAATGAGTGCTGGATCTTTTACTAAGAGTATTCTCAGAAAAAACTGTGTTTGACAGACCACTTCAGAAACCAGCTAAGATGACATTTGCAATGCATGTATTCCTAGTGCAGAGCTATGAAAAGGTGGATAACACTCAGCAGATTGAATGACCTAGAGAAGCATCTTCAGAGCAGAGAGATGTGGTAATATCAGCCATAAACCACAGTCTGTTACTGCTTAGCAGGGAATAAGTGAGAATAATATTAAGAAAACAGGCAGAGAAGAACCTTTGTAAAGCCAGCAGTACCTTGAAATTAGAGCAAAGAATGCGTTGCACTTTATACAAAACATCACATGGTATTTACTGAAGGAGAGAGAGTATTTCGTTGCTCAAAGCACTCTTCCTTTCCAGTCACAATGATAATGGTCACAAATAGAAAGTGTTACCTGTGAAATGTGTGCTGGTTGCAACTCACTGCCCACAATGGAAGCAAAAACATTCTCTTTTCCTTCACAGGCAGCCATTAGTTCGGGAAGACACTCGATAGGTCCTTGGTAACCTCCACGCACACTCTTCCTTTGGCCTTGGCTCCACTTCCTGATACAGACAGCAAAACATATGCCCAGGGAGGGAAAGCAAACATTTGTATTCAGTTGTTTTGGTGGTAAAACTCAATACTGCGTTCTGTTTTTGAAGGGTGGTCATTTATTTTCGGTTAGCATTAATTACTGCATCATCTAAGCATCTATAGAGCTTTGCATTATCTATGATGTTAAGATGGATACTAATGTAGTTTTACAATGGATTAAAATAAAGAGATAATTAACATACAGAGTTAGATTTGTTGGGACTTGGACCACTTCCAGTGGTCTCTTGTTAATTTGTCTGGAATCACGGTTCCCAAAATAATCCGTGGGGGTTAATTAATCAATGAATATTGAAAACAGAAACAGAAAATCCATTTGGGAAAGCATCACTGTGAAAAACAGAGTTTTGCTTCTGATTCGTTAATGAACATTCTCAAGCACAACAATGCCATTCAAACACAATCAGCTGTGGGAAGTGGAAAGAAATTGGAAACCTGCTAATGCTTCAAAGAATTACATACTGAAAAAGGTAAAGATGCTGGAGCTCTATATTTGGCAGAGTAAGCAGGGATGAGTCATGTATCCATCTGCCCTGAACCACCATCTGCACCAGGTTGGTTATGTTCAGAGCAGTCACCAGCCAGCCATGATGTGCTGCAACATCCAGCATTGCCTAAGCAAAGGAGACATATAATAAAAAAGACATGAACACAAACGTAATTGCATACTTGGTTCATACAAGGAACATCATGTGATTAATGTTTAACATACAGTTATTTCTAGGCCTTAACATAGGAGTTTACTTCAACCTCTACTGATGGCAATTAGGAACCTTTGCAATTAACCTTGAAAAAGGATGAATTAAATCCTCTATCATTGTCATCAGCTCTTACTCTTGAAAACGTAATTTGCACAGTGGTTTTGGGGGTGAGAACTGAAGGTAGGATCTTTTCCTTACAAATAACTGCTCTTTGAAATAACTCAACTCAGAATGAAGGAAAAAAACTCAACATTTACTCTAAAAGAAAAGGTTACAATTAATGGCACTATTTATTTATATTTTGACATGAGAGCTTTCTCAGAATTACATAATTATTCAAAAATCCTTGAACTATTTAAGAATACCACCAATATATTTACATTTGTTCAAAAATTAATACTGATGTCATTTACCAGTGGCAATTATTTCCATTTGAACTAAGTACTTAAGAAACCCCTGGAACTGGACTAGATAAAAGCACTAAAATTTAGCTTAATAGCATATTTGAGGTTTTGTTCAACACTGACACATAAGTTGAAATCTTGCAGAAAGCTTACAAAATAGCTTATATTTTACCTACGGTGAGTAAAAGAGATCAGAAACAAAAGGGTTTTTACCCTTTGCATTGTAAAGAGTTGACTGTCTTGAGAAAGGGATATTTGGCTGTCTGTTCTTTGGCATCTCTATCTTGATCCTGAAAAGCTTTCCCAAAGTACACAGGAAACACAAGCAAACAAAACCCCCCCATCCAGCTATACATCAGATTTCCAAGAGTTAAAAATCATCCCGGCTTCTGTGTCTCATGAGTCTCTCTTCCATTTCTACTTCCCATGTTTTGACAGTACAAACAAGAGGTATACTGTTAGCACCATTAGCATAAAGATCTAAAGCTAATTCAGTATGGATTTTGCACTGCAAATGGCCCTATGGGCATGAAAAAAATGGTTCTGCTTGCTTTTTATTCCTCGAGTGGACTTACAGTCTGTTTGGTTAGTCTGAAAGTGAATTTAAGAGTTCTTCCAAAGGAAAAAGCACCAAACATGAATTTTTGGTTTCAACTTTTTTTTTTTAATAGTAAATGAAGCTATTTGGATATATAGTATACTTTCCACCTTGTCTATAGTACATTGAAAGAATTATTATTATTTATGAAAGCATTTCATCTGGAGAAAAAAATGATGCTATAATATATTAGTTGTCTTGCTTATTTTGTTGTTCGATAACATTATGATCACAATAAAGTGTGGGTCCTCATATTAAAACGCTGTCATTCATACTGGAGTAGAAATTCATATATTTAACAGTAGTTTGCCATGGAGGGAATTTAATGTTTGATTAAAATATTAGAAAATAGGGGTTTTTTTAAGAAAACAAGGAACATTGATATATTGAATTGTTTCAACACCTTTTTAAATACCATATTGGTGTTAGAAGGGTTGTAGTTCGATTTTAGGCCTAGGTTTCAGATGTTTTCATTGGTTTTTCTTGTAAACACAAATGATATTGTTTGATACTTACTTAGGCAGCAGATACCTGCACCATTTTAACTTATTTTGCAGCCACTAGTGTAATGAGGAGAAGCTGTCTGTGTAAGTCTTTACATTTAATCAAATGTTTTACAGACAAACAAAAGGCAGCATTTACTTAAGGCAAACTAAACAGTGAAATCTTCTTTAAACAAAGGAGTTGTTTACACACGCAGAGCTATTTCAATTAAATTACACTGATTCTGGAGAAATACTGACTTTAAAGACACAAGTTAGTTTCACTCCTGGCCGAGTCACACAGTTTATTTTAGCAGTTTACAATGCAATTTCAACAGGTTTTTTTTTTTCTCCAGATCGGGGTGATAAGATCAGTGACACTTAGAAAAAATATTTGAAGTGTTATCCTGTATTACACAAATGTTGTCTCATTTTTCATGAATTGTGGATAAAGGGCCTTTCAGCTAATGATGATCCAGATTTAATACTTAATTTTTTTGAAAGAAGAGTCATAGCATCCCGAAACTCTCTAACACTTCTAGTGACCCTAGAACCAGTACCTCACAATACGAGGTTGAAAATGTTTGAAACCAGTAAAGTTTCCATTTTCTTCTCTTCACTTGGCATGTCAAAGCGATTTCCATGTGGGATTGTTTTCACCAAATAGAAAATAAAATTATGGTAGAAATCACATTTGAAAGGAGCAGCTTTGTGGCCTGCAGATTTATATGTTGGCTCACATGACATTTACTCACATAAAGAGGAAATTGTTCTCAGCATCAGACTGGAGCCAGCCTTTGAAACTACAAGGTGGGTTGCTCTTTACCTGATTTTGTATTTTAAAGGATATTGAAGACTATTCATACGATACTGTGTTTCTGACAGTGTTGCTGAGACAGTCTGGCATTGGCCTCCTGTTCCCCACTACCTGATTCTTGCTCTTTTCTGCTATTCTGACAGCCTGAAACATCATCAGTGATGATACTGCTCTACATATATGAAGAATGATGGGTGCACAGATAGCCTGTATTTTCCATGAGCGACAAGAAGAATACAGTAAGTTGTATTTTTAGTCAGCATGAAGCAGTGGTATATATATATATATCAGTGGAATATGTATATAGTGGTGTATATATATATATGTGTATATATATATATATATATATCTCAGTAGAATGCTTCTGAAGATGCACACATAACACTGTTAACATTTTTTTAAAATATCTATCCCTCTCCTCTCTTTTAAACAGAGGTTTGAAAAGGGAAAAAGAAGAGTGAAGATGTAAGAGAAAGATAAATCTAAATCTAAAACAAGCTATACTTTGAAATTAACTGGAGGATCCTTTCACACAGAAAATCTCCTAGAAATTGATAGAGGCCCACAGATAGATATCCCGTAGGGAGAATGGAAAGCCTGTGTGTGTGAGACTCTGTGTTCCACATTGTTATAATGAATCCACATGGCAAATCCTCTTTTCCTCCTTATTTTCTGCTTCTTCACCCATAGAATTTATTCACAGCATCTCTATCTGGATGTGAAATCCAAGACAGTGACATTGTGAAAAAGTCAGAACAATGGTAAAGTTGGCTTGTTTCATCTGCTGCCTTGGAAACCCCCACACATTTCATTTTCCTCTAAGTGTAAAACACAGAGATGCTTAATACTTAAATGGTTACTGAAATTCCTATAAATACTCAAGGTAACAAATTGAGTCATTCCTCTATCTCCAAATGTAAATATAAGCAACTAAACAAAGAATATAATACAAACCACAAAAAAATAAAGTATTTAATATTTATGTTATCTGATGAATAATGTATTTAGTCCCTCTAGTTTATCTAGTAGCTACCTGTTCAGTTTCTTGTTATTTTTAAGTCAAAACAAGTATAATTTTATAGAAACTTGTGGCTTTTTTAAGCTCTTATTTTGGAAAGTGGTAAATAAATTCTAAATATCTCACAGCTGGTAAGATTAGAACAGATTAAGAGTATTCTTCTAAATTGGGAAATGGCACAAATTGGTTATCTGCCTTTCTAACCTAAGAATTTAAACCAACACAGGATAATTTCATCACAGAGAAAAACTTAAAAGAAGAGGACAGTGAGTGCAAAAAGTGAAACAGCTAACAGTAAAGATGCTTTAACTACAGAAAAAAATTACATGTATTTTTTGATAAACCAACAAATTAAATAATATAAAACCAAACCAAACCAACTAACCAACCAAAAACCTTCTAAGCCCACCACTTTTTAACCTGAAGTAGAATAAATGGGGTAAATAGATGGAGTCAAGGGAATTATTGGTTGTTATAACACAAAGTATTTTTCTCATCCTCTTATTTGGGGCTCCTTCTGTGCTTAGCAGAATATAAGCAGATGCCTATACTGAGATGGGTTTTCATGAGAGATTCAGGCAATAGCTCTTAAGCCTTCCAAATGTCATACTTGGACAGTTACAAAGTAATAATAGCAAGTAATGACACCTCCTTTACATTTTGTCTGTTACTATCTAAACCAGCTTGGCTTGTGCCAATGTGGGAAGCAACAACCTATTAATAACCATGGCTGGGAAGCACAAATATGCTGATGATCAGCAACTCACTGATGCAGATGTTGTCAGCTCTGGCAAAAACTTTCATTCTGGTGGTATTCAGAACTGACTGTCAAAATGTTTGGATCAAAATCTTGCTATTGCTGTCATTGTTCCACGAGTGCATTAGGACGAGACCTTCAGCATCTATGATCAAGTTTTCATTTTATTTTCAGGAGCAGCAGCTTCTTACCCTTAGGCACAGAATGATTTAAACTGATCAAACTGTATCTTTCTGTTCTAACATGAAGCTGAAATATAACAGTGTGTCTCTTTCTAGCCAAGGTTATTACTGATGCTTGGAATTTAAATGATGGTTTATAATTCCCTAGTTTGAGGGGAAGCAAAGATGGAGACAGGGTGTGGAAGACGTGAGTGTGTGGCACACTCACTGATAGCAAAACATTGCTTTTCTCTGGTGTTACTAAGCACTGCCTATGTGTGCTCAAATAAATTGGGATATAAACTGTTCCATAATGAACATACCCCTTCACTCAACCCCACTCATGTAGGAGATTTTTTGGACTACCAAAATATCCTGATTGCTAAATTCTTTATTCGGAAGACTTTTCACAAAGTTTTAATAAACACTGTTTTTGGTATTACTTTCACATCTTTCATTTGAAAGTCAGATACTGTGGATCACTCTTGTACGACCGGGTAGGTGGCAGGGGACCAGACTAAAACTAGCAGAATTTCTGATCTATCCAAATGACTTAAATAGCTTTTTCCTTTAAGATAAGCTATTGAAGTGTTAAAAGTGATACAACTTGCATCTTATTAACAGAGGCTGCATATTGCTTAGAATAATTTCTTCTTCTTTTTGAAGTCATCATTCATAACTCTGAATATACTAAGCATTTCAACTTAAATCCTGTAAACATAAATGTTAATATTTTCTGGATAAATTATATTTAAGGGAAGTGTCAATGAAGCTATAATGATAACTACTCTGGATAGAGAGGCAAGCTAAAGAAATGTGAGAAATGCCATTCCAGTTAAGAATTACACCTGTGACTAGTCAGCTAGAAGTTGAGTGGCTGCAGTGATGCCACTTGGTGGCAATGACTTCGTGGATGGGGGCTGAAACTTCAGGTGAACTCAGGGTGAGTTACATGGTTCCAATTCATCCACTCTTAAAAGATGAATCTTATTTTTTGTATCGGTGCTTCACAGACTATGACACTTAAAGTGCTTTTATTAATGAATTTGAAGTTTAGTCTAGGACTAAATTTCAGTTACATGTAGAAGTTTAAATCCATAGATCTATTAAAATCATTAGAATTGTGCCTACTTACAGCTGTTCAAGGCTACAGAATTTATGTGACAAATATTTATAGACAATAGACAAAAGGTTATACATTTTACCTATTTTCTTAAAAACTATGAATTCAGAATATTTTTTTGCACATGCTTCAAATGTAGGAAGCCTTCCAATACATAAGATTACATTATGATCCAAATGTGACTTGATATTTTGCTAATACAAGTAAAATATTTTTTCAGATGTTAAAACATGCCATGTACTTTAAGTTTCATGTTTTTATAAAAACATGACTATGATGCTTCAATTACATATCTCAGAAACAGCAACTGACTTGAAAAGTTGGAATTTACTTGAAGAAGTGTTAGAGAGAATTTAAGGTCACTACTTTAGGTACATTATATATCAGTAAAACAGGTATCTACAGAACCTTTGAAATTCAGAGTCTAGTCCAAAACTACTTTTAGAAATGTTTTAATCTGGGGAGGGGAAGGAGTTCTTTCAGATCAGTTAAATCACCCTTGCACAGCTGTGCAGTTTCAGCCTACAGAACACCCCCCCTCCTTGTACTTCATCAGAGATATAGTTGTATAGTTGTTGAATAAGTTGTAATTAATCCTATTCAGGAGGCACTCCTTTTATACTGCCCTCTGTATCCCACTTCTCTTCACTTTTTTTTTACAAGCATATTCAGTCCCCTCTTCCATATGCTCTGCTACCCCCTACGAGAGACTAATTCTTCATTCTCCCATCATCATAAAGGTCTCACTGATGTATGCAAATTACAACCTTCCTATCTGCTTCATAAAATTCCTATCCCTGCATTCATCCTGTAGCCTCCGTAGTAACACTATTAGTATTTTCAGAACCAGGGAAATGACAAACCATTTACTGTCTACATTTAGTGGAGTGTAACCCTTGGTTTCTTACTGATTTCTTTTTAATAGTATTACATTAATAAAAGCAGCTAGAGAGTGTGATATCAGCAATGTAAACTTAGTAGGGCTTAACCCAACATTCAGAACTCATTGAGTCCCAATACCAAATTTATTTTCAAATTATTAATTAATAAATTGATATTCTCTACTATACCAGTGAAGTGTAAAAAGAACAAAAGGTTTTTGATAAGAATCTCTTTGCAATAAATCCCAATTTCCTAATATAAACAATGCCTTAAACCAGTATTTGTTCCAAATATTACAGAAATCTACCAAAACCATGAAAGATACACTGCACCTTTCTCTTAATAAATCTGTCCTCTTTATAGTTTAGAGTCAGTTTTAAAATAAGAATGTAATATTCTGTCAATAATCAAAAATTTTGGAGTGCATTCACAAGAATCCTTTTCAACAGCAACAGTTATTCCCAGTAACTTTCTCCTGAACTTTTAGCCCCTTAAGGTTAGCATTCAGGAAGCTCAGCTGCTGTCTAACAAACTTAATTAATCAAAAAGTCATTTCCGAGCTGTAACTATGAGTAAAAGTGCTTCAAGTGTGCTAGCAAGCCTACAAGTTAATCAAAATGCTAATGCAGTACAAATTAAAGTTGTGATTAACATTTCACAGTAGCTGCTTAAGTGAATTGATCACACAAATGGGTTAAGCATTACTCATTTCCCCCAGCCCCAACTGGGAAAAGGTTTGTCATGGGTGGGGGAGGGATTATGCACAAGCACCACCAAATCATCATTAAACTGCCACCAAGATGCTTCCATACACCATCACTGTTTATCCACAGCAAGCAAAACTCCAACAGCACGAAACTAACCCTCCCTTCTCCCAAATATATCTACACAACAGAAGCAGGCAGCATTTCCAGCCCAACATGTCCAGATATTTTCCCTACAAAGTGATCCACTGATGTTTAGTATCCATAAGTGAGCATTGCTGCACAGGATCAGCACTACAAGAGTTTTTGACTATTCTATTATTACCACACTCCTAATGTGGAATAATAGCCATACAGCCATGAAAGCAGCCAGTATTTAAGTAAAATTGCAAACATTGTGCTATCACTGGAATATTACTGCACACACAAAGAATATGTGTAGCAGCTCAAGAGATGTGGCCTCTGCTCTTCACTTGTTTCTGAGTAATCCTCTGCATTATCAAGTTAATTTGATTCTCTTCCCTTTGCTCAGTAAGGCTGCCCATTTATTTATAGTTGCCAATGCAACCATTACACAAAAGCGCTTTCCCTGGACATTTCTGGACAAATCTTACTTACACAACTGTAAAATAGGCTTTTCCTGGAACTCCCACCACCTGCCAGCATGCAGCTGGCCCACCTTCACTACCAACAAGCAATATATGGGCCTAAACCACTCTTAGGACCTTGAAAAACTTCCTCGCTTCCTTCCACTTCCTCATAAGCAGAAAAATGAAAGATCCAAGGGACATGGCTCTCCAAATCAATAGTTTTAGTGCTGTTATGAACTGAGGGGGTTTGGGGAGGATGAGAAGTGCAGAACCGAAGCACACTCTCTTTCTTCGAGTCCCAAAATGGCAAGATGAGCTCCTTTGCCTTTGCATGGCCAGAAGTAGTTTTGTGTACTACTGCTTCTGAGGAGCCACCACCACCCACCCAGCACAGTCTATACATACAGTAAGTATTTAGTACATAAGCTAACTCTTAGCTGACTTGGGCAGCATATTTGTGCAATATTTGACAACTCCGAACATGTACCACAAAAATGACTCTCATAAGAACAATAGCAAAAGTTGCAGTTTAAATGACCAGAAATAGCTGCTCTGGAATGGCTAAAGCAGTTATTACACACATCACCACCTAGATAAGGAAGCATAGTGCTTAACCCAAAGAGTATTTTTCTTTCCTGTCAAAATTAGATTCTCCAAAGGAGTAACATGATGGGGAAAGACAGAGCACGAGTGATAGCATTACAAGGTCCTTGTTACAGGGATAAGCATGGTTTCCATGCAGAGTAGTCTTTCTTCTGCAGTTTGGAATCTGTTTTCATGTCCATCTTCTCTCAATGCCCAGCTACCCTACTGAGATGTGTTTAACACATCCATAGGTAAACACTTCTCAAAGGTTAGGGCTGAGCTCCATGGCAGTTCTACTCCTGGTAATTTTAAAATATTTTATCAACGATTATACTACAAGTGGAGGCTTGTGGCCAATTCCAGTGCAAAGCCAGCAACTGTCACATTATTTCTGAGAAGAGACTGCCCTGCTGAATCTAAGAGTGATGGTATTACTGCCTCAATTATCCATTTCAAATAATGCAAATATAGGCAATAGTCTTAGAACAGCAGAATAAGAAGTGATCGCTGAATACACAGTCACAAAATATAAGGCTTGACAAAGGAAGCAAAAAAAGAGATTACATTTAGTTTCATGTATTCTTAAATAAGACAGGAAAAAAGGGTGGAGTATTGTCTTTACAATAATAATTATATTTTGTAAAAATGTTAGAAAATAATTTAATTAGAATTTTTATTATTTAATGTTCCTTCTCCTGAAAGAAATTGAGAAATGTTTGATTTTGAGAAGCTACTGGAGTGGTCAGCACTATCTTAATGACATGTCTAGCTTTTCTTAGTTAAAATAACAGAGAGTGCTAGGCTTGAAGAGAATATATTGTCTATTGTAACTTTACTAGAGGTATCTGAGGCAAATAAAAATTAAATGAGTTGGCCAAGGTCACACAGGAAGTTGTGGCAGTTTTTTTGAGCCATGGGAACCTTCAGTGCTTTATCTATGAGGGCCTGTCACTGATAATAAACTGGATTTTAACTTGAGGTTTTCAGTGTAGAGCAAGGGCGTTCCTTCAGCCCAGTCAATGCCTCAGTGGCCATTCATTACAGAGATGGGAGTGGGAGCAGATAGGCATTCACATTCCAAAAGCTTACACACTGCTATTCCCCATATTTCTGCAGTAAAAGATTCTGCATTTCATCCTGGGTATATAAATACTAAATTTTAACTTGCTGTAATGATTTCCTTTCACCTTTAGCTAACAAACGCTAACCATAGGAAAACTGTAACAGAATATATTTCTTCCTTTCTTTTTTATAATAAAAATTACATTCCCCTATTAAGCCAGCACCGTAACTCCTCAAATTCTGTTAAATGCTAATGACTTCAATATTTCATCGTAAGTATAAACAAGAGAATTCTAACATAGAGACAAAACTTATAAGACATCTAAGGAAAAGTTATTTAAGAGTGGCTGCCTAATTTTTTTGTTAAAGGATAGCGGAATCTTACCTGGAATCCAGCTGCCGCATTTCCCTATGTAATGCTGTTAATATGGTTTCCTGCTGGACCAATAACAAATACACAGCCTGAAGTCACTAGCAATAAAAAATCCCAGAGGACATTGGAAGGGAGAATGAAACGTGGGATAGGAAAGGAGTCATAGGAGAGAAGGCTGATTCAGGTGAAAGACACCACAGAAGATTGGAGAAGTTTAATAGTCTATGACAGAAAGAGGCTTGCTTACATATCATGGCTAGAGATGGCAAATCTGCACTGCAGAGGAACTGGGATAAAGGCCTGCTGTATAACTACCTATAAAAGCTCTTTGAAAGATCTTTCTTTCTTGTAACAGAAAAGCAGTGCTGATATGAAAAATCTGTTATTCGTGTACCCACCAGTAAAAATAACAGTTTATGTGCAGGTCACCATATGCAGGTTAGCCACGCAACCTCAACACTAAAATAATCCGTAAATAAATGAACAAAAATTCAATGTAAGTCAAAAGCCAATTCCCGCCTCACTGCTGTATTTAGCGTTTGACTGTGCGTGAGCGTGTGTTCACACACACAGAGAACAACACCCACTGAATCTGTTCATCAATGGATCCTTCCATGCTTCAGTTCCTTTTCTCATAACTAACATCATTTTTTCTACCTCTGCTGGCCCAGAGTTCATCAGCAGGTCAGTGCTAAGGAAAAAGGTAACAACCAGTACTGAAAGTGTAACCCTGTCCATTGCTTAGATTCTGGGAACTTTAACCTCCATTTGGAAAGCGTGACTAATAAGATGGAACCAATAATCTCCCAAGAGATGTAAACCATGTGCCAACTTTAAAATACAAAAGTGCTTGCATGTTTTTTCTTTTTTTAAAGGATTTTTTTTTTAAGATGCGTGTATATATAACATTATGTAGTCACTAACTGAAGGTTGGAGTGCCAAGGCATAGTATGGAATGGCATTTTTCTGAACTCTGCTTCAGTTTAAAGGAACTGTTGAATATTTTGGATTTTTTTTTTTTCTGAATGATTATTGTTTCTGAAATACATATGATGCAGTAGCAGGATTAAGAAAATACATTTATCAGTAAAACAGAACAAAATAATTACCGAAATTATTATTTAAGTTTTTCCCAAATATGCAATTAACTCCCTAATGCTTACTCCACAAACATCTAAATGAACTTTAAGTATGTGATTTCTTTGAAACAAGGTGAATTTTCTTACCTGAGCAAGTGATGCTTTTCTCTGTTAATAACTCAATATATGGCATAGCTGTTTCTACACTTTCAGCATCATGACTTTATTGATTTGAAATATTTGAAACAGACTAGCATCCAAGTACTGCTGGTTGCCAAGATTAGGTCTGTGTAGCAGTAACATCTGTAGTGTTATTTGCTTCTTACATTCCCTCATTTCAGTTTTGCTTCATTTGACATTAGTATTTTAAGCTTGTTTAAGCTTGTGTAAGGTTGAGCCTTATCCAAATTGCTGGACTGAACTGCACACAGTATTTTCTTATTTTCTCTGTCTAGAGCACTGATTAATAGTTTCTCATAGAGCAGTTTTACAAACTGCCAGGCTCGACACAATGATGTTTGCAGTTACCATATTGCCAACAGGCTTCAAACGAGAGGAAAGCTTCTGTCTGATAGTTGACAAACAGATCACTGAGGATATTAACATTTGAGCAAACAAAAACTGGAGGAAGAAAGAAGTACTGACTCTAATTTACAGATATTGGACTCAGAAACATTAAAAGAGTAGTTTGTTGAAGGCTGCCTGATCTTCAAGAACCTGTGAATGAGTCCTTGTGCAGTTCAGTTAGAGAGAAGAATTCTTCCCAGGAGACTCAGAGGGTTGGTTGTTTCCTGTGGCAGCTAGAGCTCACCTTTCCTGCTGTAACTCTAACTGAGCTTTTCAGATATGGCAGCACTGTATCCCAAACTCCAATTGCTGCTTTAAAATTCTTTTGAGGTGGCAGCTGTGCCTGTGATTGCTTGTTACCAGTACTCTCCATGGTCAGTTTAGTTTCTGTGGGCTGCAACTGCAGTACAAATGTAAAAATTCACAAGTCTCCAGGGTGAGCTTAAAATCTGTGTTTAAAAACGTGCTCTTTGACTCTGTGATAATTGGGACATAGAAGATGTATCATTACACTAGCTAGACGAGCTTAGGGAAAAGCCCCACATCTCACCCTGAATCAGATTTCAAAACATGTTGTATTTGTGCTTGGGAGTGACTACAGTGCTTTTGGGTGCTAGAAAAGTAGAAGTACCCAGGGAGACAGGTTCTTGGACATCAGCATAACAATCTGCAGGGAGCACAGCCATGCCAGAATGACTCTCATACAACATTCCACAACACAGAGATAGAAAGCTGTTGCAAAGAAAGCAGAGGTCATTATATGGCAATAGATGCCTCTAGTCAGAGCACCGCTATCTTTAAGTTTGTTTACCTCCAGTTCTGTTAAATGGGAACCATTATGGGCATCCAGTTCCTCCCTAAACAAAGTGTTATAATATCATGTGGTACCAGCTCTTCACAAGACTGCAAGAAATCTTCAGATTCTTCTATATTCAAAATATGACAACACTCTAACAATAAGCAGTAAACCAACAAGAATTATATACTGAAATGCATCACGATACCTGGCATATTCTGATTGCTTGGTCCAGCACCGTCTTTGTATCAGTTGCATAATCTGGACAAGGCAGCATGGCATGACTGAAGTGGGCTTGCAGCAAGAGGTGTGTTTTTGTGTGTGAACTGTCAAATGAATGAGGATTGACTTCAATTGGAAGGTGTTTGGCCAGTTCACTGTTCATCTGGTCTTCATTGTGTCTCACAGGCAGATCTGTGTACTCATCAGCATTCTTTAAAAAAAAAATTAATCATTGTAATTAAGTTTAGAATAACTATTACTGCTTACTGAGGCATTAGAAGTATATGCATTTAATTTACTACACTTAGCTTTCAACACAAAAATAGCAGCATTTAAATATTTAGCAGGTGTACTTATTTATCAAAATCACACATGGGAAAACAGTAAGTAATATAATATTCTCAAATATTGACATGCTTATAGATTTTAAACTTTTTTTCTTCCACATAACATTAGAGAAGAGGAAAATGAATGCAATGAAGTAAATATATTCATTGGATGGATTCAGTAGTAGAAGATGACCCACAGGTATCCCACCTCATTGGCTCATAAAAACATTGTAAACATTAGCTATAAAGAAGTAAAAAACTTGTATATTCAGTTTTCATGTTTTATGTTTTTCTCTTGGCATTCAAAACTCAGTAGTTTTGAAATAACTCTGATATGGTTCTTTTCAAATATTTTTTCAATATTTTGAGCAGTTAGTGTCTAAGCAACTGATGATGAGTGATCAAAACAAAGTGCAAACTTTTAAGCAGGTGGTGAAAACATTCTCTGTGTTGCAGAGTGGGACTAATGCTATTCATGCCAAAATGAAAGCTGTGTAAGAACTTCCTCACTCAAAAAGGAGCTGCCCACCAACATGTAATCTAAATGTAGTTATAAGTAGCAACATCACAGCGGCTGGAGGAGCAAGTACAACTGTTTTGGTATCCCAGGCAGAGATGCTAATTCTCCTGCTTGGGAAAGCCACTGTCTTTGAAAAAATCCTGTTTCATCAGAAACACCCTAGGAACTATAATTTAGGCAAAAGAGTCAGTTTTGTGGCTTAATTGGGAAGTTTTCTCTCCACAAAATCCTCTTGTGCATGTACGTGTGTACATATAGTTTGGAGTGAGAATGATCTTTCTAAATTATAAAACTTGCAAGTAAGGTAAGAGTTTTATAATATGTGATATCTTTCCCATCTGTAATTTAAGAGAGTGTATTTCTTTTGTCATAAAGTAAAAAGTCATTTGAGGAGCCTGAAGGGCAATGTCTTCGAAACTACAGGCTTAGCAGAGACCATTAAATTAAAGTGTTCAGGGTTTTATATTCCTCTTAAACTATAGATTCAATATTTTGCATTTTAGTCTTCAATTTTGTCAGACTTTCTGCAAATCCATATTAATGAAATATTCACAACAGTAACCAGTGAAGAATGAGGTAAAGAAAAATGGCAATTTTAGGATACCTAATTGAACAACCTAATTGACTTACAAAGAACCATATCCCCTCATTAATATCCTAAGACATAGAATCTTTTCTGACAATTCCTAAAAGCAGTAAGATAGCTGTTTTTTACCTCCTTGAAAATTGACAGCACAAATTTTTCTATTTTCTTTAATGGTGCAAGGAAACTATGTCTAAACTGTGATATCAATGTTAAAGGAATGGTAACCATGAGACAATTTAAGGTTTGGAAAGAAAATCAGAATGTCATTAATTTATTTCATACCTCAACTGCAGATTAGAAGTGAAGACTGAATAAAGACAACTGCTGCTTAATCCTGGATGTCTCTGCTAGATCTCTTGTGAAAACTGTGGTCATTTATTCTCTGAACCTAAGGTCACAATCTTTTTAAGCCCTATAGAAGGCTGCATGTTTGCTTCACTCTTTTTATTTAACTGGCTTCTCCTTCAAAGATATTTTAAAGAATATTTACCAAGGAGATTTTTTACTGAGTTTTTCTTTGCAGTTTAAAGTAGCAGAAAGAAGGAGGATCAGCCAAGTCAGTCCAGACCAATTGGTACCCCTGAAAATGCATTTTCCCTAATTCTTCCCCAGCACATGTTTTATTTACATCCAAAACACTCCTCTTATTTTAAACAACTTGCCTACTTAATTTCCTGTTTGTGATCATTGACTGTAAGTAAGTGAGGTTCATTTTCTTATCTGCATCATGTAGGTAATTAAAGGAAATTGAGAATGGGTAGTGAAGCTTTTATACAACTGAGAATGAAGCTGAATGGAGGGCACTGAGGTCAGCAGAGTCCATTATATTTTTATGTGAGAGGCCGGTATGTCTGCCCTGTTCTTGTTTGCTTAGTGTAGGCTGGACAGACTACTAACTGCAAATCTGTTTCTCTGATTTGCCCAGCTGTCCTTGAATAAAGACATCTTCCATTGCAAAACGTTAAATGACAGTGATTGACAACTTTGTGATGAACTCTGCTTGTAACCCCCTGCTACTGTTTTCAGGTTGCATAAGAAAAGACAGAATAAAGAAACATCCTTTGTAATCACCTCAAATGGGCCCTGCTGTTCACTCAATATTTTTTCATTTTAGTTTTCCTTTTCATTGCAAATCTCAATCTGTTCTGTAAAGGGTGTAGCTTCAACTATTCCACGCAATATGTAATATATATTGCTTTAGTACATCATATCTGAACACTGTTCTTACTTCCATGGGTGAGGAAACAGATCAAACTACATATCAATGATTAATCTTCATTCTAATGTCAAGAAACTTAATACAAGCTTCATAGTTAAACCACGAAGTACTGCTGTGCATTTTTCCCTTTCCCTTTTTCTCCTCTTAAATCAGAGCTGTTGCAGCCCATGTACAAATAATAGGTTTACAAGCACCTACACAGTTAAGCATAACTTGGTGTATGCCAGGAGATAACCAGGAATTTTAGCTACAGGTTCTGCAACTGTGCATTTGGTAGTCATGTCACGTCTCTCTCTCTTACATTTCTGTGATGGACTTTCCCAATAATGTCTCCTTTTGGGCATTAGAGACTGCTGCATCATTTCAAGGGTGTAGGAGTCATCTCAGACTTACATTTCAACCTGCATGCGATACAGGGTGGTCATATAGGAGACGGTAACTTGCACTGCCGGTGAGAAATGTCACACACAGACCTGCATAAACTCGACAGTTACATTTTACAAGGCCAAAAGGCTATTCTGGTAATTGAATTCTGTTTCCTGCATAATAGCAGCCACAGAATCATCTTAAAATCCTGTCTACAACATCATGCTCCAAATATGCAGCTTACCATCACCCTTTATTTGAACTGTTAGAATAGTCCTAAAAGGAAACAGATCATACTACTTTCCAATGTATCTTTCGCAGTTTTGTGGTACTATCAGGCATGTGAGGACTCAGACCAAACTAAAACTCAAATAAGGTATCCAACATAGCGTTGGATGTGCCTCGCAGAGTCCACAGGGTTAAACCTCCCCATGATTTTCTTTCTACTCACAAAACATGTAAGTTTGACTGAAATGACTGATTTATAGTGAGAGTTGAGCTATAAACTTATACCACATTTAGATCTCCTAAAATATTTTAAATCTGGAGTAAATACATCTTGTCACTTTCTCTACAGGAGAGAAGAGGATACTTGTGGATCACAGACAGAAATGGAATCAAGGTGAGCTACTAAAGCAAACTTGAATATTTTAAGTTCAGTTCAGTCATGGGAACAGTAAAACTTATAAAGTTAATGAGTTCTAGACTTTAAAGAGCAGTTGATTAATTTGTAACAGTGAGGGTCTAAACCAAACCAAAAATAGTTTCTCACATTCCAGAGTTGAACCAGTAGTCTTTTCTTTAGCAATGTTATTGAAACTGCCTTAGAATTCACTGTCTGTATGTTCCTTTCCTTTATATAGATACTGTGAACCCAATCACACCATATTTTCAACTTTAAGAAACTTTGCAGCATATTTTGCTCTCTTTCAAGTTTCTGATGTCAAAAGAAAAAAGGGAAAAGCATTCTTAGAACATTTTGCTATAAAAAGAAACAGTTTTTAAACTAAATATAAAAAATCTTGCAGCAGACTAGTACTAAAATGAAATACTAATGTAAAAAAGAAAAGATGAGGATCATTTTTAACTAGTACTAGTAATTCCATTCTTCTTACCTGAAACCTGAAACTAAATTACATAAGTTTCTCTAATAGTCTAAATATATGTGAAGGACTGCAAAAATCATACATTTGTGAATAGAATGTATAAGACACAATAAATAAATGTGGATGGTTTTTACAGCTGTTCTGCAATTAACACTAATAATGCATTATGAATTTTAGTTCTCTGCTACCAGAAGTACAACAGTATGCCAATTTATTTTCCCAAGTGAAAACAGCTATTTTGATCTTTGGAAAACTGGATAGGTGATATAAGCTCAACAGTAATATTATTATATATTTGGTTTTTGTCTTTTTCTATTGTACAAAGTGATACAGAGCACTCTAGTGCAGCACTCAGACCTGCCTCATTGTGCCACATTGTATAGGAAGCAGCTGGAATAGAAAATTTGAAGCAACCTGTACTTGTCCTCATTTAGGTGATACCTACTTACCCCTAATATAGGACAGAGAAATGAAGCATGGTCAAAATAGAGAAATAACAAGAACTAATAGTTTGTGAGTAGCTACGTAACATCTGACTTATAACATATTCACAAATTCTAAATTTTTCTTTGAGGATATTTGAGCTTCTGTACTTAAAATCATTTGGAATTATTTCCAATTTTATATATATACATGTATATCTCCACTCATGTGCTGACAGAAATCTCATTTGATTCTATCACCTACATCATAAGGAAAATTTTAAAAACTGGTTAACTAAAGCTCCCAAGTTATCTTCCTTTGCCCATGATTTTCCCAAAAGAAAAGACCATATTATGTGACAAAGGAATGGCACAGGTGTATACCAAGAACATTATTTAAATTAACCAATATATCTATAGTATATTTTATTGTCACATTTTCGAGTGTGAGTTTGATTTATATAGAAAGACATTACATTCACACAGATATATCCTGACAGGCAAGTAGAAGATAATCAAGCTTACATTTAAATTCAGAAAACTAATAAAAGTGAGGAAACATGTGCTTTTAAAAAGGGAGGAAAAAACCTAAAAAACCAAACACAAACTTAAAAGTGGTTTTTCAGCTCATACCACAAAGTAATGTAGATTGAGAAACAGAATTGGAGAAGTGCTTGCTAGTACTGCTCCGAAAATTTTATATTTGTTAGTGATTCCATTACAAACTCCTATTTTAAGGAATTTATTGGTAGCCTCTAAATGTTGTGTTTTGGTCTCAGTTTTATGAGACATAATTTAAACTTCCAAATGCTTGGGTGGTTTTTTTTACTCTTAGATATAAAAGGTCTATGACAATGTTCCAGTTAAAAGACACTTACAAACATATGTTACTAGTTATACGTTTTAAGAACAAACATGACATGTGTTTCCAAAGTTCATATTATAGACTAAAACGGAAAAAAAAAATTTCTGCCAGTTCACTCTGTTTTACCCATGTAAAAATAAACTTTTAAGACAAACTTTGCAGAAGAAATGGTCCAGATTTTTAGGGCAGGCTGGCAGCCTCTGCTAAACCACACAGCAGGCTGAGCCTTTGTAGAGATCTTAAAAACATGGCTAACATGGTTCAAAAGAAGACAACAACACTTTTCGGGCAAGATTAAAAGATATTTGCTACATGATACTGTCCTTCATCACAGACACCACGTTTACAAATAAACTCCTTGTCTTGTACTCCGTGTATAACATCTCCCCATCAACTGCACGTGGATGTGGCAGTGCCATCAAACTGCATCCAGCACACCAGAGCCAACCCTGCAGTGCAGTTCCTTCCCCTGGAGGGCTTTCCCATGCTTTCCTCTCCAGGGACAGTGGCTGTCAGGGAGGAAAGGCAGAAAGCAGAGCCCTGTGCCAGCCCTGAGCCGCAGAGCACAGAGGAGTCAGAGCCACAGCCTCCAGGCAGCAGCTGCCCCTGGCTGTGGGAAAGGGGGTTCCCTCTTGGGCACTGAGGACCCTCACTGGAGACTCTCTCTGCTCTAACCCTCCACTCCAGCTTAGCTTATAGGAAAATGCTCCAGTCAGTTTTTTCACACCCCATCAGATCACTCTTCACGCTCTGGAAAAGGAGGGAAACAGATGTATATGATGGGCAGCATTGTCCAAGGAAAAAGATCAGCCCAGTATCTTCTAAAACAAATAGAAACTTTTTTTATTTTTTATCTGATTAGGGTTTAATGCACTTTTAGAGATAATAGATACATATTAAAAAAAATAAGGAATTATGACTTCGAAGTGTAACATTAACCCAATCAGCTGGGTAAGAGCAAAACAGTGAGGCTGGGCTACCCTGGGCTCTGTCTCTAGATTTAAGACTCAACAGAGCAAACACTGGAAATTTCCAGCTGGACACAAGAAGTTGAAGAGAGAAAGTTGTAAATCCATCAACATGCAATTATGCAAATCTATTATGCTTTAAACATTAATTTGTAACTATCATTCAGGATTTTAAATGGGCCCATTTCCATCATGAGACCTGCATAGTTTATAAGACCATATGAGTTAAAAGTTCTTAAAATTCTTGGGTCTTATGTTAGTGATCGGAGAAATTAATTATTAATTAATATATTATTATGTTAATATGCAATATATTAATTGTATTCTCATACTTTAAACAGACAAGTGCTTGATTTTTGCTTTTAAATAGCTGCATATGATAAACACCACAAATTTTACAATTACAAACATCATAAAAAGCACAACCTAGGGCAATGAAACAGTTGAGTGATCACTTAAAAACACCCTAAAGGGTTTAGATTTCACAAGTTCACCTCTTACTTAAAACATCCAAGCTACAAACTACTGATGACATTCCTGATGACCAGGGGTCAGGAGTCTGAAAGACCTTTGCCACTGCTCACAGAGCAATAGGAGGTCAGCAATATTAGCTACCAGTAGCAGAGAGTGACCTGGCAGATCTGGGAACTTCTAAACTGCAAAGTTAAATTACAGAGCTCTGTAATTTGAATTTTGGAGTTGGATAAAAGAATATGCAAGCATGCTAGCATGTACAGGAGAGGGAGGATTATTATAAAGTAACAATGATTTGACATGGGAAAGAAGTTCTTAGGACTTCTATACTAACTTGAAAGCTGATTTTCCTCTTTAGTTTCCTGAGCATGTTAGAGAAGCTGAGTTTCAGTGTAGGGGAAGATACAATAATAGATAATACAATCACTGTAATTGTCTTACTAAATGTTAAAAAATATAGAACCATTCTATTTCAGGAAATTTTCCTATTTAAGTTATATACTTTACTAAAACATTACAACAAGGAATTAATTCATGATTTCAAGTCCTACCTCTCACATTCCATATTTCATAAAAGTTATGATCACAGCCATAATTCAGTGCTACTTTTTCTGAGCAGTCCTAATAAAACCAGTTCTAAAAATATATTTCCCTTGAATGTATAGGTACTTTCATAGTATTAAGCCTGTACAACTTTCATAGATGTGGCTTAGATTGCTCTTAGGTTTTTAAGTTAAATTATTGCTTATAAGGATTCCTGTAATACTTGCACAGTTTACGAAAAAATAAATGCAAAAGACTAAATTAGGACAAAAATAAGAGCAAACATCTGGTACTGAACACACACCATTCACCTAGAATAAGATACTTTGACCACAGCAAATAAATATAAATGGAATGGTACAAACTCCATCTATAAAGTGAATTTTCGTAATGTGAGAGAATTACTACATTTTATTGCTGTAAATGGTATATTAGAGCTTTCGCCTCTCCAAAATGCCTGACTTTTCTGATTACTTCTCTTGAGAATGCTTTGAACACGCACATTTTGAATGTCTTATCACTGCTCCATTTTTTAAATCTTAAAACCTACACGGGGCAGTGACTCCCTTATTTTCCCTGTAATCTCAAGTCATATTATAGAAAAAATTTGAAATTGACTGGTTTTGGCTGTACTGAAACTAATTGTATTGCACTACTACAGACAAGCTTTTCAGTGCACAAACTCAGCAATCTGCTCACACAAAACTGGGAAAATCTCTCCGAGTATACATTCAAGAGTCCCATTGTCATGAGAACTCTACTTCAGTTCCATTTGGATGTCTGTCCGTGTTTTGAAATTGAGCTTGGCTGAATCAGCTGGCCCAACTACTGACTGAGATGATGATAGCATTATAAACTGAAATAGCAAATCCTGGCACACAGCTTTCCCTGGGAAAGGGATCAGTCATTTTCCATCTTGGCTTTGATCCTCCATTGGGATCTTTCGGTGCAGAGCCCAGACTCAGGGAAGAAGTTAACAGATCTCTGCATTAAGTTAATGCCGCTCTGCATGGAGACAGGAGTAAGCACTACTAATTCTTTACGTGAAACAGGGCCCCTACGTACTGTATATGTTAATGGCAAGCTGTAAAAGCTCTGTGTGCTGAAAACCAGATTTCAAATTTGCTGACCTGTGGCAGGTCCCCTAGTGGGGAGCCACAAATGCACACTGCTGCATTTTTGTACTGGATTAAATTCCGGATCTAGACTACTATGTGACCAGAGACAAAAGGGAATGAAAAGTTCACAGGCGTGAATACCTGTCATCATGTGGTGAAATGAGTAGCAGCCTGTGTTCAAGAGAGGCTCAAGCCCAGAAAAACAGAAGAACAATACAAACTGGCAGAAATATATGGGAAACTTGGAAGGTGCCTACATGCATGATGTCTTTTCAGCAAGCCAATGCTACTGGTCTCACCCTGAGCACTTTTAAATGAATATAGTTTAATATAATAATAAAAAAACACAACTCAAAGAGGAAATGACAGCTGTTGCAAGTAAATTTCAATAAGGGTAGTTCCCTGCTGATAAAAACTGGCACATCTCCATTCATTTCAGTGTAACTATGTGGATTAACATTGCCTGAAAATCTAACCCAATGTTTTGAACAACTCAAGAGCTACAAGGAAATACACAGATGGAAGACACTGGTAATTACAAGGGTGAGCAAGAAGGGTAGTTACTGAGGAAACAAAAAAGTCAGTAAAGGAAAAATACGTGAAGTCTATTATATAAATAAACAACTTGTGAGTGTTTTGGGATGCTTGATTTGAGTTCTATCAACATACCTGTTACAAATGACAACAGGTCTGATACCAAGAACAATATGGGAAAAATGCCCTTGTACCACAATGGACTTTAACAGCACATGCCATTACCAAAATAGGATGTACCATGCATTACTAAGGCAAATCTAACCCTTTTTCAATGGTGAGTGGTAATCCTTTTGGTGATTGTCACTGCACACAAATTTGTGAGAACACTGTAAACTCAGTGCACCTACACAGATATGTACCATGTCTTGCCTAAATGTAAATAAAGACATTAATCTAAAATACACTGTATTAAAAAAAAAAAAAAGAAAAAGGAATGATAACTAATGATTAAGAGAGTTGAAGATATTTTGCCTCTGGCATAAAGTTTTAAGAACTTCTTTTAAAAGACAAAGGAAACAGAGATTTTCAGGACCAGATGTCTAGGAAGATCCCATTTGGATTTGAGCTACTTAAATTTGCAATCATGTATTTATACATCTAACAGAGCTTCTGTTTCCCCTAGAATCTGAAAATTAACTAGCTTTGTAGCATCTTCCTTGATCTGCCACCCGTGCCCTGAGGATTAGAGACTCCACCTGAGCTTGTTTTACAAGCATAACAGAAAAAATTAATCTCTGCTGGCAGCAATCCCACTGGGATACTGATGAATAATGATATCCCTCTCTTGCTGCCCTCTCAGTCCACTAGAAAAGCCACTCTAACCCAGCAACGTGGAAACCGCTGAAACCATTCCAGCTGTGGATTAGCAGGCAGTCAAGCATCCATCTGTTCTGTGTGAATCAAGAGAAAGCAAACATGCATTCTTATAGCTAAAGAAGTATTAAAAATTAGCATCTTATGACTGCATATAGTAAGTATTAAGATAATCATATACAAAAGAAAAAATAATCTATAATCTACACCTCATGTTGTTTACAATTGCTTGTTGCCTTAAGCAAATGATAAACCAGTTGAAATTAATCTCCTTAACCTGCAAAACACTGTGCATTCAATGATATATGTTTAAGATAAAATTTCCTAATACTGTGTGCATCAGTTGTACCTCAAAATCTTTTGTCAAGAGACAGGTATGCACCCATTTCGTAAGCATGGTGACATTCTGCCAGGAGAAACATTTAAGAGGCCTGTTGTGAGAGGAATTTTAGCCACTTTCTCACCCCATAAGGTGAGAGGAATAGACTTGAGATATTTCCTCTTTCTGAAAATGAGTAGTTTGGGTAATCTCTGCTGGCTTGCTACTCTTTTCTGCTGGAAGACAGAAAGGAAAGGTGGTGGAAGTGGAAACTGGAGTGTGGGCAACCCAGCCAAATTGGTGATGTCTGATTTGACTCTTCCATGGAAACAGGAGAGTAGCCTACCATAAACTATGGAAAGCTGAATTTGAGCATTACCCCAGAAAAAGGTACTTATAAAAGTGCATACTTTGACAGTTTTCCCACACATCAATTTTAATACTTTGCTTGATGCCTGGCTTACATTTATTAAGTTGCAGAGGTGAAGAAAATGTGCAACTGCTTGTTCTCTAAAAGCAACCTTCCTATCGTACAAGAAATTTCCAAATACATACACATTTCTTTTCGAATGCTTTCAAATTTTTTCAAATGCTAAATAGGAAATGCTTTCAAATGTTTTTGGTAGCAAAAACCCCTCTGCAATTTCTTTTGACATTATAGGCAGCATACCTAAGTAGCTGGGAAATAAAACACCTTGTAAATATTAGGCAATAGGAGAGGCCTATTTCTTAAATATTTCTAAATAGGAGAGGCCGATTTCTTAAAAGTTCATATCTGATAATACATAACATCAATATTTAAAGTAAAATTCAATTTCTGTAGCTAGACAGGCCCCCATCAAGAAAAAAAAAGGAAAATGAGACAAAGAATCTAAATGCAAATAGGAAAATACAAGTGTCAGATACTTCATTAATGACTGATCAGTAATCCTCTTATGCTCTTTTTTTTAAATTTAACTACTATGCCAAAGGAACAATATATGCTGGATATCAATCCTGTATGATGTAATCATTTCAGCCAAACCAATCCTTATCCTGAAGTTTCTGATCCAATCAGAGAACAAGCTCCAATGTCATCCTCTTCCTTAGCAGTTTTACAAGCAATATTTTCTATGCTGACAGAGTACTTTTGTGCCTTTAAACAGCAGTCTGTATGGCCGAGTTGGTGTCACTAAGGGAGCTGTATTCCATGAAAACAGTCATCAATATGACTGTTAACTGTTATAACTTATATTACAATTGTAAAAATCTATCAAAGGCAGAGACATCATCTAGAAGCCAGTGAAGACAAAAGATCTGCAGGGTGCAGAAGGCCTAAATTTGCTTATCCTGCTTCAACTACAAATTGGGAGGAATAAAGCAGGTAGAACTTGAACTGACTTGCTGAAGACAAACTGAGCTTGTAAGACTTCCTGCTGGAGCATTTGAGACATGAGAACACACAGCCATTTATCAAAGCAGCCTTACAGATTATGAAACGTTCAGCTTTACCATAATAAAGACGCTGTTGAGAACATTGGTTCTGTTTCAACAAACACAAGCACTATTTCAACAAATATATTGTATATTTAAAAATATACAGACATATGACATGACTGCTGAAAAAAGCATTTAATTTCCTGTATGAATACTTTCCCAAGTAGTGGCTGCATGAACACAACTATGCATAATTTGAAATCTTGCATGACGGTGGCTACAATTCTAACTGTCAAGAAGTAAGTAAAAGGTGTTTGTGCTAAAACAGACAAATAAGTGGTCCATGGTTGAACTGCCTGCAGCTTTGAGCAGTCAGCTAAACCAAGCTTGCTGTCACTGAACTTGCTTCTACCATGGGCAAGCACTGATTTGCCACAAAAGGCAGCCAATGTCCACCTTTGCAAGTACCAAACCAGGGCAGTACTTCTGTCTACCTGGCTCTCAGAATACTTTCCATTGGTATACATGACTGTTTTGCTGCTGTAACTGCATCCTGTTAAAGGAATTTATTTCCTCATTTTTTCTGACAGAAATGGTTACTAAAACAGGTGTTTGAAATGGGGATATAGCCTGAGGCTATTGCTTTCTACTACACTTTCAAAAGTTTTTCCCTTGAATGCTGCACTGCAATCAAAGCAAATTAAAAAGAAAAAAAAAGTAACACCTCCCCCCCTCCCCCCATATTATATCCAAGATAACAGTTCTTGTTGTATGGCCTTCGTTGTGGCAAATGTTTGTCAGAAACGTTTAGCTACAACTTTAAAATAGGTTTTAATTTAGGGTTCGTGAGTATTGATTCAGTGAGGTTTTTTCTTTTTTTTTTTTTTTATTTGGCATATAATGACAGAAATTAAATAAAGAAGATTGGATGGGGGAAAAAAGGAGACCTGTAAATTGGAGGTTAGAAATGCATGTATCCTGGAGATGGAAAGGATTTGTATTTTCTGATTTTGACTGTAATTCTTATTGATGCCATAAAAATGGAAGATTTATGCCATGTTGAGTTATCTGTCACTGGTGGACATTGTTACCTTGATTTACTAATGGGCTGTGCTTTCCTGGAAAGGCAGCCCGCATACTAACCCTTCAAACTAAAACTCAAACAATCATTTGGAAAAAGAAGACCAGGAAACAGTTGTATTACGATGTTAGAAAAAAATTACTAAATTCAAGTACTACAGCAACATTAAAAACTGCTCCATCTACTGGGACTAGAGAAAAATCAAGACTAATTAAATGTGTGAGTACCCATATAAGTACTTTTTCTGCTAAGTACAAGATATTTTTGAATATACTGGATATAGATGATGAAATTTGGATGCTATTGAAATGCACTGTAGCATTTTGTTTTATTGTCATGAACCCCAACATCATTTTCAAATTTAAACTATTAAACAAAGACAGAAGTAGGCACATGAAAATCAACCAGTTCTCTTTTGTAGGTAGAATTTAACCAAAAGAAATCAGGGACAACATGGAGATAAAAGAAGAGATGAAAGATGGGAATGATGTTCTGCCCTTCACTGTCTGGTATGGACAGGTATGACAAATTTTTTCTTCTGTAAATAGGAATATTAACCAGATAACAAGGTAAGTTAAAAATCACCACCAATCATGAAATTAGTGGATCTAGGTGTCACAGTCCTGATCAATCAGAAAGACAGACTTTCTTTCCTCAAGGTACAACAGATCTCTCTTTGATTTTAAAAACATTTATGCAGAAAAAGACAAGAATTACCCTGAAGTATTTTTTACCTAGACCTCTTTTTCAATCTCTGCACCTAACTATCAGAGGAAACAGTCTTTAGGCACCTCAGAGAAATCCAGCCTGTCAGTAATAATTCATGAACACTTTCTCATCAATAATACTTAATGCAAGAAGCACCATAATTCAACAGTGATTAAGCTCATTTGGATTACTACTATCTGAGCACGGTTAGGAAAGGTTTAAAGAAAGCTCTATGGAAAAACATCAAACATTTTCTCTCAGAAAAATCTACCAGCCCACTAGCACAAGCCAGTGACAAAAATAACTGAATGTGAAATTCCACCTGTTAACTGTAGACCCAAGACAGCTCAAACATCTCATGTACAGATTTACCAAGAGAAGCAGGGAAACCATGAGGAGATTTTCGCCCACCTATTTGAATCACTTATTACTGTATATTTCCAACATGACTGTTGGGCTGTTCCCATGTGTCATGCTTCTGGTCATGTTATGAACACTCAACCCCTACACCAGACTGGGAAAAAATTCATTTGATCTTGTAAAATGCTGGCAGATGATCAAAATGAAAAGGTTAAATAAAAACAGAGAAACGAACAGATACTGGAGAAGACTATGAGTGGTCTTCCATTCACTGAAAACAAATCCTCCTATTATGTGGCTTTTTTGAAAGATCCACCAACACCAGAAACTGGATGACTCACAACTACTTTTTCATGTGAGTTGTAAAGATTCCTTGATAATTCACTGGTGATCAATCCCGAATTTTGAACACTTCCACTGAGCATGCAAAAATATCAATCTGAAACTCAAAATCCCTTAATCACTTAATACAATCCTAAATTTCTGAATTCATAACAAAATCTTGCTTTATTCCACATTTTGTTTTAAACAAACTTTTACTCCTCTCCAAGTTACTTATATATTTGGCATATATATCCCATTTGAAAAATCCAAATCAGGATTTTCTTTCTTTAAATTGTTCACGTCTGCCTTCCTTATATACAGAAACTTGTAAATATCTAAAGGTTTGCAAGCTTAGGTAAAACTCCAACAAATAATAAGTGTTACATCTATTAAATCCTGCAACTGTATGAGAAATGCTTGGATGGTTATTCTTAAAAAACACAGTGCAAAATTTGAAACTTTAAAACTGAGTTATAAGCCGAAAAAATCACAATTATAATTATTTTTGTAATGGTAACAGGCCTTTTTGTACTATAGCTACAGCTTTCATTTTCAGCATCATTAAGAGATTCTTCAAATTACTTTTTAAACATCTTTTTCCCTCAGGATTTTCACTTATACCTAATTAGACTACTTACCCCATGCCATGTAATTCCCTATTGCCAAAACTGCTAAATGCTTCAATAAGAAGGAGGAGGGCAACAGTGGAGTGAGGCAGATGTAATGTCATTGGTTAACAATAGAGGTGTGAAGCCACTGCTGTAATTATAGAACTCATTAATGTGCAGTGTTTAGGGGGAAAAAAATCCTTGGCAGTAACTGTTGAAATGGCACTTCTTTTCAACACTACAGCAGATTTTAAAAAACCTTTCATTTTACACCTTCAACAAGACAGAATAGTAGTTCCACTAGTAATTACAAGGATCAACATCCACATAAAAAGTAAGCAAGAACTGTCAGCTCTAATGGCATCAAGCACTCGTAAATCCTTTTCATCTTTAAAATTGATACATGTGGCACATTTGGGCCCCTAAGCAATTTTATTTTTAGTCTCATTCCTCTTGAGATTGTAAATGGATAACTTACAAAACTGTATTATCAGGAAAAGAAAAATTAGAAAAAATTAAAGCAAGATTAATGATCTTAAAATTTTACAATCTCTACCCAACATCAGGGTCCTAAGTTTCATGTACAATAGAAGTATCTGCCAGTAACTTTTGCGATTCATGAATGCATACAGCTCAAACAGGCAAATTCAAACAGGCTTCTTCTTCCTAGGTTCTTCTTCCATCATTCCTCTTCCATATCCTGCTCATCAGTTAAGGCAGTGTTATGAAATGCCTTCTCTGCTAATATTCTCAAACTTTCCTTACCCAAATTTGTCTGAAAATAAAAATCCCAACATTTCTAGGTGCAGAAAATTTTCACTAGAGAGGAAATTTTAAAGAGACAGCAGCTGGAGTAAAGTGCTCTTCTTGAATACTCAGCATTGTATTATTTAACTTCTGCTCACCTGTGGGTATTTCTTCTTAAAATTTCAGTTATTTTACATGCAGCATATCTAGATATTGTGGATGGTTACCATTTTGAATTCACCCAAATACACTGAATTTCATTTAGTGTAATTGCAATGTTTTCTGACAGCAGAACAACAGATACTGCAGGGTCAGTGACAGCAATTCCCTTATTTAGGCTGTCTAACAGTTTCCATTACAAAAGATTATTGTGGCCTTTATTTCTGAGCTGCAACACTCTGAATGTTTGCAGCAGGTGCTTTAAATTTATCGGGAAAAAAAGTCTCTGTACTAGAAAAGTGGTTTTCCTAGTGTCATAAAATGCTGATCAGGTTTTGTTCAGTTGCAAACTGTTGAACAGCACTATTTAAACTTCTCTTCTTGTATTTCTCCTCAGAGAAGTTTTGGCAGTATGCTGAAACAGTAATGAATACAAAAGTAAGATCCATAAATACCGTTAAGATGGGACTTTAAATTTTGAAGCTAACACTTAGAAATCAGAATATTACTGAATTTGGGCCACTTGTACAATGTATTTAATGCAACAGAGACTATAATTGTATAGGAGTAGAAATAAGTTTTCCTGGGTAATATTCAGGCACTTCTTGCTTTGAAATCTATCTGTAGAGTTATACCATGCTGAAAAAGGAAAATCTGTAGTGATAACTATGTAAGTACTTAAAAAAGAAAATGGAGTAAACCCTGATTCTTTTATGGTGAGAATGTAATACTAACACAGTGCCTCATGCATGGTGTCTTTGGCCTTGCATTGAACTTCCCTATTAAACAGTCTCTAGGCTAACTGTGGGAGATGCTGTCATTGCAGGTTATGACCTCAAGGATCAGGAGGTGGCTGGGAAAAGGAAAAGCAGACATTTTAGGAAAGAGGTGTTTCCCATATGTTTCCTCTACTTCCTAGAGCTGCTGTATCTTCCAGATTGTCCCAGGACAAAGTGATGGTCCTGCTAGTAAGCAGTCATTCCTATGGCATTTCAGTAATATACTCAACTTAGAAAAGACAAATACCAGATTTCTATAGATCCTGCACATTATAAAGGGATGTAAGAAGAGAAAGAAGTATAAAGTAATTCTGATGTACTGATAAAGTGAAACACTTGAAACATCAAAAATGATTCAGCTGTATTTCTCAAAACAGTTAAAATATTAAATTAGAGATCGG
>VZSR01003807.1:31732694-31813853 GCA_013398615.1 Brachypodius melanocephalos | reverse complement strand
AAAAAAAGTATTTTTAAGAAATATCAGCACTTACTGTCAGAATTAAGAGCAATTCTTCAATATTGCTTTCAGGTTTCAATTGATCCTTGAACATCCCAATAGTTGGATGCTTCAAATAGTAATAGGAGGCGATACGGCCGTACGTCAGGGGTTCAATGCTGCGATTATCCTGTTAGCAGAAGAATCAAACACACAGAGCTCCCAAGTGGTTCAGTATAATGTGTTCCTACATAAATGTGAAACATGTTCAGTCTGCTTTTAAGAGAGAACACCAAAAACAATTTAGCATCACAATTTAGCCACAACAGTTTTCAACATAAGTCTTACAAAGAGCTCCACACGCAAACTCTAACATCTCACATCAAGGAGTATGGATCTTGCTGTTCACAGCTTCTAGGAGAGTGTATCTTACTGAATCTTGCAAGGCACAGATTAGTCTTACCTCCCCAACTTCAATACAGTAGGAGCCTTCCAAATCAAACAGGGATTTCTCAACAAGGCTTGAGAGGTACTTATTCATAGTGTCATGGCTCACATCATCCAAGTTATAGTAACTAGATAAAATGAGAGCAGATGCATCACATGAGTATTTTTTACAGTCTGAAGATTTTTAACAACATCTTCTAGGAAAACTTACAAGGCTTCTACAATATACACATGGAACAGCAAATATCCACATTAAACAAACAAACAAACACAGTCCTTTATAAAGATTAACAAGAAATCCATGATTTCTAAATGGTTTGTGGGAGTAACCAACATAAGACAAGCATGTACATATGGAAAGACGGTAATTTGTCCATCTATTAATAGAAAGGTTGATACAAACAGAACTGGACTGGCTCTATTTTGTTAGTGGGAAAATTTTCCTGCTTTTACAGGTATACTTTCCTGATTAGCATGAAAGTGAACACGGAAAACTAACACAAGTAACAGCATTTTAACTTCAAGATGAAGGAAGAACACCCACCCAGGGGAGCAACTGTCCTTACATCCTGCAACTCTGAACGTAAAACTAGTCATATAGTCACATCTCTTGAAAAAGTAAACTTAAACCAATCCAAATGATGGTGTTTGTTGCTATATTTCTGTGACATTTTATTCTCAAAGTTAGAATTGCTAAAAAATGGAATGGGGTATTTGTCAATGTGGTTATTTCACATGTTCACTGTCAGACAAAATGTTAAGGTAAACTATATCATCACAATGGCCTAGTTCTCCGTATGAAGAAAAAAATGTTTATAAAGTGGGCAAAAATATATTTTCTTTTTATGTTAGGATATAAAAAAGACACAGTAGACACAGTGACTTAAGTTTGCACTCCTTAACTGTAGAGCTTGAGGTGTATGATAAGATTTTACTCATATAAAGCAACATAATTTCAGTGAGAACTTTTACTCCGGATAAAAATGCAGTAAGAACTTGTGTCCCTAGATTCAGTAGACACCAGATCAGAAAGTAACAATTAAGTTCAATTAATAATAAAGAAGCACTGAGCATGCTTCGAAAGTTTTAAAATTTTGAATTTAAGCACAGTAATTAAACCATGCAATTTCGAAGCAGAATTAAACATAAAATCTGATGATTTGCTGAATTGCTAAAAAGCAGAATAAAAAAGGTAGTCCTTGCTCATTTAATTCCATCAAATACTGTGGCAGAAATAGACTACCGAGACTGTGCAACGATGAAGGATGCCCCTTTGTTCTACCTGCCTTGCTTTACTAAAATTTACTACTGTTATGATGTACTCAGCATTACCACTTGAAATAACCCCACTGTAATCGAGAGTAGGATCTTTCAATGCTGTTCTGTGCAGGTGAACAACAGGCTGCAAGAGAGTGTGATGAGATTCATTTTAGCCAATTTTATGAAGTTACTGCTGCACCTGAGTTAGTTTGTTTAAACCCCTTTTCACTACCACTGGAAGGAAATATGCACTTGCAGAATGCTATTCATCTGAAGTATTTTAAATATCTGCTTCAGGATGAGGGGAAATGTAACCACCGATTAAAAAAAGAGAACTTTAGATAACCAGTTCAATTGTAGATAGTATATTTGGGCAGATGAATCCCATTCCCTGAGTTAAAACCTGTATCATACTGTAATGCTGCTGTTTTCAAATTTCAAAGGATGGAATTAAATTTTTATAAGCTACAAACATCCTTTTATAACGGCTTAATTTAAAGAATCTGATTGGAATTATAATTTTCCTAAACAGAGTTTTTACCATGCATCTCTTTAAACAGCAGTAGCATAACTGAAAAAGCCTGAATGCTGAACAGCAGTATTGCAATGTCCAGATATTTCCCTCTTGCTATTAATCCCTAATTATGGGATTAATTCTCTGAAGCTTTGAATGTTCACTTATAACTGGGTAAAGTTGGAGTAAACCAGTACTACCATAAGAAAAAGATTTAAAAAAATGTGTTCTGATACTAGTCAGCTACATGAGACAATAACAAAGCACAGATACACAGCAGTGGAGTATTCAACTTTGTGACATTTTATATGGGTTCAGGCTGAGATGATCTGAAATACTTACAACACACCTATTGTCCAAAACCAAACCAAACTAACAGAAATATTTGTATTGACTAAAACGTTTTATGTAGTAGCCAGCCATATATTATCAGCCTCATGCAAAGGAAACTCATTTGTTGAAAAATTACTCTAATAGTGTTTTGGACGCAACCTAAATTTCATGAGTGTCCTTTTAAATTAAGTGATATAGCAATAATACAAAATGGTCAAAATGTCTATCTGCCCATTTTATCTGCCTGACATCACCAATTACATTTCTTTTCTGGTTATTAGCAGAAATTACTTTGTCAAATTTTGTTTACCTTATGAAAATAGCAGAGCAAATTAGCTAAATAAGTTGTTTAAGGAGGTGAAAAAATTTTCTATTTTGTACTCTTAAACCACTAATGATTCATTATTATTTCTCTAAATTGAATAGAATGCTTCTGAAATGCTTGCAATTAAGGCACTTTATTGTCACGGTATTCAGACTCCCATCATACCTTCAACTGCAGTACCATAACATTCATGGTGAATACTGATAAAACCAAAAAAAGGAACAGTGAAATTCTTTCCTGAGACTGTCATTTAAGACACCAATCCAAATAGGTTTGTGCTCCTGTGCTCTACCCAATTTGCAGTATTTCACTGCAGTTAACTGAAGTTACCATCATAAAGGAATTTATAATATGTTTTAAATTTTTTTTGTGAATTTTAAATTTGCTGCTTCTTTCTAATTTGTTGTCAAAGGAGTAAATATGTGACTGCCTAGTGGAAATAAAACAATGTAAAGAAAAATCTTAAATGGCTTGTAATCTTGAGTGAAGTGGCATCAGGATGTTTTAACTACTGTCTGTAATGAGGCAGATATAATTTTGAGCACACCCACAGGAGCTTCTTGGTCATTCAGCACATTTCCCCCTAATAAATATCAAAGCAATTCATCTCGAAAGATTGTGTTAAAATCATTAGTGAAAACACAGGTATCATGACATTAGATTTCGATGCTCAGGAATAAATGCAAGTTGAATTCTGCATGTTGGTATGTTCCAGGTCTAAAAACTGCATAATATGTGAGTTTCTCTATGAAGCAATATTGCCTAACTATTTAATTACAGATAAAGAATAAAAACAATGCAGTTTCATGCTCACTGCATTGAATCATCTAGTCATTAGTTCCCCTTTGCTATAAACAGACAACCTACCTTTTTATCAGCACACCATTTCATTTATTTCACAGTGCAGCCCAGTTTCACAATAATTGACTTGTCAGAAGCTCTAATTTATGAGGCTGGGCTCTGTAAGCCTTCTCCTATATTGGACTCAACCTGCACACAAGCAGGGTTGAATATTTACAATGCTGTTAACAGGTGCTGAGTTGTTTAATGATTCTAATAGCCAGAAGCGTACTGAGAAAGCCAGCGGGATCACAATTACAGGCTGTTTGAACACAACAATTACTCGTCCCCTGAGAGGTGTGAAAGTCAAAGGCAGTTTTATCCTAACAGCATCTAGCACATGGGCTAGACAGGCTAACTTCCATTAGTAGTCCATAGGGAAAAAGCAGTAACAAACCCCTAGGTATCATAAAAATTTACAAAGTATGTAAAATTTAAACAATCAAAAGCTGAAAGGAACTTTTTCTTGTCTATTAAATAACGTATTTAAAATCCCTAAACCTTGTAGAGCTTAGCAAGAACAACAAACTGTGAAACATGAACTTATTCCTCTAATCTAAGGAAGTGTGGAATTTCATCAGCTGAGAGAGACAGAGAGACGTGCAGGAACATAAAATGCAGATGAAGTTACACAAAACATTTAGGATTTAATGTGAATGGTGGCAATCATTTCCTGTTTAGCTTATGTAAACCTGACCTGAGATCTCTCTGGGAAATTTTTCATCAGCCTTGAAATGGTCCTGCTATAACTGTCAATGCTGTGGAGTCATTTGTTACAGAACCATGTTTTTTATGTTCAGATTATACGGTGGTAATAGTGACACACATAATGAAAATCGGTGACAAGTCAGCCAAAAATATTAAAGAAGAAACTTGCTAGCCAGTAGGTCTTTTGAAACAAATGCACAAACAGCAAATCCACTGCATTCACTTGACAGCAAGAAAGTGTGCTTTCTGAGATTTTACAGTTCTGAAAGCAGAATTTTGTTATGAGCAAGTATGGGGGAGCATAGATAGTAATTTTTTCTAGGTCCCTTTACTGCAGTCATCATTTATATTTACTTTCATCAGCTTCAGCAGCTGCTGTCTTCAAACAGCACCATGGAAATGGTACAGAGTATATGGCACTACTGATGAACCTTCACAGCCAGAGAGAGATATGACTCAAACTATCAGTTCACTTCTGTTTTTAAGGCATTACTGACTGACTCTGGAGTCCGTGACTGGCTTGCAAAAAGGCATTACAGAGTGCACAAATGCTGCAGACAGTAATGTCACCCTGTATTTTACCTCTATCATGTTTTCTTGCATCCCTATATTCACACATGCCAGGTAGGCAAACAGATACATTGCTATCTCTAATCAGCTTTTAGTATACTGTACATTGTGGTCATTTAAGAAGAACAAAGCCAAGTTCAATTTCTCTGACATCAGCAAAGTATTTACCCCCACACCAGTGCTTCTAATTGTAACATTTGCAAGACAGTTTACCTCCCAAGATGTGTTCATGAGAAATGAAAGGTAATAGGCATGCATAATTTTGCTCACATATTGGCAAGATTTTTCTTTTTCCTGTCATATATTCCAACAGATAATTTGTACAGGTAAATCATATCCAAGAGTAGGCAGACACTTATGTGAATTTTCTTTCTGGATGGGGAGATGCAGAGTCCTCAGGTTTGCATCCTCACCTAAGATTGCAGCAGACTGGGAAGCAGGAAGCTGTTCAAATACTCAGCAGTCTGAGGTTTCCATGTCTGACAGACTCAGCAAATCTTTTTTTGTCTGGATATTTGGTAAAACTATACAGTGAGCTACATTCTTGTACTTTTCACATCACTGTGATCCTAATAATTCCAAAGAACAAACTCTGGTTATGAAATTCATAATAATGCCCAGAGCTGTCATTTATTAAATGTATAGACATGCATATGTATCTGTAGATGCATATAGGCCTAAATGTCATTGTAAAAGGAAGAGTCCTTTTGTGAGGTCCTTTGTGAAATATCTGTTTACCAACTCAAAATATGGATATTAGTAATCACTGCAGTGCAATATACTTGTACGTTCTAGCTTCTGTTAGTTTAGCTGCCCTCAATATTTTCCATTTTATCTCTGAATCTTAGCTAATTTAACTTTCTTCAGTAATCTCCCTCCTGACACAATTCCAAATTAACCCTAAAATTCTGAATAACTGTGATTTTGTCACTGAAATCAACAAGTATTTTATTCTGACTGACTTCTACCACGACATTACTTGCCATAATAATATCAGAGAATATATTGGACCAGTATCTAACCATAACTTGTATTCATATGTTTTATTCACATGCTTAGCTAATAATAATGAGAAAATGAAATTTAAAGTAAAACATAAATGTATGATAAGGGCATCATCAGTCTGAGATTATAATTAATGCTATTTTATTCATTCACTCAAAAAAACTTTGCAAAACTGATATCAAGTGAAAAAAACCCTTAATAATAATTCTTGGAATGAAGTAATAAAACATCTTTTTTCATGTTTTCAAAAGGAATTTACATAGAAAACTGGTTTTGTAAGTGTGCACGTGTACACGGATGCACTCTCATATAAATACATAAATAGCCATGCGCATTTTAAAAGTGATGTGATGTGTGCTCTCAGGATATCTAAAAATTAACTTTCCAAATGAAAGCTGATTCTGCTTAACTTTACATATGTTGTAAATTTTTATTTCTCTTTTACTGCACATGTATCTGGAAAATATCACAACCTGATTTACAGAAAATGTTTCTCGTGGCCATTTCTCTTTTACAGAAAGTTGCAATTACAATCTTTTATAAGGGTAAAAAAATAAATAACCAAGGCATTTCAGCCAAGGAATGGAGATAGATGAGCCTGTCAAAGCAGCCCCTTGCAAAGAACAGGGTCCTTTGCCAATCTGTGATTTGACCTTGACTAAGTAAAGAACATAGTGACTGCAGCTCTATGTGGAAAGGAGTACATGTTGTACTACTTGACTGAAGTAGTACAGAAACTCTGACTTAACAAGCAATTTCGAAAAGCTTTGCATTTAGGATTAACTGTTTTGAGGGAAGATAAGAACAGGGAAGAAATTCTGGACTGAAAAACTTTGATAAACATTTCATTTGGACCACACCTGTCATCCACATGTCATCTCCTGAACAGGATGAGCGTGACTATTTGTCATGCATCTGAACAAAACCAGCAATCAGTTGGTAGGTGGTTTCCCCAAAGCAGCAGCTCAATTACACCTCTTATCTAGACAGTTAAAACCCATTCTATAGAGTCTGAGAAGCAGGGGTTCATCAAACAAGAAAATTAAAATGGTTTGATGAAAAGGAGCATTTTTCTTTCTGCACCATTAAAACAACCATAATCACAAGTTTAACAAATTATCTCAAGTTTGCCAGGAAAGCTTTCACGATGACTTCATGTTTAGAAGAAAGCTGGATACTTAGAGGAAAAACATACTTGGATCTGTATCTCATAACAAAGGTATTACATACTATTACTTCAATAGTACAAATTGTAGGCATTCAGTAAGGCATTTTATGACACTGGATTGGAATAGGATGATCCTACATTTGTTTATGCAGCTTTAATACACAAGTAGCTAAAACTGGCAATAAACGAGAATATAAATCTTCTGCATATTATCTAAGCCCATTATTTTGGGGATTTACAACATCACATGCAATGACTTTTATGCCAATGAATCCCAAGGCAATTTCCTAATCATGCATATGGGAATTAGTTATTCACCACTAAGGTACAATCACCTGCTGTCTGGAAAATAGTTCTTGTTTCACAGTGGAGAGGAAGTCAACAAAACTGCTCTAGGGCAGGACATGATAACACTTCTGTCAAGTGACAAGGAATGGGTATTGCATAACCATCTAAAGCAAAAACCAGCAATTGTGCTCCTATTCTTTTGAAAAAAACAAAACAAAACAAAACAAAAAAAAAACCCAAACCAAACCAAAAAAACCCAACAAAAAACAACAACCCAGACTCCAAAATCATTTCATAAGCTCTTTTATGGCACAGTAAACTCAATTACCATAATGCAATTTATTCAGAGTTATCTCAACAATCACTGACTTCTGTGTGTTAAACTCTTGTTTTCCCTGGATATGTCTCATTCAAACACTGACCACGCTGGAACTGCTTGCTTGGCTTTCAGGAGGTCCAGGAAAACTACTTAACTAAGTTTAGTAACTTTAGATAAAACTTAATACTGTTATCATGTCAAAGAATGGAATGCATGAACATCCATTGCATTTGTGCTTGGCATCTCGAAATGATTTGACAAACTCTTTGACAGAGTAAATAATATCCTTAATTTTTCTCCCTACATGACTAAATACAGAAGGAATGCTGGGTACCCATGTGGATAAAGAGCTCAACTTGTCAACTGTTCCAACCTGTGTGTGTGGAGTTCCAATGCAAGACTCAAGTTTCATTAGAAACTTCATTATTCCTTCCTATCCTGCCATTATGGGCATGACTTGTCAAGATCTGCTCATCTTGGTTCTCACTACAAAGACTCTACATCTCATTATGAAATGCCTTTTTTTTTTATTTCTCCCTCACCCCCAACTTTCTTCCCACCTCAGAATAGCAGAACTTTTGCTTTGAAGTTGAAATAGTGATAACTCCAGATTAAGCTGTCCATGACAATAAAAAAACTGCAAGAAAAAATGACCAGCAGTCAAAATGCCAGCCTCATACTCAAGTGGAAATCTTCTTTTTTACTGGGAAGAGATTGCCTATTAAATCAAACAATATTTCTATATTCTACATTTACCTTTGGTCTGTGTGTTGTGTCTTAAAAAAAATGTACCTACCACAGACACCAGATGATCAAAGCTTACCAAAACCAAATCAACTACAGTACTTTACCAAAGCAATCCAAAAGCAAGACTTTTTAAAGTAACAGCACTTATTCTTTATAATAAAAAATATAAAATCTAACATTTAAAAAAATCATACTTTATCTCTCAGAGGAGACATACTGTCCCCAGAACTGTAGGCATTGTGTTAGGAAGTGATAAAATTGAAAATGTTTTCTTTAGTTTACAGTTCTAATGTTCTGCATTTTTTATTTCCCAAGACTAGATGGAAATTCTGTTTGTTTTGTGGGAGATTCTCAGCACAGGACTAGATGCAGAATTAAAAACTATTAAAGACTTAAAAAGAATGAAAGGAAATTATTTTATCAACTGCAGGCTCACAGCAGCACTTGCCCATAAAGTACCCGGCAGAAAATTTGGCCAAATGCTATGGACATTAACATGATTTCGGAAATACAACACGCTGGAGTACATCAAGAAATACTTAGTGATCTAAATGGTTAATTCTTTATTTTCCACATTATTCTAGTGGGTGAATGACCACATGATAGGTAACACACCATTTACCCAAACCAGTGTTGTGGCAAAGGCAGGCTACACTGGTGGAACAGCTCAGAATGATCTGCATACCAGCTGGAGCTAGGCAGGATGATAGCAATCACTGGAAATATTGCACACATGGTTTCACCAGGACACCCTAATGAAAGCAAACGTTATCACGGAGAAACAGCTGATAGCTATTCTCTCATTTATTAGGAAAGTCCAAGTCTTAATAAATTTTCCAAACAAAACGGGCAGAACATATCAATGTGGTAGCTAAAAAAAGTATTGCATTATAAATACAATATCTGAAGGCATGTGATAATCTGGAATTTTATTTTAGGGATGCTGATGTAGCCCTCTCAATAAGGTTATTTTATTGCTGTAACTAAGATGTAAAATTATCTACCAAAAAATGCATTTCTATTTAGAGAAAAAAATTTTTAAAAATATGTGCACACAAGTTTTAATCCACATGTGGGCCAGTAATGCTCCTACCCTGGAGACTGCTAAGTGTTCTAGGCTCCAAAGGCAGACAGATCACCTTTGGATCAACTCTAACCTCAAGTTACCTTGAGATTAAATTGCATTTATATTGTATACTCACGTTGGGTTCATTATAAGTCTACGGAAGAAGTAAGTCCAGGTGATATAATCCATTGCATCCTGCTTAGATGTAATAGTTCCAGCAGCAATTTCAGCATTCAAGTGGTCAGCCAGCACCTCTAACAAGCTGAAGAACAGGAAACAAAAGGATTTAGCTGACTTTATAATCACAAAGACAGGTAATATATTTTGTAGAGCTGCCCATTAAAAGGTTTATTACTTCTAATCTGAAAATATTATATATTTACCTTCCAGTAAAAGAGAAAAGGGGAAGAAGGGGGAATGTAATTGCAAGCTCAGTCATCTTCTTTACATGATAGTGGAATGAAGCTCAAATTATTTTTTGATTGGACCAAGAATGCACAAGTTTAAGTCATTCATGGAACATATTCAGATGGAACTTCTGAATGCTGTATGTTGACCATATGATCATGCTGATTTAATCCAATAGAGAATCATATGGAAAGACAAACAGGAAATGAAACAGTGGCAATAGCTTAGCTAATACTTGACAAATACTTTAGGGCTATTAAAATTACATCAAAACTGCTTCCCCCAGATTTTGCCTCATCTTCGTCCAATGTAAAAAAAAAAAAAAAAAGAAAAAAAAAGAAAAGAAAAGAAGAGCAGCTACTTTTACCCAGAAAGATCTAAACTCAGAATAATAAAAGCAGCTTAAAATGATTCTGAAGAAATAAAATACTCAGTCATTAAACAGAACAAAGACCTCCATTAGGATATCTAATGAGATCATGCCTGGCTAGAGTTCAGAGAATAGCAAATATCCTTAAGGTTCGACCTAATTTTTCTTGTATTATATCCTTTTTCTTCTCCCAATGTTCTTTTCCTGTTGCTAAAAGTAAAGAATAATCTGGCATGAGTAGCTGTTTCATTGTTCTGTACTGGTGAGTGTATGCTTCTAAGGGTCAGAACTGCAGACATTCTACATGGATTGTCCAACAGAAACTGGACAGACAGTTCAATAGCTATTCCACAATAATGGAATTCTGGATTTCTTCTGTTTCTAATGTGCTGTGTTTCAGGCCCATGATCAGTGAGAGCACAAGGACTGCTATGATTTGAGTACTCAAGTCTCACAACTAATATGTAAACAATGGCTTTTAGAAAAAACATTAATTAAAAAAATGTGAAGTTTACTTTTACAAATTGGAAATACTACACAAAACAGATAAATCTGCTCTTTGGTAGAACAGATGGGGAGGCATTCCAAAACTAACCAACCCCCAAAACCCCAACCAGTACCTATCTCTTTGAAGATATGAAATAACTGATCACAAAAGAGACCAAGACAAACCTAAGTTAGGTGGTTCACAACCTATGAAGAATTTAACAATATTGCCATTAATTGGCAACTCTTCATCTGCAAATTTATCAAATATTCATTTTTTATAATAAAAGATAGAATATATCAGAACTACAAAGTAAATATAAACAAACAAAAGGAGCTACTAGTAACATAGAATATTTATAGTTTTCCAAACATGAACAAAGGTGTGATTACTACTTTTATGTTGATATGATTTCTTTCTTTAGAAACACCACTTCCTAAGGAATAGAGGTATTTCTTCGTTTATGCTAATGCCATGCACTCTGGCTATATCAACCTTTTAATCACTCTTTTCACTTATTAGTTATCATTCTGAAGAAGTTCAACTCTTAGACTTTTGTGCTAAGTGCAATTTCTACTTAAAAAAAAAAAAAAAAAAGTGTGGTTTCCTAAGGAAATGAAGTGTATGTTTCCACATTCTTTCTTTGCAAAAATTGTATGTCTGTCTGTGCACCACAGAAATGAACTTTCAAATACACCAGCCCATTTCAACTACATTTCAAAGGTGGATTGCACTCTCAAACTCCAACAAGTTTCCTGAGCAGACAGAGGTCCCATTATCACTTATGTTGAGGGATAAAGTTTCCTTAGGAGAACAATACTGTGAATTCTTCATCACTGAGAAAAGCTTTCAGTAATGTTCATGCTGTATTAGATGTCTGAGCATTGCTCCATGAAACATTCCTCTACAGGAGACCAATGTAACTAGTTTGGCTTCTCATTGAATAACTAAATATATTAAAAATATCAAAAATCAAGACGTGGATTACATTATGCTGGACAGCAAATTTTGCATTAACTAGGTTCCAAGAAGCTGCAAAATGGTGGTGTTTCTAGACTTCACAAAAATCTTGCAATTTTATAGGGAAAACCATGCTAAAATTGTTTTAGTAAGAGTTTACATCAGGTAAACTTGAACTTTCTGAACTTTTGAGATTTTCACAAATGTAATATCTATAATGATACAAATATTCTAGGTAAAAAGTGCTAGAAACTCACTTTGGTTTTTTCCTATTAGTAACTTGTCACAGAAGTTCAAAGAGTGTTCTGAGGATCATGGATAGAGTTGTCCTAAACACTGCCCTTCAAGAACATGTGCTTTCACATGTCTGAGACAACACCCAAAAATGGAGAGGCATTTGTGGTATTATTTGGGAATGGACTGACAAGCTCAACAGTGCTTCAAAACACATGGAAGAAAAGATTTTTCTACTTAAAGATGGGTCATGTCTTTTTTTTTTTAATTGTCTTCCTCTTGACCCCAGTGTTTAAGACTTATCCAGCACATAAATTTTGTTTCCCTTTCCTCTATCCCTCATTTATAGCATTGTTTATAGTTTGATCAGCTTTTTTGATTGCTTTATCTTTACCTTGATTCCACTGGGAAAGGCTCATAAAGGAATTTTTTGTAGAAGTCTTTCTTAATATCATGAACTAGAATGACAGCTTTTCCTTGGTCATCGAACTGTGGTCTGCCAGCACGCCCCATCATCTGAAGCACATCTGCCAAAGAAACAATAATGTATAAACCAAATATTTGTTTGGATGTATAAATAAATGTATTCATGTCTGTATAATGTACAATATGGGTTTTTCGCACTACTTTGGCTTTGTATGCGCTATTGGCTTTGACACTTCTAAGTTTGTTTTCCATCTCAGATAAAGTTATGATGACCTTCTTTCTGTCAGAGACAATCTTCTTGTATACTTAAAAGACCGCCCATTGCAATAGAATCTAGGCTTATATCTAATATAAATTGCATTTACTCTCCTTCCATTCCACATCCATCCCTCATTTCATCACATGCAATTAAAGACGATGAGTAAGAGAACTAACTCATGAAGGCTACAATGACAATTGTCTATCATTTCCTAATTTTCAAATACTTGACTTCACACTTACACAAGTTCCTCATGTAGGCTTTTCTGCTAGATACAATTTCCTAGGTTTAACTGAGAAGAAACAATGGAAAGCAATTCATAAGTTTTACATCTTTATTTTAAAAGTTTTAATGTTTTGTGTACTCCGTATGAGCTCTATCGTACCTGCCCAGTATGTGGCTTGAAGCACCTGGCATTTTGAAGAGATTTATTTGAGTTAACAATCAGTAAGCTTTTGGCCCAAAGCTCTGCTGAGGAAGGAAAATCCAGAAAGTAAAGAATGGGATACCGCAACTGACCATAACAGGAGAAACAGACAGCCCAATTGTGAGTTTTTAGTAACACATTTTCACTTGTGCACTGACATGTGTATAGAAAGCAATGTTTTTTATCAGTTTATTCCTTTTGTTAGCTTAGGAGTGACATTAAGATGTAAAATGAAACTAGTTTAAATCTGCTGCTTCTGAATAGGTATGTGCACAGGAGGGTGATGATACAACTTCTTGCTATTCTATGTGGTGAATTAAATTGTGCATCATACCACATAGGAAACGGATTACCAAAAAGCATCAGGAAATTATTTTTGCCAATATCCACTATGTAATTATCCAAATTCAATATTTTCTTTACTGACTATATGTTGCTTGGCTGCTCCTAACCACTGGACTAAACTCCCGAAACATTAAAAATGATCCAACTGGCTGACTAAATAAATGACTATTAACTGAGAAAAGGTCCTCCCCAAAACCTCTGACTTCACTCAAAGAAGCATTCTTGCTTATTTTGAAATTGCTGAACACTCCAGAGTGATTCATTCTGCCCTCAGCCTCTTCCTTGGAGCCAAACGCATTCCTGACACAGAAAGGTAACTTCAGTGGGGAGAAGCCAAGTAATACCACGACGGAACGCTGAAGGCATAACTTGAGGGCAGCATTAAAGACAGTATTGTGAAACTTTTGGAAGTATTTCAGAAAGAAATTAATTACATATCCATTTTATTGCTGCAGCAAAACCCTACTACCTATCCACAGAAGTTCCAGATGCATAAATATTCTCTAGAAAGTTAAAAATAAAAATGCTTTAGGGAAACCACACCACATGTTTCTTCATAAAATAAGGAAACTGCATTTTCTGTTGCAGTGCAGACAACAAAATCTGAATTCTTCCATCACAGATGGTGGTATTCCATCCACCCCTTCCCCTGCCTCAAGTCTTAATGAAAATTCAGGAATTGAACAACACCCAGTGTTGAAGCTACTTGAAATTAAAAAGGCAATAAAAAGTGAAAGTATCAGCATTCCCTAAAGCCTTTGTGTGAACTTTTACAACAGATTTCTAAAACAGCACAGTAAGTCTGTGCTGTTTACTGAGTCTCTGATTCCTTTTAAATATATTATTTTCGCTATTACTGATTTCTGACAGTGCCACGGATTCAACATAAAATTTAAAATTTCTGTTGATTTCTTTCCTCGTGGCTTTTCCCCACTCAGTAATAAAGCCAATCAACAGCGTTCTTCCAGTCGGCACGAGCGCGATACGACTTTGCTGCAGAGGCTGTTTTCACTGAGTTTATGTCAGCCAAAATCTGTCACAAAATACAAGTGTGCATGGCTAAGATCCCAGGTCAGACCAGAATCTTTGAACAAGAGAGTTGGTCTGGAAATTGATCCCAAGTTTCCTGCAGAGCACTAACCACTAAATTAAGTTCTATGATGGGTTACTTGAAGAAGTAACCCCTGTAGTATTTTCAGTTTGAGCTTGTTTTCCATTACTAAACTTCTCTTGCTGAAAAGACAGTGAATGGCTAAAAAGATGCAAACTCTGCATTTACCTAACAAACACCATTTAGATTGTCCTTAGGTGTACACATTGCTAGCATAGTATAGAAACATTTAATAATAAACTTTCTCTTCTGAGAAGAGAAAGGAAAAACAGAACAGGAAGCCTGGAATAAATTTAGCTTGTCCTCATTCTTCAAGCTTAGTACCATCCACACAAATATTCTCCCTGTCTGAACTCGGAAAAAAAGTTCTTCCATGGTTCACTTTCTTCAGCTCGTTGAAAGAAATGCAGAACAGTTTATGAAAACTGGAGTTTACCGGAGTCAGAAAGCATCGAAAGCCTGTATCAAGCCAGAAATTCAAATATTTAATTTAGCTGCTTATTTTGGAAGTATCCTTTATATCAATGAAGATGCCAGTCCAGTGAAGGTTTTTAGTTTATTACCAAGTAGACATTTTATTTTCTATTACGTGTGTTTTTCAACTGTTGCATTTCAAACCATGGCTAAGTTTACTGCTAAAAATTTGTTTCTATTTAGAAGGAGTTTAAGAAATGAAAAGAAATTTGCATGCTTGAAAAGTTCCTTTTATACAATTATCTAGTTAATTAGATATGGCTTTATATTGTCCCTTTAACTGTTTAGTGTCTATTTTGGGTGATACACATTAAAGGAATTTAGCATGAAAAAGGATTTGCGGAAGAAAAACATTTTTATTATTGCATATAACCTTAAGAGTACTCTTACAACTTGCATTAAACAAAGAAAAAACCCTTAAAATCTCTCCTAGCCTTTATCCAAATTCAGTTGTTAAATAATTCAGGTAATTTGCATACGCTTGAAAATCATTTTAGCATATGAACATTTCCATAATTTATGTGAGTACCTGTAATGGGATAATCCACGTAACGCCTTGTTTTTCCATCGTAGTATTCTGTTCCTTTAACAATTACTAAATGAGCTGGAAAATTTACACCCCAAGCTAATGTGCTTGTGGCAATAAGAACCTAAGACAAAAGGAAAGATTAATGAGGTATATGTAACAAAAAGCCAACTTTTAAAATTCCATGTAAAACTCATTATGGCAGGATTCAAAAAGAACACATGTACCTGGATTTTGCAGTTCACAAACAGTTCTTCCACAGTTTTCCTGTCCCTTTCATGCAGACCTGCATGGTGCATGCCTATTCCAAAAGCAAGTGTCAGCTTCAGATTCGAATCTCTAACAGTGACTATAATGTCATTCATCTGTAACAGAAAATATAATTGCATGCTTTAAAACAGATTATTGAGAAATTTTAAACTTTTGGGTTTCTTATCTTCATTTTTTGTTTTTGTAGCAACGATAATTTGCTCAGTGCTGTTCATACAAGCAGGAAAGCAGAGCCTTCTTCAGTCTCTGAAAAGACTGGTTTTGTCTGAAAAAAAATACTATATTAACAATGGGGGTGGAATACAAAATGCACATGACTATTGACATGCTAAGTAACACAGACAAGGAAATGAAAATGCTGAAAATATCTTGACAGGTCTGGCAAATACTGTGCATTCTGTTCTGTGTTTGTTTAATGCAATCCCTAGTATCAAAGAGGTTAGAACTAGTATAAAAACATAGCAAATCCCTGCAACCAGTAACATAATAACAGTCATGAAAAATAAATTTGGCTCTCTCTAATGCCTTTGAACAGATAGACTGTTCCTCAGTTTGATAATTTTGCAATTATTATTCATCAAGAAAGCTTCCTATTCACATGCTGAAATGCAAATTAATTGGAAAATTTTTTGAGTGTGAGTTTGTAATTTATAGACTCAAACTCAGTAGCGAAATCCAACATCTACTAAGTGTGTTCATTTAAAACTTTCAGAAGTCCAGACAAAAAAGCTATTTTTATTACTATTACTACTTTCAAATCTGATGTCAATGACTCTTGAAATAATTGTCACTACTATGATTTTAACTATTTTTCTTGCCTATGTTTTCAAGTCCTACATTTGATAATAAGCTTACTTATTTTTGTAGCTGATCCCAGTGAAAATTCTCTTAGTAATAATGAACAAAACTGTCTTAAGTGATTCTACCCTTCAAACTTATTTTTATTATTTTATTTCTAAGGTAATTTATTATTTTATGTGATTTTAATATAATTATAGCCAGGAACTTTAAAATTTATGCTCTTATTAGTGGTTTCTTGGTGCCACCAGCAGTGGCATGATGATATTGCATACTTAGGACAGAATCATAGAATTCACAGTCATGGGAGGTATAGCCAAGGTTAGAGAAAAAATAGTAGGGCAGAACAAATTAGTCAGGGTAACTAAATAATTTGGACATAGTGTTCAGCCTCATCTCAGACTGAGTTCTCCAAAGTACTGAGATATGACAGCTGCATGACTACAGTGATACCTTCACTTCTATTTAGGACTCTGAGGTGCTTCACTTCTGATGTTCAAGATTGTAAACTCTCTAAATATTTCCTGTGTTTTATAAGTCTCAGAACTTAATGTGAATAAAATGATTCACACATCTAAACTCAAGTAACACGTTGCTACTATTATAAAAAGAATCTTTAAAAGGTACTAAAAAAAATCCAGAAAATATAACAGCCCATGTTGAGGATTTTAAAACAAACAATCAATGTAGATTTTGTAAATCAATCCATTTTTTCAGGAAGAGTAAACTGCGAAGCATTTTAAAAGTCTATTTGTTGAAGTAATCTTGACTAACGGAACCACAACTGATGGCAGTAATAGAGAAAGTAATTAAAAAAAAAAGAGAATTGTTCAACTTTTGACAGATCAATCAATTTAATCTGTCAATGGAAACTCCTAAACTTTATTTCCCCTCACAATGCAGTTGCCTGGATGTTCCTGAGAGTTTTCTGTACTATAAGACATGGAAGGTTTGTTGTATAAACTGACCAAGCACATATAAAAGAAAAGTGCCTACAGAAGGAAAGAGTGAAAGGGTCCATAAAACACTGAAAAGAAAGGGAGCAGAAAGAAAAAAACCCAATGAATTGAAAAGTGAAGAGGGGATAAGTCCATTTAGGAAAGGGAAGCAAGAAGAGGGGTAGATAAGTCGAAAAGAGTAAAGAGATGAATGAAAGGAGGATATGTTAAAGGATAAAGTTTATCTGTCTAGATACAATCAGCAAACCTTTGATTTCTCTAGTCAACATGTAGACATGTGACTTCAGTGTAGACAACATGAATTATGACCCATCTTAAAGAGTTTTTCTTCTAAGACTAAAAAATGTCTGGGTAAAATGGGAACACATATACTGTTTTCTCTACAATTATGACAATCAATATAAAATACTAAAAATATTTTCAGACCTATTAATGATTTTTTGCTACAGGTTTATTAATTGGTACTAGTACAGCATAGGCTCCTTATGCCTATGTACACACTTTGGAAAATAATAACTATATGTATATATTTAATAGGAAATTAGGATGAAAAAAGTAGAAAACAAAATTGGTAAATAGATGAAAAGCAAAAAAATAAGCATTTACATTTTAGTGAGTTTCTGCATTCAAGAATTGACAAAAGACACTGCATTGCTGAATTAATGTTTCTTCCCCCCGCCAAGAATCAGCACCTTACGATAGTTATGTCTTTACCATAAGGGAATGAGCCAATTCCAAAGACATTTATTTCATTATTGTCATCAGAAGAACGTGATACCAGGAAAATAATGAACCTAAACTCCCACTTCCTATAGAACAGTACAGGGATCAAATTAGCTGACTGGGATTAGTCCATAGTGATTAGACTGCTCCTTCAGCACACGTGGTTTTACACTGGGAGCTATTTCCAGCTCACAACCTGGACTAAACCTTTCTGCCATAGAGTTGCCAGCACAAAACATCCTAAATTCACACTGCTGGGAATTTATTCAAAGATGTTCTTCTTGCTTTTACAATCAGTGGTGGTTATTTTTTTTCCCCTCTGACTCGTGTTACAGCGGCAGCCTGTGGTGCTGTTAGTCGTACCTGCAAAGCAGCGTAATTTACCACAGGAGAACTGAAGAACCCTTAGCAGGAGCACTGGCACATGCACTGCTATCCTGTCATTCTAGCAGCAGGGAATCCTCGTCATTTTTAGCTGACCCCTCACTTTCACATAAATCACTGTAATAAACCTAACTGTTTCACCCATAGGCTTAAAATTCTCCTGACAATTTATTTAAAAATGTAGCTCCCTTATGTCAGTGTAGTGTAAGAATATTATAACTCTCTATTAAGAAATAATGGCACAATTAATAGGTTCATTAACCAGAAACAGACACAGCACTGTGACTATAAAACAAATCTAACATTTCTGAATTGTTATGACTCAATTACTATTTATCTTTCTGAAAACAACTGTAATGTAGTTTTACTCACAGAAGGATAAATGAAATATATCTTATCTCAAGAACAGAAAGATTATATTAAAATAATATACGGAAATACACATCTTACTGGCATTAAAAAACCCTGTACAACACCAATGCAGGGAACTTAATGTCAGGAAGGGATTTTTCCCTGGACTCACAGGATCAGGCCTATGCTGAAAGGTTTTGCTATCTTTTATTTCTTTGTTTCTTTTTTTTTTTTTTTCTGAACAAAGGAAAATGTCTCCTGAAAACCAATTTGGGAACCTGGTAGCATTGCAAAATATTTATTCTAAAAAATAAACTTTTTTTCTATTTTCTTTTCTAATTTCTAAACAAGCCAGATTTTTTTTTCAAGCTACTAAGTAGTTATTTTCTTTGTTCCTGCACATATGTAAACTGTTGAACCATTTACTTTAAGCTAATAGAACTTCTTTTTTTTAATATTTTAAATTTATTATACTTAAAAAGCTTTTGTAGAAAGATAGGATTCCATTTAAGCAGATACATTACCCTGTGCCTGAAATACATTCCAGTCAGAGTATAATTCAGCAAGTTGATGACAATGCTGGCTCCAAAAGAAAGGAGGAGACCAGATTGGACAAGAATGAGCTAACAGATTGTGCAGCCCAATTCTGTCCCTTTGAGTGTGATATATTGTTTCAAGATGCTAAAACCCCATACTTTCTCAAAGCATATCTGTTGTGCTGGTTTTCCCATTTTCACAGAATCCTCATTATTAGTACTCTCTACTCTTTTCAAAGCACGTCAGACTCAGACCATATGCCACTGAATAATGCTTATCAATTGTCTAAAATGCCCAATAGAAGAAAGATCTGCCAAACAAAAGAATCGTGAAAGTTATGAAGTCTTTTACAAAAATAAATACATACTTCACATCTGCTACAGATGTTAAGTGAAATAAAAACATCTCCTTGTTATAACTAAATGTTAATTTTTATGGCACACTTTTGTGTCATAAAACCAACATCTTGTAGAAGGAAGCTGAACTTCTATAATGACTGAAACACTTAGAAATCATTCTTGGGTACCCCTCTGATCTTTAAAGGCAGAAAAAAAGAATCTTACAAAATTATTTTTGATGAAGAATTGGCTTATACTTCAGAACTATCCCCCACAGAACAAGCTGCCTAAAAGAACTCAGGATTATTCAAGGAACATTTTCAAATGTGTTTTAAACAGTTGAGATATATTATTAAATCATATTCAATAATACATAATAATACATTAAAGCCTAATAATATAATAAAAAATTTAACACTAAAAGACACATTAAAATGACAGCAATATGCCTGTTCATGACACAGACCAGATTTTTCTATTCTTGTTTTATAGCACAACATTACCTCAAAACATTAACATGAAGATAATAGGTTGTTTGATTTAAAGGTTAGAGAAGGAAAAGACATCTTTTGTCTTTCCAAGAATTCTTAGGATTGTTTTGGTTGGTTTTGGGTTTTTTCTTTGTTTTTATTAACAATGTGAACCAACTATTGGTAAAAATTCATTCCCTTTCATTCATATGGTTATATGTATTTCCACACAGTGTACAAACACACATGTACTAATCCATAATTAGTGCACACATGTTTATACACTCACATGTCTAAAATGGCAAAATCAGGATGGGTCTGATTCATTCTTTTGGAGTCAATGAATGTCCTTCATTCATGGGCTCTTGAATTCAGTGGAAGCCAACTACTGCCTGATATGGATGGTGTTGAATATTACTGCAGGTATGTTTGTGCTAAAGGAAATTAGTTATTTCTAGAGGTTTCATAAAGAACACTCTTAACAAGATGCAGATGGCCAAATGATGCACAAAGCAGAATGCAAAAACCATTGTGGTTAAAGTTAAAACTACGTACACTGGTAAATTTCTTCTCTCTCCTTGCACTGTAAATATATATTAAAAAAAATCCAAGTATTTGGACAGAGAATAAATTTTTAAAGAAACCCCACCAAACAAATAAGAAAACACCCTGCTTGTCTGCTGATGAGAACTGCATTCTAACTTCAAACAATAAACCATAAATACTACTTTTGTACTTTTGTTTTAGGTTAAAAACAAAAAGCTGTAAAAACATTAGAGAAAAATAAATACACTGAAAACTTGATTCTAATAAATTATGTTGTAAAAGGATTGCAACATTTTCTGCCACCACAGATGTAGATGCAATTTCTGACAGAGAAGGACTTGTTCCTCTTCAGTTAGCTCCTAATGTAGAACAGTACAACTGATTTTACCCAAGCTGACCATCAGAAACTGGTGGCACTGTCTGTTTCCAAAACGATAACCTGAGCTATTGTCCCTTTTAACAAGATAAGCAATGAGTCACAAGCTTGAACATGACAGTCCTGGCTGACAAATCCAAATTAAAATTTTAGCTAGGAAGTGTATATTTAAAAATCCTCTAATGATTATACAAAAAAATCAAAAAACAGGGTAAGCATAACATTTTCTTTTACCATGGGCATGCTGGCATCAAAGAACAAAAAAAAAGAAATGAAGAACCACTCTATTTACAGATGCAATCTCCTCTGCGAGATGCACTGCCCATTCACATTTCTGTCACGATGCACCTGTGCCTCAAAAGCATAACCAGGACAATCTTTACAGAGGGATATCTAATGAAAAGTCCTTGCTATTATTGCAGGTGGTAAGGAAAATACCTTCTGTTGCTGCTGCTTCTTCACTCTTTGTTGAAAAATAAATTCAGTCTTGGGGCATATTATAAGAGAGATAAATTTTGGAGTGTGTATGGACAACGCAATTTACAGGAAAATTAAAAAACATCTCTAAGGGTCTAAAGGGAACTATTCTTTTTTTTCTAGAGACTGCCCACTCATAATCTGGGTGAACTGTAGCAGTTTTGCTTAAATTCTGAAGAATGTCTGTATGTGCAGTTGGAAAATGTAGGGATGAGATTTAAAGCATCAGCTACAAATCCTGGTAAATAGGGCATTTTAAACATCATTGGAGGCTTCCTTGGTCAGACTAAAGTATATGTAACAGATGAGGTCTTTGAGTGGCCATTTCTTCACAAAAAAGCATGCACATACCATGAAACTTTGTTGGATAGAATCTAAATCTATGAAACAAATTTAACTACTGTAGTGCACCAACAGGTCCAGCAGAACTGCAAAACTGAGCAGTACTAGAAACAGCAATTTTCATTACGCACTGGCCAGTTTTATGAAGACTGACTGCTGTCTCAACTTTCTGAATACCTTTCAACTTTCTGAATACCGTAATGAGTATGAGCCAAAACCTGCACATCAGACATGAAACTCAAGGACAATGTCCAGGAAGAACCATTCCCAAAACCTAATGAAGCTGCCCATAACACATTCATTTTCCAGTAGATGCCTGTATAACAAAATTCCTTCTTGACTATTACTCAGTTGCACCTTTTAGATAATGACTCCTTTGAGGGAAAGAACATCTTGTATGTTCCTCCAGGCATGCTGTTATCTACTTTGGCGGCAACAGTTGAAGGGTTGTTTCTGTATGTAACTTTTACATACAAGTATGTATCCCAGAAGGTTCAAGCAAGTTCATGTCATTTGAAACACAACAGATTGATTTATTGCCTGAATTTGATATTTGGAGCTAGATGGCAAAAATGCAAGTGGATTTGCCTGTTCTGTGAGTACTGTGAAAAGCATCCTGGAAGTTTGTGAACAGAATTTTTCATTGCAAGCTTCAAATAAGAGCCTGGTTTACCACCACAGGGAGAATCTCTGCAGAGAAGATGAGGGAAGCTAAGATGATGGCATAGCTGATAAACAAAGATCTAGTGTTGGTAACAACACAGTAACAAAGATATAGTGCAGGTCTCTGCTCTATTCCAGTCTCTTCCCCACAACGCCTGAACCTCTCTGATACCATCACAAAGAGGAACAAATTAAAACCACTTTTAATGGCTGTAAGAATCTGTCTCTACCTCAACATCAGTCCTTTAGAAGCTATTATGGATGGTGTTGTTTCAGAACATTTCAAGAAGCCTTCAGAAATCTACTGGGAAGCTAACATTAACAGATGAACTTTCAGCCATCATGTAGCAAACCCAATGACACCATTAAACAAACCTTATTAATGAGTTCTCAAAGGAATCTTATGTCAGCCAAAATTAATATTTTACAAATAAGGCTGATCCAAGAAAAATGCCATGGTCTGCTGTACAGCTTGCTAACTTTGTATACACCCATAAAAAAGTCTTATATCTCAAAATACTTCCCAGTTAAGAATTACAGCTACTTTGAAAATAAAGTAATTTGTCTGTATGTTCCCCTAAAGGAACAGTGGTTGGCAAAAAACCAAAACAACAAATGTGAAAAATTGACAGGAAAAAAAAAGGTTGTTTAAAAGGCAGCAACAATTTAATTCTTCTAAGCAGTCCATTTTAATCCCATATGGCATTGAGAAACACTTGAAATTTTGGACAAGACTTTAAGACATGGAATATCTACTATAAAGTATTTGCTAGTTGTACTTTTCAAACTTAAAAATTTTATAGTGGTCTGGAGAGAATTTTGTCTATTTCATATCTAAGACTAACTTTAATATTACTTCAGATTAAATTTTTTAAATTAACCCCCCATCTATGTTATGATTAGTTTTTACTATGATTAGATTATTATTAAAGAATTAGGTAGGATATACACTATGTATGTAGCACTACTAGAGCTTTGTCCTTTGCTTCAATGTCAAATGAAACTCAGGCTAATCATGCTCATTTAAAACACAAAACTACAAACTAGTCCCATAATTGCCCAAAGAAATGTCCACTTGAATTTGTGGGTACTTCAAACAGAATTGTGTTCTGCATAATAGTGGTAAGATATAACAACTTAGAACTTAATCCTCAGTCTTTTACGTAATCAGAACTGAGTAACTTGGTAGGTATCTCATGCTCCAAACATTCAGCTTATTAATTCAAATACAAATCATATGCAAATGTTATTAAACTAATAAATGCAAAGTCTGCTTGTCCTTGTTGGCTCCTATTTCAGAACCTTCAGAGGCTTGTTCTGAAACATGAAATTCAAAGACTCCTAATAGAAAACCCTTTTCCAGCAAGTGAAGAAGCTTCAGTTACAGTTCTGTTTGGAATAGCAGTGGCTCCCAGGACATGGGGAGACTATTCATATTAATGCAAGACATTTAGGGCAAGCTGCCTGGTGCATTTTCTAATTGTAGGTGAGATTACTACAGTAAACTAGCACAAGGTACTAGAGTACTCCACTAAGTAATAATAACTTAGATATGAAATGTCTCTATTAGGCTCAGGAAAACATTTAAAAGAGGTTATAGAGCAAGAAAAGGACCAGCATAGTTGAGATATGCTTTAGTATTAGTGGTTTATCAGCCAAGACAACCATTTTCTGTTTTAAAATCCAGCCAAAACAGGAAGAGTAAAGATGTTATGCTTTATCCCTGAAAAGCCCCATTTTATTTTTTGGCAAAGAGCAAACAAACACAAACAATACAATCTAGAAATCTATACTTTTTGGTATATAATAACTGTTTAACCATTGATAAAATTGTTGATATAGAAATATTCATACAGTGTTCAACTTGGATTTTATATTTATAATTCCTGCATTTTGCTGTGTTTTGACCCTAAATTATCACGGAAATTCCTAGTAGAAGATTTGCAATAATTAGAAAAAGCTAGTCTCCAAAATCTAGAAAATCTGAATATCGAGCAGAAAAACCTGTTTTGTAGCAATGATATATACAATGATCAGAACCATTAGTGCAGAGTGAAATAAATAATACTGCATTCAGAGCAGGTGCTGAACTGAGTGAATTAAATATAATCTGGTATACAGTTTGAAGAATGCAGATAAAAGAGAATACTGAATAGTTGTTTACTATTTAGCCATCATTCATGTTTTGCAGTAAACAAAAGAAGATTTTAAAAAAAAGTAAATGCAATTAAAGATTATATTGCTTGAAAAAGAACAAAAAATAAACCCTTCCACTAGAATTGTTTAACATTGAAGTGTTTTGCAATCTTTATATTTTTAAAACAAAGATAGTGGCAGAAGCTTTCTTTACTTTTTTTATATCTTTGATTTATTTCATCAATATGCAAGACTGAACCATTGCTAAATGATTGGTTCTGCAGTGTATCTATTTATCTAGGAATATAGATCGTTGCATATATATACATAGGTACATATGTTCACAGGGATATATATGCATATACATATACATAATGCATCTTATGAGAAGGATGATTTTTCTCTTAAAACACTGAAAGAGATTTGGTTTAGATTTCAGCTCAACATCTATATGTCACAGATGTCCAGCTGTAAACTTTAGAGAGCACTAGCCCTCTTTCTTTTAGTCTTTGTCTTATCTTGGTATCAAAGACTTGCACCATGTGATATATGTTGTCTGGGACCATGGGACTAGCACTAATAAGATATGCAGGAAAAAACAAAGATAAAAGAGTTTGTGTTCTGAAGTTCATCTCTTGCACAGACGCTTCTATAGCCTTAATGCTGTCACTGCTTTTAATACATAGGGAAATTTAGCATATGCACAACTCTTTCAAGATCTACCCTCAAACGACTCTTTTGTTTCAGATGAATTTTTTTTTCAAACAAACAAACATCAATAAGATAGAAGCAAAGCACAAATAAGGAAGGTAAAATGATTCTACCTCTCTTTCATCCATCTTCAGCCATTGCTTGGGATCATCCTCTGTGGCTAGGAAAGCTATGAGATCTAAGGCAGTAAGCCTTGTCTGCCGTCTAGATGACACAAAAATAAGAACAGGCTTGGCTGGAGAATGACTCCGAATTGCTGTTGAGCAGAACAGAATTTGAGAATTAGACCTTTTAATGACAAAAACGAGTTTCTCTTTGCAATCCCACGACAGCTGATAGACCTCCCTGCAGATGACACTGAGCCTCTATTCTGCTGGATGGATACAACTGAGGTGAGAATACACCACGTCTGAACCAAAGGCCATAAAACTACACTTAGCTGAGTCTCAATTTCCCTTCAGCTACTTCTGTGAGCATTGCAAGCTAATTAAGAGAACCAGTTATGAGAAAAAAAAACCCCAACAAAACACTACAAAACCTAGACAAGCTTTCTAGACTTCAAGATTGCGAATTTCTCTATCTCAGCCTAATAAGTGTGTTATACACTAATATGTTTTTTATACACTGTTGGGATATGTTGTCTCAGACTCTGTGCCATAAAGGTCTAAAATTTGTTTTCTGCCTGACCCAGAGCTCAAGCTGCATAAACTCATGTCAGCCTAAAGAGGATCACTTCCATCTACTAATATCAGAAAACGTAAAAAAAGTAGAAAGTGACTTTTCAATAGCTGCTGTGAAAGTGGGCATTACAGTACAAGACAACTTTGTTTCTGTGCCAACTATCTAGTCTGATATGTTTAAACCAATTATGATGTATTTAAACCAATTAAGTTTTGGGACTTTTTTACATTGCATTTTTTTGCTTAGCCCATCTCTGAAAAGTTTCAGGTTGCAGTAAATTTTTATGGTCTTAGGAATAAGTATTGCCATGAAAATGCTAAAATAACCTTGACTGTATCATGTCAAACAAGTTGGGAACAGCATGTGCAATAAATCATATTTATACATATTTTCTAACATCAACAAGCACTAGAAGTATAAACAGGTGTACCTAGAATTTCACATACTCTCTCTAAACCACTTATAAATCTATGTGTTTTCTCATGTAATTCTCATTTGAGCAATTATATTTATGTATTGTTAATTTCTGAAAACTATTTCATACTGCCCACCAGCACATATTATTCTGCAGTTCATGAATACTACCCAGCATGTGTTCCTGCATATACACATGCAGTGCAGTTGTGAAATTATTGGAACAGGATAATTCATGTGTATTTATATCTTACATATGCCAATATATCTATATATTTTAAAAACTCAACATCTAATGGATTTTTGTTGCTTCAGGAACAGGTGTGGCAGAACAGCCCAAGACAGATTTATTGTTCATTAGTGTTTTTGTACAATGCTCTTGTGGAGGTGTAAATAATCCGAGCTGTCAAGATTGGTCTCTAGTCCACAATCAATACTTTGCTTCTGTCATAAGGCTAATTAAAGCAGCTAAAAAGTCCCCTCACAAATGTCACCTCACAATCAACAGCAGTTCACATCACAAAATTTATTCTAGAGGTTATTTTTAATTGATATAATAAATATTCCTTATGTAACCAAAACAAAACATGTTCAAACAAAATACAAGAGAGCTTTTCTTAAATCTATACTGCCTGCCAGCTTGGTTAAGAATAAAAAATTGAAAACAGAAGCAAATCTGGATGCACTACAAATTTTGAATTTTATGGTTATTGCTTTGAAACTAGAATTATAGGAGGTTAGCCTGACTTGCAACTTCTGTTCACAATTTTTTTAATGCTTACATGCAGTGGTCCATATGAAAATACCTCAGCAGATTAATAATACGAATGGTTTTATTGCTTTCTAAATTTCAAATATTTTTACACAAATATTTCTTTCTGGTGTCAAACGCTAAGAGAAAACACATTTTATTTCCCCTTCACTAGCACTAATTTTATTCTTCTGTTCTAAATACATTACATTCCTCTGTTACATGTTGCATTTGCAGCACACTTTATGTTTCAGACAAATAGCTCTGGGCCATTAGCAGAGCAGATTCTCCCAATACATGCCAAGAGTACATACAGCAACACATGTTACAAATGTGCTGCAAATGAACTGTGCAAAGTCTCTTTTTCTTTCAGAGAAAGAAGGGAGAGGTCTGGGAGCTTGTTGCTTACCCTGAAAAGCAGGTTTGTTCATGCTGGCCATGCGAGGACAGTAGTGCTGCCCAGGGAAGCCCTGGATGTGCACCTCCAGAGGAACGGGGCGCACCGACGGCCGGAAGTTGAACAGACCCATCTACAAGAAAACAATTTTTTCATGTTTAACCTTGAATTGTCTTATCAACTGCTATTTTGTTTTTTGCATGACAAATACATATCCATTTTTGAAAACTTTTTTCATACCTGATTAATGTTTAGCCAGTCAGCAAGGTCTCTGGCATTTGCTAAAGCAGTGGATAAACCAACTACTCTCACTGGCTTCTCAGTGTGAGATGAGATAAAGTTTGTTCGAGACACAATGACTTCCAATACTGGGCCTCTCTCATCCCCTGGTAAATGAAAAGTAAATGGAAAAACAGAGAAAAAGGAAAGGTTCAGATGTCGAAAAGTATATTCACATCATAAATAACTGCACATTTCTTCAAATTTAGCAGTGATTCTGGTCAAAAGCAGCAAAACATGCTCACCTAGAAGATGGATCTCATCTATGATAAGAATGGCAACTTTCTGAACATAGCTTCTGTTCTGCCAGCTTCTGCTGACACCATCCCACTTCTCTGGGGTAGTAACAATCAGATCAGCTTGGGCAATAGCTCTCATATCAGGAGTCACATCTCCTGTCAATTCTACAACCCTGTAATCAAGAAGGACAGTGGCTTGGCTTTACACAGCTTTAAAACATCTTAATGCTAAAATATTTACTCCTTAACTTAAATTCCTAAAAGAAGAAAGAAACAAAAATAAGCAAAGTAACTTTGCTTCTTGTCAAATACATCTAAAAGGATTTTCAAAATTGTTTTAAGTAAACAAACCTGTCTCTTTGTTTTTCTAGAGAATACCATATAAATATCAAATACCATTCCTTAGCAAAACCATATAAAAAGAAGAGGATGAATGTGAGTCCAAACCAACAGTTAGTTCTTCAAAATGAAGATAACATAATAATGGTATGATGTAATGTGAATCATAACATCCTGTCACAGACAGGATGAAAGCCTCCATGGAGGCTACCAAGTTGCTGCCTGCTGTTCTGCAGGGATCTCTGGTTTGCACAATAAGGCTAAACTGCAGCATGCATTGCATTTGTTGGTGAAGGTCCATTAAGACTGGTGCAGAGATTAGCCTGAGATTACTTTTTGAAGAAGATTAGCAGATTTTTTTCCAGTTGTTTGCAGCATTTGCAATGACCCATCATTTTAGAAGCATCCATTATGACGGGTTTTAGACATTTCAATGACACATTCTAAATCCAGCTGAACATCAAACAAAAATGGGTATATCCCGTTAAGATTTTAGTCACAAGTAATTGTAAATTTCAAAAAAAGAAATATTACCATAAAACATTTTATCTCATCAGTGTGATAACAACAGGAATATTACTGATAATTTCATGTACAAAGAGCAGCATCTCTTTCTCTTGTGGCGTGCTTTGAGTTTAACTGAGGAAAAAGACTATATTTAGAGAAGGTGAAGGCCCTAAATAATGCATCCTACATAGAAAAATTTTAATTCAGGACACTATAATTTTGGAAAGCATCAACATGACCAATATACCTTACAGATCATAATGTAACGGCTGAACTCCACCACTTGGGAAGATCAGCAAGAAATTGATGTTACCAAGGAATAAAATTATATTAATTTATATACAAAGGACATAGTGTGACTACTACTGTACACGCAAGTTCATGCCAGTCCTGTATGTTGCTTAGAGTTGAGGTTTCTAAGGAGAGCTTATTTTGATTTACATTTTCAATTTCCAAGGATACTGTGGAGTGAAATCTGAGCTTCATATTTTTTATACTGGCAAGCAATGAGAATGAATAGCTGGGTATCAAAGTGTATCCCTTTCTTAGTTTTGATTTTGATCTATCACTTTTCATCTATCATTTTTGATCTTAGTTTTGATCTACCAGTGACTATTGATAGAACTTTTCAAGTACTAGAAATTTGAAAGACAGTATAAAACCAAACCCCTTTTTGAAATACTCATAAGTATTTTGAGATTTTATTCATACTTGATGAGCTGTTCTTTTGCTTCTCATTTCTCTGATTAGGTAAGGAGAAACATACTTTTTACCAAGCTTTTCTTCAATCCTAACTTTCCAGTCCTCAATCCTCTCACGGACGAGTGCTTTTAAGGGTGCAATATACACGGCCTGCAAAAGAAAAGGCACAAAACTAGAAGTTAAAAAGACACCTTTATTAAAATGTTCCTGCAACACATGGTATTTGTGAGATTTGAACATACTTGTAATCTATAAAATAAATAAGGTCTGAGTTACTGAAATGACCTACAACAGGATTATATTTAAAACAGACATAATGCCTGAAAATATTGCTTTTTTTTCCCCCTGAGCAATTAATAAGCAAATAAATTCAGATAAAGAATAATTTCTTGAAATTTAAATTATCACAGCTTTTAAAATCAAAACCCAGTTATGCGAATAATGGGGTATTTTTTGCCATGACTATAACATCTGCATGTTAACATTCTGGAACAGAAATAATCTGAATTTCTAGCATATAGTATCTTACCCAATTTCTAGTTATATCATTAAATTACTAAAACATTACCAATTAAGTAAAAAAGCTGATCATCTTAAGCAAAAGTCACAATATTTTTCTCAAAAAGCCTGCAGTGCAGAATAGAATACGTTCACATGTACAAAACATATTTACTTATAGATTTATGGTTAAAAATTCTAAAGTTATTGAACATGAAGAAACCATAAAGAAAATGCTACATGAAGAGTTCACATATACTGTTTGAAATATATAGCCAGGCTTCCAGCTTTACCAAAACCTAAAAGATATATTCCTTTGAGAACTGGCTATTTTTTATGTCTCACAGATAAGCTGAAAGTGTATGAGTGACGTCTTTACATCACTTGGACTAAAAAATTACATGGAGATATTTAAATTCAAAGTTGATTATGGAATTTATGGACACAATATCTGCTAATAGAAAGGTTATATTTTTTTTAAATCTCCCAGTCAGATACAGAGATATTTTTGAAAGACTTTAAAGCTAAAATGTGGTTAACTAAGACAATATGGCTAAGTCAAGAAGCAGATATATATTCACTTTGAAAACAAAACTCCAGAAGGTGAGCTGTTCAGCTTTTAAGCAGTTTAAAACACGGGGAGAATAAATTGGCTTCTAATAATTAATTGCAAGTTATTTGTTTAAATAATAGAGAGACTGGGCTAGTTGTATTCACATGGAAGGGAATTAATAGCTATAAAACAGTACCACTGCTAGTAGATGGAGATTAAAGCAGGAAATGCTGTTAAGTAAGGAAAAAAAGGAAATCCAGCATGCTTGCACGACATTTTTTTAGATTTAACTCTAGCTGTCAACTGATTAAAAGAAATAGTTGAAATAAAAGCATAATGTACATAATGCACTACCATTCTGTATCCACACACATATAGATTGGAGAAAGTAAAATTCAGTTCCCCATAGTCTTCTTCTAGACTTTTTTATTACTGAAAAAAAATGCTCATAACTAAATGATTCTAGTAAACCTATTTTACAAACCTTTGATGTGGGGTACTTGTTAAAAACTCTAAAGATGGCTAACTCAGCTGCAACCGTTTTTCCAGAACCTGTGGGAGCTCCAAGAAGAACATTGCAGTCCGTGTGATAAAGGGTATGGAAGATCTGTGTTTGAATAGGGTTGAAGTGTGTGAATTTGTACAGGACTTCATATTCACGATGTCCCAAGGCTGTGATAGGCAAAGGTTGAAGATCCAGAAGCTCTGAAACCACAAAATAATTTTAAGTGCATGACAAGAGGTGCCATGACATAGCTTGTTATGAGGATAAATACATTAACCAGTAATTTAGTGAGAAACAATTTATATCGAAAAATGTTTTACTGAGTATTTCACATGACAGAGAGTACACATTTGGGTAATTGTTCACTCTGATGAAGAAAATGAAAAGTTGTTCTTATAGCTCTGAAATATTTCTGCAAGCAATTTTTTAAGTACTCTGATAGCTATGAGCCAGCTATTTGCATATATTAATCATTTCTTATACCTGTTTTCTTTTTAACCACTTGTAGTGAGTTCTAAACTCACTGTATTCGATCATATGCATGTCCAGCTTCTTATGACAACAGAATGTGGAGTGTTTCAAGTTTAAGGGAAAAGATCTACTTAAGAAGGAAGGATTCTTTGGAGTTTCCAAGTTGATGGACTAATACAAATCAGATGAGTACAGCTAAATTTTGCATCTTATCCTTTAAATGTATAATTAAAGACATAATCTTAATAAATAAACAGCTTTTCAATATATGATTCTCAATATATCTTGAGGGCATCTGCTATCCAAATAATTAGAGATTGTGGAATTTGGAAGATGATATATATAACCAGATTGGATTTGGAATCCTACCAAATTAAGGAGACTGCAGTGATTCTGCTATGCAGATGCTTGCTTTGAAGTTTGGGTTGTTGGGTTTTTTTGTGGCTGGAGGTCTCCTTGTCTTTTCAGGGTGCTTCACATTAAGGTATGATATGGGAGTCATAAAATCTACTGAGGCAATGATGCCTAATATTCTTCACATGCTTTTCACTGGTACCTTATGGCTGTTTTATCATTCCCCCTGAAATAGTGATTTCTTGGGCTCTGTTGAGGAGAAAGAAGGTTTTTTTTTTTTTTGCCTAGCAGAGCCTCTACATACTTCATTGTTGAGTGGGAAACAGATGGGAATTGAAATCAATTACCATAAATCCTGAAGTCTCCATAACTGGTGATGTGTAAATATCTTTCTGTTTCTTCTGAATAGTAGTCAGTGATCAGTCAATTAGATAAAAAGGTTACACATGCTTTTCCAGACAGTGTAGGTACAGTATAACAATAGCTAAACACTTCACAAACACATGTGAATTTATGCATGCCAAAGGACAACACCGTATGAGAACTCTGCATTTCTGAAGGCACTCAGCAGACTGCTAGATGAGCCAAATGTAATTACAGAGGAAAGGTTTTACAATGACATCAGGCCCAATGAATGTATAAAGCAATTTATGTATCCAGAAAAAAAGAAGCAAAACACAAACATATGCTTCTGTGCCAAGTGCTAAAAAAGGAGGGGGAGGGGAAGGCCACAACTTGAGATGAAATTTATGTTCAATGCTGTAACAGTACTTGCTATGATAAACATATCTTAGCACAAATAGTAAAAATTTGCATATTTTCAAAATTTTAGCATTGTTTGTTCTTTGCTGAATGCCATTTATTAGTCTAAGATTATTTTTAGCCAGTCCAGAAGAAAGGTAATGCTTGCAAGCACTAAGCTAAGACATACTGTAACACAGAGATTTGCTTCATTTCATATGAGAGGTTCAGTTTTCTTAGAGTTTATAGAGAATCTGGAGTAACTAAAAGGCTGGTATTATATTGAGATGAAACCAAAATTCCTGCATTTTGTTCAGGAATTGAAAAGCTTAGAAAGCTGGAGAAGAAATAGCACAAAGCAAAATTCCATAAATTTTTCTCCGATGAAGCAGAAGGAAGAGTTTTATTGCACTACCATGAAAAAAATACAAAACAACCCAACCCCCCCAAAAAAACCACCAAACCAATATGAGGAATATCAATTAAATCAAAATGACCAAATTTGAAGTTACCTGTGTGAGGTGGATGCCTCTCTGGAAGAATCAAGTGTTGAAAATTGATGATACAGACAGCTTCTGCTCCCAACCACCTATCCGACACAGCTCGAATGTAATATTGAGAAGGAAGAGGCTCAAAAATTGGGATAGTGAACACCAGCAGCTGAGGTTCTTTAGTAATGACCTAGTGCAAGCACGTAGAGAAGAATTACTGCACAGAAAGATCAGTAACTTGAAAAATCATAGTTTGCCTCACTTCCATAAGCATTGCTAACACAAAACAATAAAGTATGTGTGCAAATGTTTACATCTTTATAAAATATTTTACTGCCTGGAGTGACTTTTTTTTTCCGTAGTCTTCAAAAGATAAAAATAAGTCTGGCTCTTCATCTTGTTCTTTAACAGACAAAACCATTACAGTTTTTCTATATCACATGTAAATAACTGTAAAGGAGGAAGAGAAAAAGGGATATTTGAGCTTAGAACACATTGTTGTGGAAATCTCAAGCTGATCAAGTACATCCGAATTTGAAAGCTGTACCACTGATTTGAAAATCTGCTCTAGTTCAAAATACTATTTGACCTGAAAAATCCACATCTCACCATCTTTGTTTTTGTCTTGCTAGGAGATTCTGAATGAAGTCCATTACCTGTTTCTTTTGAACGATGAAGTACTCTGAATGATAAATGTGATCATTAGTAGGGTCTTCTACCCAAATCCACCAGGGCTCTCCAACACTGCCATGTACCTTTATGAGTAGAAAAGATAGCTTTGTTTTAGTTCTAACAAGATTCTCTAGGTTTTCTAGAAAGAGTGGATGTATTTCTCAATGACACAGGCTCATAAAGGAATACTGAAGTACAGAAATCAGAGGTAAGAGAAAAATAATATTTTTAATCAGATGAGTCTGCCTAAAGATTATGCTTCAATAAGGGTTTGCTTAAGGTACATATAATATAAATGGACATGATACAAACACAACTGGAGGTAGTGCCTCAGCTGTTTATAAATTTACTTAATCCCAAGGGTTCCCTCTAGGTTACTAGCAAAGAATATGTTCTCTTTATTCCTCCCTGTGCTTTTGCCTTTGGGTTCTGTATAGAGGATTGTTTGCAACTGTCTGCTCATTTTTCAGTCAAAAACCTTCTCTCAGGGAAAAGCTGGACACCGAATTGTGGCATTCCTCTCCTCTCCCCATCCCCTCTCCTCTAGAAAGATACAGCAAGTGCATTCAGAAGGCTGTAGATGCAGCCATTGTTACAGGTGAGTGAGAAGAACACAAACAGAGCTGTCACTCGATGATTTCCCTGCTATCTGGCAATGTGTGTTTTGAAACCCAGATTTTTGTTTGCTTTGTTGCGTACCTTACTTTGCAATGCCGGCAATGCTAGAAATCATAGCTAGGTATGATGCTAAATTAAGATTTTTTTTTTGTTTTGTTTCTTTATCAGAATAAATAATCTTTGCCAATGCACAAGCATTTTACTTAAATATCTTGGAAAACAAGAAAAATGCATGATAAAGGAGTATGGAGGACATACTACTAAATGAATGCAGATTTCTGGTGTTTCTGGTGAGGACTGTGATAAGCTGCAAAACGAGGAGATGAAAAAAAAAGTTGGAATTTTTCCTAAACTTAATAGAGAAAAAGACAAAGTGCATAATTGCTTCTAATGGCAATTTTAATGCTCCAGGAATCTGGTATTGATTCACAAAGCACACATTATTTTCAGCATAATTCATTACTGTGTCTGTGTCAGAAAACAGTCTGTACTGGTTTGTGAAGACAAAGCTACACACAAAGAATAAAACTAAGGTGCTTTTCTTTCTTTTTTTTACCACAGTTTCACAATGGACAAATAAATGGACAGTCATTCATTTTTATTACATTTGACTTTCACTTCCAGCTCCATTGGGAGCTGAAGCAGTGAAACTGAAATGACACACAGGTGATATCTTGAAAAGTGACAGTGAGACTATTACATCATCAGGGTTTAAGAGCATTAAAGAGAGATAAGACTAATTAAGGAAGGCAATTAAGTTCAAAGCTAATAATAGTAATAATAGTAATAGTAATAGTAATAGTAATAGTAATAGTAATAGTAATAGTAATAGTAATAATAATAATAATAATAATAATAATAATAATTATTATTATTATTATTATTATTAATAATAATAATAATCTAATTTTGGAAGGTCCCAGGAAAAAACTGCATGGGGTAAGTAAGATAATCTGGGAACAGGAAACGCAACATCTTCTCCAGTAATGATTCTCAAGAACTCTGGGGAGCTCTTAAGAACTGGCACATATCTGTATTTTGGGCAACCATCATCCTACAACTATATGACTGATATGACTCAGCTAATTAATACTACTTGCATTATTCTGCAGTTCTGCTGGACTCCTGGATGCATTAAGGCTTAATTGCTCTGTCTGGGTATGTTTATAGTCCTTTGTTTCCAACAATAGAATAAAAATCTGGGATTTGGCTCACATGCTTTTACTGAACTTAAGGGCTCTCTGTACTGAAAACTAAAGATCAAGTTGATGTCAGATCTCACGACCACAAAAACGCCTCTTCTTTCTCTTGTAACGTCAAGTGCAAAGTTTGTGATGAGATCATTATAAAATTAATTATCCAGGTAAAGGAACAATCTTAAAACCATGAAATGTTAGCCAAGCAGGGTATTTCAGCTAAGCATGGTATTTCAAGTTTTCATAACTGGTTTTATTTGGTTACTGCAATTCTTTAGATGGAATTTTTTAGCAACTAACTTTTGTATGAATTACCGATATACTGCTAAGTTTCTATAGCAATCTTCTGAGAAGCTTGTTAAAAAAATGTGATGATAGAGAAGTAGTTTTAGAGAGTCTATGCTTGAATTTGAGATGATCATTAATTTTTAGAGACTTAAAATTTAACAGCTTTAGTTATTTATTGTGGTAGAAACTTCATTTAGTGAAGAAACAGGAAAATCAACACCACATTACAGAAATAATAAAAAAGTGAAAAAACCTTTTCCAAGTTTTTATGATTACCAATAAAAAATTTCACATAAAAACATCGCCATAAACTTAATTGATAAAACAATCATAATGTTTCCAAAGCAATCATAAGAAAAACTATGTAAAGGGGTCATTGCAGAAAATAGACTTGTGACAAAATTTTGCTCTAAATTTAGAAGTTCAGAATCAAAATACAGTATATTTTTGTGTGAACCCTTTCCAAACTGTAAAGATGTAGAATCTAGGTTTTTTTAGAAAAACCCGACAATGGATTGAGAAGTTACTTTGTATTAAGATAAAGTTTAATATGAAGAACAGTAATTTTTTTTGTCTTTAGCAGATTACAGGTAAAGTGGGTGAAAGACTGAACAATAAAAACTTGTTTCAGTTGTAAAAAGTAATGCTTTATTTTCCTTCTGAAGTATTGCACATAAATAAGGCAAAAAAAGGTATTCATGTTATAATTCATATTAGGAATCCATTCAAATATTTCTCAATAAATCTAGTTGGCAAGCAAAATCAAACTTTCTATATTTTGACTGCTAATCTCCCATTTATAAGATAACTTTGTGAAACTTCCATAAGAAAATAAAATACCTTTCATCAGGGAAAATAAATTCTAAAGTAATTTAAAATATTTGTGGAATAAAACTCCTATTTTATTATGATTAAGGAAAAATGGTAATCTAAGGGATTTTAAAATTAATTTTTAACAAAAGAACAGATACTTAATACCCACATTTCAAAATAATTTATCTTAAGCATAAATCTCGTAAGTCTAAAAGAAGAAAATTATGTTTGCCCACAGAGGTATCTTTTTTCCTGTAGAAAGTTTCAGAAGTAACAGCAACAATACAATGCCCCCATGTGGACATTTATGTTTCATTTAGATTTATTTTAAATGCATTTCTAAGGAACAGATTCTGAACGAAAGGATGTGCGTATAGCTGAATGTGCAACTGGTACAACTCCTTTCATATAAATTTGCACTATAAAATACAGATGAACATAATTCCAAACATATCTCAATTCTTTTTGTTCAGACAAGTCCCAGCAGAGAAAGGCACTGATATTGTGAATGTGTATTTGTGAAGCCAGGAGGAACAGGAGAACTTGGCATACATGAACGGCATTTCGAGGCTTTTCTGTGTTTGACATCCATTCATAGTTCAGAGAGCCATTCATGTCTCCCTTTCTCTTGCTTCTCCTTTCTGGGCACATAACTCTAATCTGTGTGTGAATGTTCAGCATTAAGAATTTGCCTCAACGTGTTGTACACTGTCCAATCTTACAAGGATTAACAGAAATAAAAAGATGATCTTCGCCTGCTTTCTTCAATGAAAGTCATGAAGGTCATCCCATTCCTATTATCAAATTTGCTTTTTAGCTAAAATAAATGCTTCTTTTTTAATCCAAACAGCTCTGGACTCCCAGTGATCATCTCCTTTACTGAAGCTAAACTAATGCTCCCTCCTCCCTCTTTTTTTACCTGGTCATTCCACGTGAAGTCGGGAGCGATGTTCAGGCGCACTCGGAGCACCGTGCGGGTGATTGGCTGGATTGTTGCCTCCATTATGATGGAGGGTATTTGATGGACACACTGTTTTACCTTTAACCCAATTTTCACATGATGCAGCATATGACCTGGCAAGAAAACATTAGTTAAAAAAAGGCCATATTGTACCAACTGGCCAAAGTAAACAGATGCCTTTCATAGTAGTGTGTCATGTAAGGTGGGCAGAAAGAGAAGCACACAGCTCAACATAAATATGTATATATGTACATATATATGTAAATACTTATCAATAGACATCTCCTTTCCATTTGTGTTCTGTGACTACCAGGACACAGGAGGGCCTTATCCTCAGAGCTGTGCCATTTTACAAGCTATGCAGACTGGAAAACATCTTTTTTACTGGACAAACCGTATCAACGTGTGGTACATGGCTACATGGCTTCCAGACCACAATGGGAATACTGATGCACGGCTCAGATTCAGTTCTTACTCGCCCATTGGTTTCCAAATAGTTTAAGCAGATCAGCCTTGCTGGCTTCTCACCTATTTCATCTTTTCTCATGTCCTTCAGCTTGTCTATGGTGAGATTCTTCTCCTCCAGCCTGGAGAGGACGGATGGTGGTAGCACTGAGAACTGCCTCAGCGGGCTCACCCAGCCCCAGAGCCGCTTGTCAATGACTTTGCTGAGGTTCAGGAGCCGATAGGTCATGGCGGGCCAGCGCTTCCTCAGGGCAATCTCAAAAAGGGCTCGAACAATACGAGCTGCATTCTGGAAAGTGAAAAGGGAAAAAGAAAAACGCAAGACTTTGTTGTAATTCTCTCAACATCTTTTGTAAAATGAAAAGGATCCCATAGACTCATCTTTGACAAACTATAACAATAGATTTTTCTTTTCAAACTAATTTCAAACATTTTTGAAAACTATTTTTTCCATCGCTGTCTAGTGGCAGAACTACCTCTTGGCTGCATTCTGAAATTATGAAAAGCAACATGTGCATCCAATTAAAATTGTACTGCCAGGTCGGCCATAGAACTCCAATCATAGTTATGCTAACATTATGGAGTTCTAAATTTATTGTGTATCAATCACTTCTGAGGCAAATTCACTTAATGTACCCCCCCCATGTAACAGACACCTGAAAATCCACTTAATATGGAAATTTTAGTTTTGTTTTTTTTTCCAGTTTATGCTTCTATAATAGTATCTCATTTCACATTGAATTTCGCAACATTTGCACAGAAGCTTAACAGTAGTGACTTTTAAAAATCATTTTACTATATTCTGAGAATAGTGTATAACCAAACTGTACAAATATGCTTTGGGCTTGGAAAAATAATTATTAACATAAGTTTGAATGAGGTCAGTCCTATCCTGAAAACCTAAGTTATGATATTCCTTTCATAAACTTTTCAAGCTGTATTATGAAGCTATGCTTTCCCCCCCCGCCTTTTTTTTTTCTTTTTTTTTTTTTCCTACCAGTACTATGTCTGGATTAGGAATTATGTTCTTGATTCATTGAATAGAATATAATCATTCCCTACTGGCTCTGCTATGCCAACAGGAATAAAAAATAGAAAATTATTTGGTTGTGATAGGAAGCATATGTTACTAAAGAAGCACATTCCTCTTATTAGAAAGGATGAATAATTTTCTTAATAGTCATTATCCAAGTTAAAAAAAAAAATATCACACTTTGTAGCACTGGTTCCACAAGTACACTTTATGACGATCTGAGAAGAAGATCACATTGCCTCACTAAACATGCTATAAATGAGACAGACAAATAAAAGCAATTGCCTTGAAAGCAAAGATTAAAAGGATTGTACTGAAAATGATTTTGCTGTGTATGTACCACAGTTTTTATGATGTGCACAATCAATTCAGCATTTTCTCATTTATATCCATACGTGCTACAAAATACAAACATTTCTGAAGAAGGCTATGCCACTATGAAAATGTTGCTAAAGACTATGTATAATTTTGAATATTTTAATCTCATCTTTAGAGAGAGACTCAACTAAATGCAACTTTTAGATTAACTCTATTCAAAGCAATTTTGTAAGGATGAGACAAAAATAATTCCACGCAACATCTTTGCTGACTGCTAAAATAAAAAAGGAGAGTGAGAGGCAGATGGGCTAAAAGGTACAACTTTTTGGGGTCACAGTTGTCTAAATAGATCCCTGTGTCCTGTCCCCCTATGTACATGTCTGTGTGGTAACTAAACATTCTGTGTTACAGTCAACCCTTTATGTGCCGAATGAAGCCAACAAACAAATACATAGGCTGGCATGTAAATCTGCACATTTTTTGCTAGATTACATCTAGCAACAGAATTACAACAGCATGTCTTTTGTGAGTAAACCAAGGTATGTGAATCAAACACAAATTATGTTTTGCAGAATGAAGTATAAAAACACACAAAACACAAAAATAGATTACAACAGGTTTCACATTTAGACAAAACCCCTGAAATTTAGAGAATATAATTTCTGTGCAATCACAGTTAGAGCAACTAAATATAATAAGGCTACAGGGGTACTACAAACAAAAAAAGACACTCATAATTAACAAAATCTGCCATAGTGTCCCAAGGTAGCCTTTTGCAAAACTTCTCTACTTAAGTGTTATATCTCACATACACGCACAAGCACAAGGCTGATTTCCAAACAAACTTGCACAAAAATACATAAAAAAGATGCAGATCAGGGCCTACTTGTATAATTGTAAATATTTGGGAGAATTAAAACAGCAAAAGACAGCAACAAATACGTAGAAAATACTATTTTTACCTGGGCAACATATGCAGAATCTGAAATAAGGGAGAAGCTGTCCATCTCCCCTCTGCTAATGTATGTTTGAAGGAGGATATTAATTTTTCCATAATTGTTTTCCACACCTCCTGGAGCAGGAAGTTCACAGAAATCATTCAGTAAGGTATCTAGCTCTTCTATTTCTTCTTCTCTTACCTAAAACACAATTATACATTATGAAGAGGCTGAAGCAATTTGATAAAAAATTTTACACTGAAATCAAATTTTCCTTATAACATAGTCATATTGCTTTTAAATGGAGTCTCTAGTTTAAGGGAGAAAAAAAAGTAGAAAAAAAGCAGTAAACCCACATCTTCCACAATGTAGCTAATAGAACATAATTGAAACTATCTTAATAGGGACACAATTACATTTTGTTATTCATCACCATCTATTAAGGTTGCCATTGACATACAAAAATTTGATATGCCACAGAAATTGAATCCTGTGACCTTACCATCCTTCATCTGATGAGATTTTATTTTTTATTTGACCAGAGTAAAACTTCTGTCCATTTGGATTAGGGCAATCTTGAATTAACATTAAATGTACTCATTATAGTTACACAGTTTGCATGTGGTATAATACATTTTTAAACTCAAAACTGTGAAGTACTATGATTCATCATATTAAAATTTTCTCTGTTAATAAGATTAAGTCTTAATATGAGTAAAGAAATATTAATACTTGTGGTTTGAATAATGCATAACATTTCACAATTTAACTGATGACCCTTACATGGCAAAACTAGCATAAATCTACATATTCTTTGACTTACTGATAGTCTGTTAGTGTAAAACTTATTTAAAGAGGGTAAATGTTTGGTCCCTGCAGGGAACCATCTGAAAGTAATTTTCGTTTGGACCTGACTACCTGACATACAAAAGACCCTAAGACAATTGGGTTAAAATCTCCAACTTTCTAGTCACTAGTCTCACAGGAAAGAAAGACATGAAGTACAGAGCCATCATAGATGACTCCACTTTCAGGGGAATACTATGCTCTGCTTACAACAGCATTTCTGATAAATTTTTTCTGCTCTTACACAGCACAGTACAGGTCTAATCCAGATCTGTATTTCAGCTGTTGGTGAGTTACATATCTCAAAATTCAGAGTTTTTAAAGGCATTACGGAAACGCGATTCATTTATCGTAAATCTCAATTTCTATCACATGGAGGAGCAAATCCTGAGCTTTTTTTTGTGAAAACCAATCACTAATTTTAACATTCAGAGCTGCACAGCAAATGAATCACAAAAATCTGGAAATGATGGTGCACTGATACCACATCATATAAATCTGGGAAAGTAAGCTAGGAAAACTGTGCTTTAGTCAAGAAGCATCACTACTAACTTTATTACAAATACAGAAACTTATCACATCATATTTTCCATATGCTTTCCTTTTAAATATTAAATTACGCTAAATTTAGACCCAGTCAAGCAATATCGCTATCACAAAAAAACCCTTCTAAAAAAACCCTTGGAAAATGTTCCATGTATGACTGTGAAACCTCACTGCTTATTATCTTCTATAATAGAAGAGATTACAGCAAAATAGAATTTCTCCATTAGATAAAGAGATGGTAATACCCAGACAATGTGTGCAAATATGTAAATATGTAGATGGTGAGGGATTCATAGTGCCAGCTCACAGAGCCAGGTGAATGAGAGCCAGCTCTGATCTGCAAGTTGTATAATTGTGCTAAAATGGCAATGAGCCCAAGCTAACAAACCCTGTGGAGTCTGGCTCGTACCTCTGTGAGATGGAAGCATGGGCAAACAAGCTCATGCCAGCTTGGAATGTATTGCCTTGTATCCTACCCACACAGGAGGCAAAAAGGGAGGTGGGAATTGAACTGAGTGCAACAGAACAGTAATCTTCTAGCCTGCATAAAATCTGTTGTAACAACTTTCTAGATTTCAGATTTGAATTTATGAGAATTTATTATTCTGCCAATCTAATATTGTTCCCTGCAGAAAATATATCAGAGCTCACTTCAGTGAGTCCTGCCTCATTCATGATAAAGCAAACTGTTCAGGGAGACATCCAATAATGCCTTAAACTTCAAACAGAAAAACGATCTCATCCCTAGGCACACTATTCAAATGGACACTTAGCTTCACTTGTTAATAATTGAAGAGCTGAAAAGTTCTTAAAAGCATTTAAAAGAACTATTCAAAGAGCCATAACTACTTATTAAATGTGCACTACAGTTCAAGCTGAACTATGTATAAATTTGAGTGAGAGCATGTTATGTTTACTTAGAAAAGATTTGATAATGGTGCTTAGCATTTAACAAAACTTTTGTCTGTAAACAGTATTTATGGAGTAAGTACTACAGAAGTGTCTAGTTTCAAGACACTTCAGTTCTTTAACTTTACCTTTATCTGTTCAAACTCTTCAGCTTTTGATACTATAGCAAGAATATCGCCTTCGGTTTTATGAGCATCAAACAATTCATTGAAAGTCTATTAAAAATAAAAAGAATTGATTTGTTACTGAAAATAAAAATACACATATAGCAGGCAACAAAGAAACCTTAGCCAAGAGTTTAAAAGGCATATGAGGCTAAATTGGAATATATTGGAAGACCAGCATGACACAAATTAAACAGGAACAAATTCCATAATGACTTTTCAGCAGTTTCAGCAAAAAAGTCCCCCCTCTACTGCTTTGGCCGCTCCAAAATCAAGAGACATGCAATGTGGCCATTTTAAAAAAAGTCTAGGACATATCTGACTGAATAAATATGTGAGACTAATTATACACAGAGACAGTAAACAGTCAAAAATTATTAATGCTGAGTCTTTAGCTTTTATTCAAGAAAAATACTTAATTTACTAAAGAAGAAAATATTTTAATATGAATGTGTATGTCAAAGCAAGTTTCCAATACTACAGAATTTTTTACATGTTTACAAGAGAATCTGATTACAGGGCCAAAAGTTGTTCAAGGTTGTCAATATGATAAGACTTTCTCCCAGAGGTCATCTGCTATCAGACACTACACTACAACGTCCTATCATGGTTGCACACACCATGAATACCAAAATGTTTCTTATCATTCTCCTAAAAGAAGTCAGAAAGACTACAGAAATTTCAAATCTCACTTCACACTGAGTCTAATTTTTCAGTATTGCTTGATATTTAGTTTCTTTTTCCTACTTCCTCTCTCCCCATTTCAGTAAAAATTATTTGAAAATACAGTGAACAAATCAGCTACATATTCTGTAATATCTTACAACTATTTTAGGAATACATTAAAAAAGAAGGAAAAAACCCTCCAGAAACAGGATATCATCTTTTACCTCTATAGTATTGTATTTTATATAGTAGTGGCTGGCAGTTCTGCCTAAATCTGTTGAAGAAAAAAAGCCAGTCCGTTCTTCAAAGCGAATCATGCGGGCTTTGTCCAGTTTTCTGCCAACTTCAATAACCAATTGTTCTCTGTGCTTTTCTAGACCTGGATCCATCTAGACATGAAACACACACATTTATTTGCATAAAAGAACTGTTAAATAAATAATTTTCTTAAGATAACTCAGTCACACAAAGTCAAAAATCTGATAAAAAGGAAGGTACAGTTATTAAGTCATGATTTTCTTGAGATCTCACTAATAACAATTACATTGACATTACTGACCAAAACCGGTATGTACAGGAGAAAATAACCAGAATAGAAGTTCTACAATTATTTGGGACTATCAGTACAATGGAGACCAATATTATTTATGAAACAGTAGCAGGATTATGAAACAAACTTACACTCACATTTTTGAAAGACGTTTTAATGATATTCTTCATTAAATTATCATTACTGTATCACTTCACAAAAACATGTCATCTTATGGCACTTTCTGTTTAAGAAAATGGCTGAAGATATACCTTCCTGTGTAGCTGACATGAGGATGGCTTTAATTGCATTGATAACAGATTAAGCTTCAATTTGCATGGCTTAAATGTTTCCTAGCAAAAATCTTTAACATCCCCAAAAGCCTTTGGTATGTTAATTGGGATATTCTAATTAGTGAGTTACAGATGTACAGTAACATCCATGCTAAAAGCACACCAAAGAGCTTCCTGTTCCCAACACCACTTCTATTAATACCAAAGTTCAGGAACTTGGACATTTTGTCCAACTAATAACGCACATTGTCTCATTAGTACATAAAAGGCTGGGCAAAACTCCCATCTGAGTAGGACTGCTGTATAATTGTGTGTTTCCAAATCAGGCGCCTGGGATACCCACACTGACAGGGATGAGTGAAAAGAGATTCATAGTTATGTTAACCTTCTGGTATATGTGCACCTGAGATATGGCTCTAATTAGACAAGCAATAACTAGTTGAAAAGACTAAAACCCTGTTCTAGTCCACCGGCAGCATTCTGATTTCAGGGCTCATGTATGGTTCTGACTTCCTACAGAATAAGTCATATCAGCCCTCTTGGTAAATCTGAAACAGAGATACGTGACCAAGACAGCAAAAAGGAGCCGGCTTTAAGAATTGTTATGCCTTGGTTTGCTCTAGTTTTCCCTGGGCCAGGACTCAGTTCCACCTTTGTGCAGAAGTACATCATCTCATGGTTGGTGAAGCTGCAGACAAACGTACTCATCTCCACAAAGCAGCTGCAAGGCTAGTTCCTAATATCCCACGTTTGGCAGTTTCCCTGAAGCTGTTTCTCCTTAGTTATGGCTTGCCCTAGTTTCAAGTCAAAAGCTGAGATGGCAAAGGTCTAGACTTCTTTTCTCAATAGTAAGTCATGCATTGAGGTCAGATTTCAGAGCAGAGTTGGTAAAAAAAAAAAAAAGTGATCTAGATGCCAGATGTTCAACATTTCTTAAAACTATTGTGGGGGAAAAATTTAAAAAAAAATCAAAATGACTCCCTTCTCATTTGGCAGTCCAAAGTACCTGCCAATCTTTTGCCTTACATAAAAGCTAAAGCTGCAACAGCACACTAACATCTTTTACAAAGTTTTAACTGTAAAAGAAAGGTCACCAACTTGAAAAAGCTGTGAAACAATATTTGACTTTAGAGAATCCATGGTTAGAACCCTTCTTGTTGAACTTGCATAATTAGAAATCCTCAGAATAAAGGATCCAGCCTAGAACAGCTTTAAGCCATTCTCTTTAAAATGAGCTTTGGCACGTCCACAGTAAGAAACTGAGCAGGTCTGGAGTATGCATATGGAAATTTAAGAATGAATGAGAAAGTACATTACTATTCATGATAAAGTACATTATTATCCACAATTTTTTCTCTGACTTACTGAGAGAAATGCTGGGCACAAGCTTCTCTAATTTTTATATCTAAACATAAGTTTTATGGTGATAAAAAGCTCTGCTTAACTGTGGGAACACCAAAGAGAGGAACCAAAAGGAGGAGAAAATAGACAAAGGAGTTTAAACAATCCAGGCACCTTTTCACTGCAATCCCAGAAGTATGAGAAAATGCCTGTAATTCATACTACAGGCTTCATTAATACCACATTTGCATTTGCTCCACCTTTTCCTTCTACACTTCATTTTCTCTTGTTGCTCATCATTAATTTTGGCCATTTTCAGGAATCAGTAAGAGGCATTATTGGCATTTCTGGTAAACAATTTGAAAAATCACAACTCAAAGCAGTGGACCTGCAGTAAGTAGCCTGCCACTGGGTGCAGCCCAGAAAGATCCTGGGGACAATATGTAGGGTAACAAGGATATGCAGCCTCTTAGTGGGTGCCCTAAAGTAATTACTGGATGTGGTGAGCACCAGTGGAAACGGAATGTGGAATGAGTTTGCATCATCTCAGTCTCATCAAACAGCCAGGAAGTGTGATCCACGAGGGATATGGGGATTCTGAATGGCTAACACTGACTGTAAGTAGAAACAAAGATAGAAATTGGCATACTGCAACATTACTAAAATATACTAAGAGACATCAGTTATGAAAACTGGATACCTATACCCAGAATGGTCTGACTGACCAAAGCTTTGCTATACCTGCATCTGGCACTATAGCATCCATATATGCTCTATCACACGTAAGCTTTGACATTTAAAACTGGTTTATCTAGAAAACAAAGGCATTTGCCTTGGTTTTGCTCCTACATGAATGGGTAACACTTCACATTGATGTAATTTGTTACTGCCATAATTCAAAAATATGGATGTCTAGTATTAGCACATCAAATCAAAAAGTGTAGAAAGAAGGTTAGTGGAAGAATATAACAAGTGCTGGCAATCCTCACTTTCTCAGCAGCCAAACAAACACTAGAGCAGGGGGAAGGGAAGAAACTCCTGTTCATTATTTTTAAAATTTATTAAAATATTTCTGTTAGTGTTTTATTGCTTTTTGCACCACTTATTATCACCATGATTACATTTCTTTTAACCTAGAATTTGATAGTGAAACAAACAAACAAAAAAAAAACCCAAAAAAGGAATTTATATTAATGGGACAACAACATTCTTCTCACTAGCAAATCCATTTTTGCTTCTCATTTATCTATTACTTTGTGGTCTGTGTTATATGCTGTTATATGAACATATGGTAATGTACTATATGGCTTTTTACAGAAAAGAAATTTGAGATGACCAGAGGTCTCAAGGTGTCTGCAGAAGCTTCCTCAAGCAATAGCACATCTATTTCCACTGCAGTTCCCACTATCAGAGACAAAAAACATCAAAAAACTGTCTGCTAACATATACCTCTGCATGTCACCATGACCTAACAAACTGCTGCTCACAATGTCAAAATAAATTACCAAATAAACTGAAATAAACTGCAGTTACCATACAGTTGTGAGTTTGACCTGCACTAGGCTCAATTAACTGTGTCTGACTATGTTAACATTAAATGCTTATAAACAGCTGTACAAAGAAAAAGGTAATAATATTTAGATAATCTGTAAACTATTAATCTTCCTAAAAATTACAGATAATGGAAAAAACTTGGGAAAAAACCCTTATGTGAATGTGCTCTGATTCACATCACAGCACAGAATGTTTGTAAATAAACAAAAAATTCAAAACAAATTAATAAAAAATCTTATGATTAATAAATCATATGAAAGGAAATATCACCCAATTAAAAATGATATTTTATATTTTATAAAATATGCCATGAAACATTTTAAAACAAAAGATGACAGGGGTGAGGGGGAATCAAGCAACTCAAAAATGCTTTATCATTTATATCTAGTCTACAAAACTGAAACACCGAAAACAGCCTAAGTAACAGCAACTGTGTGATAAGAGTGAATGGTGTCCTTTGGAGCATAACTTGACCAGTTAAATGTATTTTTATGTGAACAGAAGGGGCCTCATAATTCAGTGTTAAAAACACTCTGCTACAGAAAATATCTTCCTTTTTCTAAGCACTTTAAAAGAATTGCTGATGTCAGGTTAAGTAGAAATAGCAAATATTTATCCTCACATCAGGGAAGGATTAGAGACTCAGAACAAGTTACAGATTTTTTTTTTAAATGCATTTTATACCTGATAAGCTTTGTGACTGATGCCATATACTAATGGATTTGCTCTCATCCGTACATAAAGATACGTGTAACTTATCCACTTTACTGCTTCTTCCACATTAGTTACCGTGCCAAGAGCAATCTGGAAACAGGAGAAGAGACAAAATTAAACATATATGTTACAGCTGCACATAAGTACTTGGCAGCAAACACATGGAATTCAGAGATTCAGAGTATTAGCATGAGATTAAAGAAAGTGTTGGGATATTTCCAGCTTAAATAATTTTGAAATAAGCCTAAAACAATAACTTGACCAATTTACGCATCTTTGTCTTGTGAACATGTAATAACATGGGTTGCTTTCACACAGTATCACAGATACAGTATCCATAAATGATCTTTCCTACACCACTTACGATTTTTACAATTCAAAGATATTATTGAGCAAGCTTGTTATGAAAATAGACAAACCAACCAAAATACTTCTGTAGTGGATATGGCCAAGGTAATTTAAAGAAGAGTACTTGAAAAGAAAAGTATCTACATGTAGAAGATTAATTTCATCATGCCAATGTGAAAGCGCTTTTAGGTCCTAAACAAAACAGTACCAAGAATCTTTAGGTTTTTTTTCTTCCTCATGCTTGGCAATCTCTTTATACAAAATCTTTATAAATAGTTTTCTCCTTTTGTAGCTGCAAATCAAACACACAGGTACCTGCTACATTTTTGTTATATCAAAATATAACACAATTGAAAGGTAATATTAACATATATATATATATGAAAACATGATTATTTATATTTCAAGGCTAAATCAGGTGTACCAAACCATTTTTTTTGTACGAAGTGACTTTTTTTTTTTAAAAAAATTCAATACTTTCATCACCAAATTGTTGACCACACACACATTTTCACTTGATAACTTCAGCATTGTTTTCTACTGGTTACATTCACAAGAAGCATTTTACCGCTTAATTCCAGTTAACCTGATTCTACCAGAAGAATTTAATAGTTCCTGCAAGTCACATGAAAAAACCTTTTTTGGTTGTTGCTGGTTGTTAAAACAAGTAAAAGTCCCTCTTACCAAAGTTCTGTGATCCATTACTGCATTTTTAAAGCTATTTTTGTTTTATTGGTGTTTGGATTTCATATAAATCTTCCACGTGACTTGGCAGAAATAATAACTTAAAAAAGCCTATAGAACTGAGTACATATGCATGTTCAGACTGGAACACCTAGGCCTTAACAACAACAGTAACACTCTTTTTCAAATAACATAAATATCTGGTAAAATATAAAAATGAAAGCCATATCTGCCTTAAGTAAATTTAAATCCAGCAAAACCTTGTTAATATCAATGTCTAATAGCATGGAGTAACCCTAGGCTTTGCTCAACACATTTTTCAAGTAGCATTTTGTTCTTCAAAAGCATAAGGAGGTTGGGGGAGGTCCCATTGTATTGCCTTTCAAAGCATATAGCTACATAATGCACTGAAGTAGCTACAAAAGCTTTCAGTTCTTCACAGACTACTACAGGGTATAGAGCCAGCTTACTCTCACTTCATTTGTACACAGGTTATTCGGAACATTTGGTTTCTTTGCATAACTCAAATATCTTCCAGTGCACAACTTGAAATAGCTTAATAACACAGTCCACTTAGTAGCATTTTCAACAATCACTCTCACAATCATGAAAACATAATATTCTTGTTACTGAGGACCATGAAGTCTGACAAAAAACAAACCAAAATACGCCTCACTTTTTATCTGCCTCATTTGTTCAAATATCTTATTCTACTGCTGTTCTATTCTAATTAATTATTTTAATAAGTTAAAAGCAAAAATAAAGTTATTGTGCAATACAGTTGAGTTTCAGATAAGGTACTAAAATCTAATACTGCACTTTCCTTCTTCTCCCAACTTCAATAATATTATTCAGTCAAAAACCACAGACTAATTTCTAAATATTTGCTGCCATCTAGTGTTCAAGTAAAGTTCTTATGGAAGGAAAATTTATCCTACATTAAAACAGTAAGAACGATCCAAGTTTCCAGCATTTCCTCAACCGTGTATTAGGCATTTAGCTATAGACGGAATAATTGGTGAGTAGAAATATTTATTATCTTGACATTGTTTTGTCCAATTGCACCAGGTGCCATAAAAGACTTTTGATTTTTCACAGCTCAAATGTAAACAATGGTGTTTCATCCATCACAGAATGTGATTTTGAGTACTATATGTATCCAACTCACTTGTGTAATAATACAGAAATAATCACCATCACACAATTTTAACTGATTTTTGCAGTGGCTGATGTTGCCATCATTGAGTGACATGCCCAGCAGCATTTATTATTATTTATTTTAATTTTGCCCACTTTTTTTTGATGCTATATCACAAACTTTATCAAGTTGAATGATATTTCAGAGGAGGTGGTTTTGATTTTCAAAAAAGTGTAAACAGATATAAGTAGTATGGCTTTTGGAGGGCAGTTTTTGTAAAATGAGGGTTTTTTTCCTGATATTTCTGTAGATTAGAAAATGGCATAAAATATTACTGATAATATACACTGAACCTATTATATAGCATAATACATTATATTTTACATATATGTGCTTTTTAAACAAATACAATGTCTGTTATTTTGTATCATTGAGTCAGATTACACAAAGAAAATTTTCTATATACGAATCAAATATTTGTTGTTCAGGTAAGAGAGCAAGGAATCTTTCTTACAACTCAATATTTTCTGTTTCCTTTGGAAATGAGTGGGTTTTAAGTTACTATTTCAGCACTATAGGACTATGATTTTACTCCTGTGAAGCTTTTGAAACAATTAATGCTATTAGAATTGTCCCAAGTCAGACAGAATCTCCTGTTCTTTGCTCCATACCCAGGTCAGCCATTCAATTACCCAGCTCCGGAGTGATCTTTTTTTTAGGAAGGACTCCAAAGGAATTTTTCATCTCTTCTGAGAACCTTTTCTTTCAAGGCAAAAGATTAAGAGGTTTGTCCAGACTGAAAAAGTCACCACGTTCTACATTCCTGGCTTCAGAGGAAAATCGTAAGCACATGCAAGTGAAGGCACACACCCTGGGGAAGGTATACCCACTGTCCAGCACTGCAAATCATTTCCTACGCTCTCTGGGGAAAGGAGTCATCCCAGCAACAAGCTGGAGTCCAGCTGTGGTTGTCAGGGAGGGCTCTATCAGGTGGAAACCATTAGGGAAGGAATGGTGACCTGCATCGTATGAGCTATTGATGATAGTTCCCAGATAAGTTAAAGTTTATGGTCTAATTAAACCACATCCCCTGCATCTTATCTTTCTTCCTGTACTTCCAGAAAAGACAGCCCTAGATACTTTCTGTTTGCCAGCTGGTCAACTGCCCCAGGACTTGCTCCTCTCAACTAAGGACCTTAACTAGCTGTTTGTTTTATTCCTTTTTACATTTTATTATGCCCACTGGCAAAATTTCAGCAAAAAAAAAAAAAAAAAGAAAAAGGGCACCTCCATGCCTTCGTTGGTCATCACTTATCATTTACTATTCTGCTAATTTTTAGGAGGAAAAAACCCCACAAAACCAAACTAAAACTCAGATCTGCAGGAGAGAATTCACAGTAAACTGACATGCTGATATACACACTCAAAGTCCTAATTTTGGTGTCAGCTCAATGAAGTTGGATATATTTCAGGTTTTCCCACTCTGTAGTTCTCCTAAGAACAAAAGCACTGAAGTATCAAGATCAGCTGTCTCTGAGGACAGGTAACAGCAAGTGCTGAAGAGCAAAATATGACAATGAGGAAGAAGCATCATATAAATGTCTCTAAATTCTATAACTATTTCATCTCAAGGTCTTTAGTTAAAAGTATTGGCTTTCACTCGGTATCTTTAAATTAACTTTTATTCCATTTTTCGACAGTTTTAAAAGTACTTTTCTGGTTAGAACAGCGCCCTGTAGAGAGTTCCACTGTCTAACCACTCAGCTGACATAATTTTGTTTTCTAAAACTGGCTCATTGCAGCCAAAACATCCTGGTTCTTGTCCCAGGAGAGATGCAGTATTTTGCCATATTACTTCATTTATTACTTCACAAAACTCTGTCATATAATCTTAATTTGCCTTTGTTCTATCCTGAAGCATACAGAAAAATTGGTGGGTTCCTTTCACAGAAACTGATTTATTCCTTTGTTCATCCTCTCTGAAAATTTTCTGCTTCTAGAAAATTATTTTTTTTTATAAGGATTAGAAATATTGCAATTTTTTCCCACTATTGCCCAAATTTTCTCTCATGCACCACATAAGCCTAGGTACCAAATTCAAGGCCCTGGATTAGCAATTGTGTGGCTAGGATTATATGTTGTATTACCCCAAAGATCTGAATCATTCTTACCATCTACCCATTTCTGTCAAGAGACCTGGCCTACATAAAAGCAATTTCATATTCTTGTGGAAACATGAAATCTTCCCATACTTCCAACTGCTGTCTTCATTTTATGAGCCCTTCTTTCAGCTACTGATGTGTCCATAGCCAACTAAGAATTTAAACAATTCAGCAGGGCTTCTGGCCTTTAATTTATTTTTCTTTACAACTAGAGAATAAGCATTTGGATTTCCTGAACAACTTGTAATAAAAGCAGATTCTGCTCCCACAATATGCTGTTTTATTATCCATCAGTGCAGATTTCCTGGTGCTAACAACAGGCTCTGTCATGGAGAAGATGACAGTGGTCATCAACATGCTTGTCTTGATTTCTGTAACAAGTAAGTCAAACTCCATATAATTGGTATCCAGACAGTGTTTTGTTACTATCAAAGGGCAGAAGATGACTAAAACTGAATGTGTTTCCTAAGACAATGTGCTTCCTATATACTGATTCATATGATGGTATATATTTTAGAACACGGTTTTCTTCCAGAATGGTGCAGCCTATTGGAATAGTCATCTCCAGATAAACTCAACAACTTCTTCTAAACCATCTGGATCTTTCTCAGAGAATTCCACTATTGTAGACCAAATCAGCATACACACAAGTTTAGACTGACTCCAGTTATAAGGAAACAATAAAGTTACTTTCCAAAAAATGCTGATACAATAGCTCCTTGTCAGTGCTCATAATATTGGTTACCTGTAATCTGGCATGTATAAATTTTTCCTGCATGTTATGACAGGAGGATAAATAATATCCCGTATGTTGCTTTCATGCCCTTGCTATACTATTGTACTCCATTGCTATTTCTATTAACTATCATTTATGACAGTGATTAACAAAATTCTGACTGCATCTTCAGCTTCTGTAACTGTATCACTTTGTGGAATATGCGGTAATTTTAAAGCCATGAGTACACTGTTCTTTTCAGATTACTACTATTACACAAAATCAGAAAAAAAGGCTAACTTTCTAACATTCAAAAAACAGTAGCAAACTCCTCTGCTGTGAAGGAAAGCCTACCCAGTCCTTGTTTCATTTTCCAATTCATGTATCTCAAAAAAAACCAACCCCAAAGCTCTTCTATGAAATCTGGCTGGACTTTTTCCTAGTGAAAAGACACACAGCATCCCAAGACCAGATAACTCTCACCTGACTTATTGAGGTGCTGAACAACAACCACAGATAATCCTGACCTACACAACCAACTTTAGGCTGTAAATTTTTACTGCTAATGTGTAAGTTACACATTTGCTACTATGCAATTTTAAATAACTAAAATTCCATTCAGTTCCACTTAGAGAATATTCAGAGGTGTTTATCTCCAGGACCATGAAGTGTTGTCAAAAGGAAATGGTTGAGAGCAATATATCTGCCTGATGCAATTACATATTCCATTTACTTTTCCTCTTTTTTTTTTTTTTTTTTTTTTTTTTTTGTGGTAGAAAGAGAAATGGGTAAATTGCAAAAGTGATGAAAAACTAAAATAAACAAATATCTAAGAATTGTGTAGATAAAATAATGGGCATCGTTAAAAAACTATTCTTAATAGATCAAATAAATCTCACATCTTTCAAAAATCATAAACAGCTTTGTCACTGGACATTTCAGTTTAGCTAAACTGCTTGACTTAGCTAAAAAAATGTCCAGTGCCTTTGAAAAAAAAAGTTGAAACCAAGTCCATTATTCTTCCTACACTGCAGTGAAATATGTGAATTAGGTTACATATAGAAAGACAGGCTTTAATTTTTTGGTGGATTTCACTTTTCAGTTACGCAACACTTACTAAATTCTGAAAAACCACTTCTGGTTAAAAGGTAAATGCTGTGTTGCTACAGTTTTATCTTAATGGTATTTTGACCCTCCATCCTACTTTGAATACCTACTATCTCTTGTAAAAGACCCCCCCATTTTCACATATGTAGCAGTTAACTTAAACACACACACCTACACACTAACAGTAATAAAAGAAGTACAATGAAAATGTTATTAAGTGTGACAATACTGCATTTTTGTTTCAAATAATGCCAATCCTTGAAAGTTTGCTAGTTTTTCTAAACAAATCAAAGGTTACCTCTGCATTTAAGTTGTCTGCAAGGCTTTCAAGAAACTGGCTTTCAATTGGGTTCTGCTGTGTAAGAAGAGTCAGGTAATGACTGAGTTTATCATGAGTTGTTATAATGATGCCTTCTCCGAATTTGTCAAACTGAGGCCGTCCAGCTCGACCAAATATCTGCATGACATCTAAAATTCCAAGGTCAACAAAGGAGCCTCTTTTTGCAGCATATATTTGTGTTCCCTGGTTGAGGAAAAGTTAATAAAAATTAACATAAATACACACGAATATAATCCTGATGAGCTGAATACTGAAATTAGGCAAATATAGCATGATTTCAGAAGTGTACTTTAACTAATCCTTTCATAATCTTTGATATATTTAAGTCTTTACTATACAAACTAAACTCCCACTGGAGAGAATCAGTTTAATGAGATATAAATAACATTTCAAGTCAATCAGATATTTCCCCTCCAGGCCCAAAATTCACAAGAGATCTCGCTATCCATACTTTACAGGTTTCTTTCGAGACAGATAACCCCTTGCAGAGCAGGGAAGCTCTTACCTTAATAACAACAGCATGAGCAGGCAGATTGACACCCCAAGCAAGTGTAGCTGTACAAACCAAGACTTTGATATGTCCACTAGAAAACAAGTTCTCAACCAAACTTCTGTCTTGCCGCAGCATTCCTGCATGATGAATGCTAAATCCATCTGGAAACAGCTCACGTAGCTGCTTATTTCTGGATCTCTGTACCTACAATGGACAAGAATCACAATTAAATTCACTTCTAATTACTGCACAAGAATTATTGCATTAAAAAAATACAGGGAAAAGAGCTGAATATTATCCTGAGTCATAAGAAAGAAACTATTTCTATTAAGATTGGGTATGATTAAGATTTCTGTTAAGCAGGGTATGAGGTCTGAGAGCATTATTTCTGTGTGCTGGCTTTATCATGCTTCATCTAGAGTGAACACTGACTCTAAATTAGGAAAAACTAATATACTTCCCTAATTTGCCACAAACACTTCTGATTTTCTGCCTCTTTCAGATTCCTACCTGCTGCACTAACTGCCTTCCAAAATCAATTTCTGCTAAATATCACACTGAAAGCGTTGTGGCAATGATGATTCTAATCTTTCTCTAAACCAGATTTTCTTTATCCACAGAGAATCTCTACTTTTCCATAAATCACATGAAGGTTAAATAGTATTTGACTACTGACATCACTGCAAATACATCACTGTATTTTCAGCCGTGCACATTATAGTGAATTAATTCTAGATAAAATCAGATTATTATTGTTGTCATTGTTGATGTTGTTATATCTTCACATTTACCATTTCCTGACACACAGCCACCGAAAAGTTGATTTATGGGATACAGAGTGGGTAAAGCAAAGCAAAACATGGTTCACAGTACTGGCAAACTGCCAAATGTGAACAACCTCTGCAAACACAGAAATAAATAGAGAGATGGGAATGCAATTATAAAAGGAGGACATGAAAAGAAAAATATTGTAGGAAAAACACATTTCTCAGTTTCTCAATTATCCAGCTTCTCAATATCTGATCTTTCCTGCTTTAGTAGTAATTATTTACTATTCATTTAAAGGAAATCAAACTCAGATTTTAAACTACACACGACTTTTTGGCAAATTTAATTAACTGCTGTAGTGCTTAAAAATGAATAAATGATAAATTGGTAAAGTGGCCCTGCAGTACATGGAGCTTATTCTTCATGATATAACAAATGGAAACAAATATTTCACAAAGAGAACAGATGCACCAAGGTTTGCATTTATTGAATTCAACAACAAAATTCACAGAAGGTTGTGGAAAATTCACTTCAGCTGCATACCTAACTGTGACACAGAAATTTGGATTGATCTTGATTAGATCTGGAACTTGATGTAAGCATTTAACTATGAATTAGCTCTTTTCTTAAATAAGTGATTAAAAAACCATAAAAAAATTTATTTTTAGTACAACTTCTTGTATTGGTGTCACATGTCTCTTTTATGTGTATTAAAGTACCAACTTTTCAAAAATCACAGTTATTCAATATAAAAAAGTTACACTTTAAGTATTATAATCTTAGCTTAAAAAGCAGAATCTTGCTCTGAAATCCTCACAATTTAAAAATTGCATACCTTTGTTTGTAACTTGATTGTTTATGCTGTTTAATATATTGAAAAACAGGGTAATATACAAATGGAAAGCTAAGAATAGTAGAATTGTGTACTACATATAGAGGAAAACTATTTGTTTATGGGTTTAGGAAGTACAATTTCCTCAGTTTAAGATAAAGGAACTTGTGAATACAGTAAAAAGAGACAGGAAGGAGAATGGTTTGTGACAGAAAATGTATAAAGATATGGCAATTCTAGTCTCATTGTAATTCAATACTTACAAGCTTAAACTTAATCAACTGTTCAAAAATACATAGGTACACTTACATGTGTCCATCCTGCTGCATTTAGGAAGAATAAAAATCTAGTTCTAAAATCTACCACACATTCTGAAACAACATCTTTGTAATATTTAATATGTACAGGTTCATTTATTGAATCTGTGAAGTGCTAGACTTCCAGGTGACACAGCTAACAGGTTAGAAATATATTAATTTTTTCCCAAGACAGAAGATGATGAACTTTTCTAAATGAAAAAAAATCACAGCTCACTTTTGACATAGGAAAAAACCAAATGCTGAGGAAATAAAATTCCTATTTATTCTGGATGATTCTGCTAGCTGCTCAGAAATTGAATTAATTTTCTTCCCATAAATTTGTGTTCACTTTAGACTACAAAGATACAAGGCAAGTTAGTTCAAGAACAATGATATACTCCAATTTTAAAAAGTTCACTTGAGAAAATAAAATAAAAAAAACAATTCCCATAAGTCAGTGATGCCTTGAAAAACTGCTCACACAACGTATCATTTAATGGCAGTATATCTGCTTTTAAACAAACCTTTAAACCACTTGTGATAACGAAGTGAATAGCTATTGTATTTAATCTGGATTTTAACGGTTACAGAGACAACAAAACCGAGAACTACTAAATAAAGGAAGTGAAACTATAAAAAGTTATATTGCTTCCACCTTGTTCTATTACTGAATAAAACTAAGAGGTTTTGCTTAAAATTTATACAAAATGTTACTAAGTGCCTCAGGTGTATGGAGAAGTTGTTATTACGAGGCATAGCACAGGTCTCCTGATTAGAATCGATTTTCTTTCCCCTCCCTTATTGCTCAAGAGGGCTGTAGATTTATGACCTTTGCTTACATGTGTGTGTGCATCTAAAACAGTATGTGTTAAATAAATTCCCAGTTTAGCTTGCTGCCACCTATATTTCTCCTTTAAGTGTCTTGAATTTCATGCAATTCTTGATTAAGACACATTAAACATGTCACAATTAGACACAGAAAAATGTCCTGCTTAATTTTAATGAGAAATGATGCATAAATAGCAGGAGGAAAAAATTTCAACTTTTCTACTAAAGATTTATGAAAGGTAAAACTCTTCCTTACCATTTTCATTAATCTGGTATCACAGAGGTATCATCATTCATAACAATTATAAGGTGCACACTTTGAAATACTCATACAGTGAACCAAAGAATGAAATTTTTAATGGGCCTATAGATACCTTTTTTCTTATTTTATATAAAAGAAGGTAAAAAAGAGCAATAAAGCTTGATCGTGAATAGCAGCTGCCAATAGATTGCTTCTTGATAAATAAAACATGAATTTATGTTTTGTTTTTTTTTAACCTCCAACTGGGCGTTAAATTGTCCTCATCTAGAACAAACAAAGTAGATCATCACTTCTTGCTATGATAATTTTTTTTCTTTCTGTAGATTACTCACTTTTTTAACTCACTTGTCTTTTATGCTTGCTTATTTTAAGATATTGCTTGAAATTCTGATTTTTGGTGTTTTTTCCCACTAATAATGCAGTTTTTGACTTGTGTATTTTCTTTCAATAACAAAAATGGCACAGGCTATTCTAGCATTTTTCTCACGATCTCCTTACTATAGCAAACTTCATGCTCATGACCATATGACTCAATCATTGTAATTTCCTTTCTGTGGAGTTCACTATAGGGCAGCACTTGCAGTTTGTTCAGAATGCACCATTATATTTGTTCACTGGTTTGAGCAATTCTGAGCAATTTATTCCCATCCTCCATTCTCTGCACTCTCCTGACACCCTGCAAAGTAGCAGCTCATAATTTTGAGGCCTCATTAGCCTCACTTGATGAGTGTTGGAGCTCAGATAGCACAGACATCACAGACACCTACACCAAACAAAGTAAGGAATCTTTTGCTGCAGCCTTCAATGAACAGCAGTTATAATTAGTGCTATTACTGTGTGATGAATACAGTTCAAGTATATCCAAGTAACTATTTTGTAACTTTGCTCAAGACATCCAAAAATGTAATTTGTAGGCTGACCTAAATGGTTTTAAGTCTCAACAAGACAAAAGCCTCCTCTGCCTCATTCATATTACTAAAACTGCTGAATCTGCTCTGCCTGGCTCATTTTAAGAATACTGACTGTCTTTCAAACTTTATGAGATCAGGGTAGGATGGAAAAAGTGTCCCTCTACTCCAGAATTAAAGGTCAGCTGACAGAAGCAGAATGAAAAAAGCAAAGTTGAAGAGTCCATCCATGGGCTTATTCCTGTTCCATAAATATAAAAGAACACACTATGAGAGAAACAGAAAGAAGTGATCAAGGGATTGCATGATCATTCACCATTTTTGATCTTCAGAATTTACTACATTCACATTGCACACTAATTTACCTATATATGTAAAAGTTTTATTCTTTTATTTTCAGCTTCTGTTTCAAAGGGGAGAGATTAAGACTTGGATGGTGTAAATAAAACCATAAGAGGTTTTCTTTCAAAATATGAGTTCAAAACATAGTCAATTTTTGTTACAGGGTAAAAATAAGAGACTCCTTTATATGCAGTTAGAGAACTACATGAAACCTAGAGAAAATACTAACCCATGGAAGGTAAGCAGTAACATTATCTGACAGTTTATGGTAACAATCACGTGGAGAAATACAGATTTGAGTCTAAAGGGAGAAAAAAGATATGCATTTGAGGTACAATGATTTTACTTGAGGACTGTCTTTTTATGAATTAGAACGGTTATTTGTATTATTCCACTTGACTGTCTGCATGATAATTAAGCTATCAGCAGCTGTTTCTAGGACAAGGATAAAGCAGCATTTTGGGGGGTAGCAGTAAGATTACTTTCCTGGGAACAGAGGCATTAGCTTCACTGACTGCTCACCCTGCAGTTGGATCCTGTGAAGAACCCAAAAACCATTGAGAGCTCTCCTCACTAAGATGACACACATGACCTAGCAGATAATTTCTGGAGGGATGAAGGCTGCCCAATATGCTATTCTACTTAATGAGGGTGCATGCTCATTCTCCACATCTTCACTTTTTTCATGTATCTAACTATTCACTTTGTATAATTATCCTGAAGCAGCATCTCTGTTCAACACTTACTCTTTTACTGGGATATAATTAGTTGGTACCTGGCAAGACATTATTTGAAGATGGTAATTCTAACAAACAAATGTGAATCAGTTTGAATTTCTCCTGAAAGAGTCAATAATCTAATTGTCTCCTTCTGGTGATTTAAGTTCACTGTATTAAAGTTAGAAGTTTTTAAACCTATGCGTTACTGTCTGATCAATTTACTGATATCACCTCAGTTAGTTCTGTAAAGTGCTTTAAAAACACTCCTGAAGGAGAAAGAAAGGAGAGTAGTGGGACTGGTCCAATCAGAACAGTTTTAAAAAATTCCTAAAAATTATACTTTGATTCTCTTTTTGATTCACAAAGGAAGGAGGTGTAAGGCAGAATTTCTGGCACATTTTTTTTCTACTGCCCTGGCCTTACCACTGATCCTAACTTATTTATTGCAACAGGTTGTGTTTCATCCCGTTGGTACCTTAGGGAGTGATGACTACCAGTTAAAGAAGGGATTGGCATGGTGTCCAGAATTGTCTTGCTTTTTTTCAGTGTGTTCTTTTTACAGTACAGCAGCCCTGTCTTTTTTTCCACTGGAAAAGTTACATGGTACATAGAGAATGAATTATTCCATGGGAAAAGGAGGAACAGCCTTCAGATTTAAAAATTGAGCAAGAGGTAAATGTTTAATGTGAGCTTTGATTCCCCAGGTCTATAATCTATAATGCATTAGATAGAAGTGTTTACAGACCTTACTGATCAGAGAAGCTAAGGAAATGTAGTATAATGTTTAAAATGTTGCATTTTTGAGCCAGCCAGACAAGTCAAGAATTAAAGAAATGTGGATGCAAGTCTGACCATGCCCAGATGATGGATCTGCAACAAGTCGCTGAAGATGTAGGCATAGTTTCCAATAACCTCACTTATTGCCTAGCAAAAAATGCCTATAAAGCAAAAAAGGGAAGTATTTGTATAGATAATACACTACCTCAACCTGAGCCAGAATTTTATAACATGGACCAAGGTAACCTAACATTTTACTTCAAGCCAGACCGCAGTGCCTGTCTTAAAAGTGAATAAATTACTGATACTCAGATAAAAGGGTTTAAGAACTTAGATTGAAAAATAATTCCAGCAGTAGGTTTAGACAGAAGGGAAATGTTCATTATAATCACCCAGTTTAAGCACAACCTCTCAGTGAAAATAACAGTATTTTTTCATATACTGTACAATGATAAGAATATTTCTCTTATTTATAGAAAGTGATATAGAAATTATACAGAGAAATTTTTGTGCTGCTTCAGTATGCTGAAAATCTGGACTTCCCCAGATCTGTGACACTAATCTGTGACTAAATAATATCCAATCTTATTAAGACAAGTGTCCAAACAGTTTAATAACAACATGAAAATGCACATCAATTAAGATTGAATTAATTGTGTAACATCACAATTTTAAATTGCATGCAAAATCATTTCAATCATAGTCAAAATCTTTCTCATCCATTTAGAATTCAACCACTCTCATTCTGGGAACAGATGTATGAAACTTGTAAAATACAGCAAAGTATCTATTTGTCTCCAGCTTCTGAGACAGTAAGTCCTGTTGTCATATTTGTTAACCACTTGGAGTACACAGCTGAAAAGAACACCAATCTTGGTCTGTTTTGCTGACAGCAGAAATTTTCAGTATGGTGTTATAAAACTCTGTGGTAGGGAAGATACATAGCATGGAAAGAAACTGATAGAGAGTTTGATGACATGCAAGGATGAATTTTTACTGGTTTCACTTTGAATACTGACAACCTCTGGAGACCTAGTGAAACCTTTTGTTGCTGTGCTTAACTGTGCAAAGATTTCAATATTTCTGCCTCAATAGGAAAGTGATACTGCATGGTGTCTACACAAATATTTGTTATATTTGAGAACACATCTTTTGCTTTGTTATACTCAAAATTGCCACTCTGCTGAGCCATGACAAGACTGAATTTATTTTTAGCGAGAAACAGAGCAGAAAGTCTTTTAAAGTTCTTTCCAATACTTCTGCACCTGACTTAATACATATCATAACTATTTTTACTGCAACTCCTCCTCTCAAAGGCTATACTTACTGAGACAGTATTAACCCTGCAAGAAAAATATTTTGTGAACATTAAGCATATTTCTCATTTCATAATTAAACCACAAATATCCACTAAACTTCACAGTTATACAAAGACTGAGGATTCTCCAGAAGAATGGATTTTTTCTCACAATTCTTACAGGTAATGTGAAATGTGCAGTATGAATGAACAGTTTACATGGTTTTCAAACAGTTGTAGACTGGCATCATTCTGCATGACCATGAAAAGCTGAACCTTATCTTAAACCAGGAAAGTAATTTTTAGAGAGATGAACACTATTAAGCTATGAAGACATGAGAGAAAAAAACCCAGCAGTCAGTAAAAGTGACAGAAATTTCTAAACTAAAAAACTCACAATTATATTTGCCACTAATTAACTAACTTGAACTATGTAACTTGAACTTTAACAAGAAAAAAAAAATAAACAAGAAACAAACTGGAACATCAGACCATCTGCAGCACTGTAAACCCAAGATTTTTTCACTGATACCAGGGTAGTATGAAAACCCATAAGAAAATCCATGATGTAACTAGCATCACTTAAAGGTTTTGCTGTATTGGTAGGCTAATATTAAACAAGTCTCAGAACTAAAGACATTTTATTCCTCCTGTGCCTTGGCTATTACAGAAGAATTTCAGGGATTCCTTAGTAACCTTTGTAGTTCAGGGCTGCTCAATGTTAAATCTCAAAAGACAAGCAGTTTTCAGAACTCTCTAAAGGATATGAAGGATCACACATGTTCATGTATTTTGATATTGCAATGTTTATACAGTAACAGCTGATTAATTATATTAAGTAGTAATCACTTAGTTTATTTGATATAGAATTAACAAACAAAAAAAATCTATTAAGAAACTAATAGACCTTTAAGGGGTGAGACCAGTAAAACCTAATTTCCTATGAATCTTATATTCCTTGTGCCTCTGGCCCAACTCAAATGCTTGCTCCATCTGGTTTCCCTAACTTCATCTCTTCCAGAATTATTTCACTGCATTACCGTCTCATAAACTTTTCCACTGCACCCTAGGGACAAAAAAATACATCTTTTAAATGGCATTTATAAGGCTTATGCTGATTTTCAACACAGCCATCCAGTTATTACTAGCACCTTACCAACTATGTTGTCAACTTTTTGCTAGTTTTATTCCAAATTACTTGCAGCCTACTCCCAAGTTCTGCAAATTCAGTGCACAACTGTGAAGAGTGGGGACTATTCAACACCATTCAAAACCAGTTTTAAAGGTAACATGGTGTCTTTACGCATCTGAAAGGGCACAAAAACGACACCTAATAAGTGACAGAACAAAAAAGGTTTCTATTACTATGCTCTTATGGCCAGCAGCCTTGGGAATTTGGAACCAGTTTGTCAGGTAAACTAAGGCAGCTATATTAGGCTTACTACCAGAAGAAACCAGCAGATACAAGAAACAAGCACCTCGAAACAGCTTAATTTTACCTCCAGATCCTGTTCAAATGCAAGGTATTTTCTCACAGATCTCTGCTAAATTACAAGATCCCTTGTAGTTTCAAATCTACTGAAAAAAATCAGTTTTAACTCTCCACTCTTAAAAAAAATTCCTCCCCCCAAATTCAGCCCTTATAGTACCAATGTTTTGTTACTTGCTAACATATTGTTTGATACTTCATGAAGCCTGCAAGATAATTGCTTTGTAAAGTTTAGAAATCACACATTATATTTATGTGTAATTAAATATGGCTTTGAAAGACTGTTTTCTACATCTACAGTTCTTTAAGCATTCACATAACTTAGCACGTATACCTCCCACCCAAGGTTGATATTTTGAGCAAAGGAATACTTCATTTTCCTGGTCAAGTAATTTTTATAACATATTTACAGAGATTTGAGGAAAAAAAAATACTGCATTGATGCTAATTTATCCATCTGCCTTGGGATTTATAAACAAGATTAGAAACCCTCTGCAAAACTGAGGAGCTTGCTGTTGTTAAACTATTGTAATTCATATGCTGTTATTTTAAAGCAGGATATACAGTTTCTTCATCAAGAAAACTTTAATTGTCTTACATAGCAGGTAAATCTCAGGGGAAATATAAGAAAATATCTCACATATGAAACACACCATGGAGACCAAATTATCTGGAATGGGGAGAGGTAAGGAGATTGTTACTTTCTCACTTAACACAGTACACAGCAGCACAGAACAGGTGAGAGGAGAGCTGCTGTGCTGATTGCTTGCACAGTCCCTCTCCAACCCTCATTAATTTCAATTTTTCACACTCTGTTTACTTATCTTGCATACATTAGTGCTAATGACTGCTCAAAAGTGTCAGATGCCACACTATGAGCTTAATTTTCTTTAATATTTTCATTATATTAACATTCTTCTGTACAATCAGTAGTCGTATCTGTTAAAATCATTACATCCTTCACGCATTTAGTCCCCTTAAAAGAGCTTTTCATTTCACAACTCTACCCTCTTTTAAGAGCCTGTGAGAGGCTGAAATATTAAGGGTTAGTGATTCAAAGCAACTGGCCATTTGTGGAGCTGGCAGGGTGTTTTGCTCCAGCCAGGTTTGCATCCCTGCTTTACCAACGAAGGGCAGGAGCGTTTTTAAATGTGTGGTGGTGAAACCTCTAATCCCCATAAGGCAAACAGTAAATAATGACAACCCTTGCCTTAGTGTTGTGTACATATTTATAAGTACATATATTAGTCCATACAATTTATCACTTGAAGTAATAACATCTTAGAAAAGAGTATATTTTTATTCTTTTAAGTAGAAAAAAATAACTGAGGCTGAAGTAAAAACACATAAAAATAAAAAAGTGATTTTCTTACTTTAAGACTGAAAGCTAATGCTATCTACGTAAAATAGTTCTATAACTATCACTGCAAACACATTCAAAACTTATCAGTAGCTCTCCCAGATAAACACAACCCCTTGATCTGTACAGAACTGAACCACACACCATGGTTGGGTGCCAAGGCAAATATCATGTTTGCAGCATTATGTAACACATGCACACTACAGGGTTATCACCAGGATATCAGCCTTCAGTGGTTTCACGATGGTAATACTGAATTATGAATTAAAATCAGAATAAAAGGAGTGAAGAATCTTTGACTCTTGCACTCTGAACAAACTTTTAATTAGAATCAGTGTGACACATAGTTTTAGAACTTTTAGTTGCACTTGATTTTCTCATTTTGCACTTTGAAAACTTACATAAAATATGCTATACTGTATATAAAATGAAAGTAAACAACAAAATGTATAAGCAATAATATAAAATACAGAGTCAGAGAGGATGAAGAAGACCTCCAAGATCATCAAGTAATCTTTCCACCTAATGCCACCATGACCACTAAACCACACTGTGAAGTGCCACATCCAATTCTTTTTTCAATAATTCCAGGGATGGTAAGAGCACCATTTCTCTGGGCAGCCTGTTCCAATGCTTCACAAACTTTTTGGTGAGGAAATTTTTCTGCACATCCAACCTGAACCTCCTAAGGTGCAATTTGTGGCCATTTTCCCTTGTCCTGTCACTGGTTGCCTGGGAGGAGAGGCTGACTTTCAGCTAGCCCCAACCTCCTTTCAGGAGTATTGAGGAATAATGTCTCCCCAAGCCTCCATCTCTCCAGACTGAACAACCCCAGCTCCCTCAGCTGCTCCTTATAGGACTTGTGCTCCAAACCCCTCATCAAGTCTGCTGCCCTTCTCCGGACTCACTCCAGCACCTCAATGTCCTTCCTGTAACGAGGGGCCCAAAACTGAACACAGGATCTGAGATGTGGCCACACCAGTGCCAAGTACAGGGATTCTGCCCTGGTTCTGCTGGCTACACTATTGCTGATACAGGGCACCTGGGCACACTGCAGGCTCATATTCACACTGCAAAGCAAAGCTAGATATCGTATCATATCATATCGTATCACATCGTATCACATCATATCATGATACGATATCATATCATGTCATCACTTATCTTCAGGAATTGGTTTACATATCTAAGAATATTTTACTTCGTGAATTCCAGTCCAAATGTAAGAAGTTATTCAACAAAGGTACCTTCTGTTAATTTTAAGTTTGGATATCAGCTTTTTTTTTTAAATTGATATTGGAGCTCCATATATGAAATTGCCAATTCCCTTGTCAAATTTTACATAGAACGAAAAGAGAGGGACTCTGCTTACCTGTAACACTGGTTTTATCTCTGCTAACCCCAGTGACCACTTGCTAGAGGGAAACCTACTGAGCCTGTTTTCTATAATATTATCAATCTTTCTGATAACCTATAGAAATGGACTGATAACTTATAATTCTTGGCACAGCCTTTTAATTCTTGAGATCAACTGAGAACATACTCCCTACTCTATTTCTTCTTTGAGAAGACATCATTCAAGAAGTTAGTTCATCATACTTATTTAATTTGCAGGCAGCTAGTACAGAAGTTAAGAGGGCTGGCTAATGCTGTCTGGTGCAGAGAAATATCTCTATGCAAAAGCTAAATAACTGTGTGACCATTTGAGACAGGCCACTTGACATCAGCTTGATATGGCAGGGTTCAGTTTGAGATGCGAACTCTGCAGATGTCTACACAGAGATCTGCACATCTGCAGGAGGAGTCTGAGCACCCTGCCCAGTCAGTGGGAATCAGGCAGTAGAACCTGTGCAGTGTTTCTGTTCTCCCCCATGTCTGCTCGTGGATGAACTCAAGCATCCTCTTGGCTCCACTGCCTGAAGTGCACTGAACTCCATCAACCACAACAGCAGCTCAGACACATCACACATTTGTAGTTACCATGTGCAGTCTCCTAAAAGCTGTGTGCTGTAATTTTAGCCAGAAAAGCACTCGATGTTTCAAATTTAGACTAATGAACAAGAATTATCCTGGAAAGAATAAAAGACAAATTAGACCCTCAAATAACTTTCCATTGCAACAAATTTCTATTGTAACTGACTCAGGTGGCATTTTCCCAACAGTCCCAGATGGCACATATCACTAATAGCTCTTAATTATCATTCAGTATTCCAAATAAATTGGAACTTGAATTATCTGCCTTCACACTAATCTCTGCTTATTCTGATACTCACACATTAAAATTAATCAGAGCATCCTACGTTTTAAATGTTGAACATAACATAACTAAGGAACATCATAGTAAAAATAGGACTGGAGACTTTACATTCTTTCTATTGATGACAATGGCAACTTAATCACTATTTATCACAAACTCACTTCAGACTTGTTAGAACCCCCAATGCAACCCCCAAATTACATTTCTACAGCCTTTCCTTTGTGATGGACAAATAGATGCATAAATTCACAGTCTGGCATCCCCAGACTCAGTATAGGTCATAGTGCTACTTGAAGTATGACAAAACCCAGTTTTTCTCCATGTGACAAAGCAGGTAAGAACATACTCCAACTGAAATGCCCCCAAATTGTGGTCAGACAAATAATGGGATTAAATGCCTAGTTAATCTCAATTTTCCCTAAGAAGAAAAAGGATAAGAGATGTTAAGTGTTTTCTTTAATCTGTGCAATTTTCTACGGCTATTGGTTTAATTTTTAGTTTGAGAGTAAAATTCCAGAGTTGTTTACATTTGTTAAAATGAGTTGACTGTGAAATCTCAAAGTCGTCTGAAATTCCTGAGTATAAGTTCAGTCATAGGGGAAATGAGATTTCCCTTAATACCAGAAGTAAATATAAACTTTATAAGGAATTTCACTCCTACCACCCACCCCCCAAAATCCCCAAAGAAAATGCTTTCTAGGGTATTTGCCCTCTTTCAACCTCCACCATTAAACACAGTATATACTTCATACTACAGAACAGAAAACTGAACTCAACAAAGTCTAGATTATGGCTTTAACTGATGAACTCCCATATTTACATCAGCCCCTTTACAGTCACAAAAAAGCTGACATTTCTCGCTCAGAAAAAGACAGAAACTCATAAAGCCATTTGGCAAATCTGTGTTAAAATGTAATCAATTAATCCTCTTGCATTTTCTCCAACTAATCCCTGTCCTGATGCCCAAAGTTAATCTCATACATATATTTTATAAGGGTAAATACAAATTTGAAAGATACAGATATTGATTTTTCCAATTTACTGTTTAGTGTTATTTTGGTAATCAAAACAATGACTAAAAGACATAGAGAAATAAATGCTTAAAACTGTCAATTTTTTAAACTTTCTAAAATATGCATTGTTCAAGAAATTCTATATCTTTTAAGAAAAAGTGAATGCAGTCTATATTATATTACTACACATAAATATGTATATGTATTATAAAAGTACATTATGCATTATAATTATTACACTATTATACCTTATCTGTCCTGCATTTTATAATATCATCTGTTAATGGATGTAAGGTGAGAAAAAGGAAAGAGTAAAGAAGTGAGTAAGAAAAAAATTATCTTAGAAATTTCATACAAATGTAAAGAACTCATCTTTCAGGTCAAGAAGAGAGCTGCACTTCAGGCAAATGCCTGGATGTCAAATGTATTTTAATTCTCAGTCATCAAAATGCTCAGAAGTGAAACAAGGATCAAGGGCCTTTACTGACCATAAAATCAGAGTCATTTATGTGCATTAAAAGGTAGGGCCACAGGGTGGCTCTCAATACTCAGGATTGGAAACCATGACTCGAAAAATGAAATAAAAATCTCAATTTGCGTTGTTTTCTTAAAACTGTAACTGATACGCTTCACCTCCCTTATTTTAGGACACATTTATTTCCATGCTAGGAAAATACTTTGAAGATATTTTAAATTCTAACAAAGAGGTTTCTAGGCTCAAGCGATGACAGCATCATTTTCTTGTAGTCAATTATTTCTCCCCAAACCGAAGCCTTTTTGATAGTTGGAATTCATATACACGTAACTGAAATAACCTTATATACTGCTTTTGATTAAATTAGTTCTCAACTATTTACCAATACTAGTTCTATATCATGATGAAAACTATGAAGCTTCTACCTAGGACAAGAATTTGTACATGGTCAGCATTTTATAGAGCTTGTTTTTTTCTGATATGCTCTAGCTATATTTTTTAGGCTGTTAACTCTCACTTTATTTTTCATTTTACAGGCTTATTAATAGTTGTAGGTTTTTCTGGCAATCTTTCACCCTTAAATTTCAGATTTTCACACTTGTGAGGAAAACAGACATTGAATGAACACAGATATTTTCACAACAAAATTAAAGAAATTGGAACAGGTAGGAAAAATTAACAAGTAGGGTTATGACTGCCAACTCAGTAAATCTGACAGTACTCAGTAAACATAGGATGTTGAACAAAAGAACTGTAGACTTGTATAGCACTTTGAAAAGTACAGGAGTCTCTCAGGACAATTGTCTTGGATGTTTTCCTTAGACAAGAGATCTCGGTGGTTCCTTCAAGGAATATGCCCCCTCAGAGGAACAAAACCTAAGGGAATACCTGAAAATAACTATTTCAGCTGTTTTGTAACTACAGGCCAATGGAGGAAGAAACTGGGTACATTTTCAATGTTACAAACACTTTTTAACTAAGCCATAACAATCGAACAAAAGCCCAGAAAATAATTTCTGAGTGTAAAGGATCTTTAAAAGAATTATAAGCAATACTGGTGTATCTTTATAAGTGTTTTAAATCCCTGATTCGCTGGCACAAATTTGCATTTTCTTATTGCTTTCAGCTCCAGAAGCTTGCAGAACATCCACATCTGCAAAAAGTTAAACACTGTGCTGTGTTTTCTCTATGAAACACTATTTCGTGCTGTATTAAGTTGTGTCCTCAGGGCTTACTCCAAAGCCAACAGCCTATTTTCCATTAGTTTTAGTATGTTTTCCAATGAGATCCTTCAACTGTAAACCAGACAGGACTGTGTTCAATTATTCAGCAATACTACAGTTTAAATGAAAGCAGGGAAATACAATATTAACAGTTTCAAACACTTCAGATTTGTGATTGTTGTCCTTGATAAACATACAGAGCACAATACTTGGAAAAAGCGATCACCAGAATCAAAGACTTTGCCCTAGGATTCTACATTTGATTACAAAATTCATGCATATCAAAGCCAGAGGTATCCTCACAGAAAGAAAATGTGCAGCATTTTTTGTCCTTGATGCAAAGGCCTTTGATTCCCCAGCTTTTATTATTATTATTACACAGAGTTTTGAAAGGCTTTTGCAATGCTTTTGGTACTCCAAATTCAAGAACCTCAGGGCTTGCCCTCCCGTACCAGGTTTTTAGCATTTTGTCAGCAGTTCTCAGTATTTTAGAACTTCCAAATGTGCAAGTCACAGTTTTTGTCTTAGAAAAAGAAAAAAAGACAGGGAGGAATCCTTAGCACATTAATTACTACCTAGAGGTCATAACCTTAAACACAGCAATAATGACAGCAAATTCAAGTTTCATCTCATAGCGTTAGCACTCACAGATCATACAACATTCCCAACAGAAAAAAAACCAGATCCTCCAAGTAGTTAGCAGAAATCAACATGGCTTCTTAAAAAATGCTGGTCAAGATCTTTATTCAAATAGATAAGATCTTACATTTCCTTATTTGTGTAAAAAAACCACTTTAAGTGAAAACTGAGCAGCAATCAGCAAACATCGCCCCTCAAAGAACCAAGATGCTGCAAGTTCTTCTGGTCACAAGTATTTTGCTGGTGTGCAGGGTGGATTATTGCAGGTCTTCTGAGTTCAGGCAATCAACAGCTGTACACATAACATCTTTCCCCAGGTAACAAGTATTTATTTTTCTTGTGTGAAACATATTTTTTGATTGTTACGGAAAAGTGTTTTGTTTTTTGTTTTTTTTTTTCCCAAACTTGGTTTTAGCCATGAAAACTTCATTTTGTTTTAGTCCTGTTGTATCTACTGGGAAACATGGACAATTTGCTTTTTTTCAGACCCCTTGCAAAGCTTCATCATAATCTTCTTGTATTTAGTGAATTTGCTGGCTGGCCTATGTTCACATCCATTTCAGTGACTCATATTTTCACAGTTTCTGCCTTCTGTCACTGAAAAGACTCACCAGATGAGTTGTGCAAAAAATTTTGAATCCCTTCTGTAGTTTTCTTCCAGAGGCAGCAAACTGTTCACAATGCAGCTAAACTTACAGGCATATAACTACTTTCAATAATGCTTCAAACATGTTTCAATGTTCTAATGCTTCTCAAGTTCCAGAAACTTAAAGATTTTTCATTTTTTAGCTTTGCTGGCTAAAATTAATTACCTGCTTGCACTGCTATTGTTCAGAGATGAAGGTCTAATAGGTGGAATGGGGAATATTATTTTTTTTTTGAGAATTCATAGTTCACCACTGAAATTCACAAGTCTCCTAATAGTGCTGTCTTCCTATCTGCACTCTTCCAGCATCTTCTCGCAAACTATATATTTCCAAATCTGCCTTTCATAGTTTTAGCAATTTTATTTTCATTTCACAATACGCAGTAAGCTTAATTTTGTCAGCTACCAGTTTAGCTTGTGTATACTCTACACTTGTCAAAAACATGATGCTGTTAGTCTAGTTCCAATTAGCATAATACATAATTTCTAGTTCTAGTTTTTTTTACTCAAATAAGCCAAAAATTACAACATGGTACATATAGAAAGACATATCCAAATGCATATTTATATGATGTTCATTCAAAAAATCTCAGTTGTGGGATCAAAATACCAGCTTTCAGATCTTTATGTTTTTTGGGAAATGCTCTATGATCAGTTTCTGTTGGTTTTGATGCAACAATAAAAAAGTTTCTGAAATAATTGTTTATGAGATTTGGTGACTTTAGGCAAAATTCTAACGCTACTTTGATAAAAGTGACATGAAATGGTATCTGTGCATTTTAAATAAAAAGTAACAGTTTGTGGCTCTATACAACAAAATGCTTTCCTCCAAGACAATGATTCCCAGCAAGCAGGGGTTCTTCTGATTCTTGTCTGACTTTTGAAATTCCAGTTCAAAGGATCTTAGGATGAATTCAAAACAACCAAGATAAAAGAAGGTACAACTAATCCTGCAAATACCAAGGCTTCCATAAAAGATATAAAAACCAGAGACTGACTATACATGCAATAAAAGACTACAGAAACAAATACGTGGCAATAAATATTTGGCAGTTCTCTAAAAATAAATCTCCATAACTTTCCAGAAGTATGCTTAATTACTTTTTAACTTTATTTTGTTTTCTCCAAAGCACCTCTGGCTCTCAGTATGTGGAATTATTGGAATGTGAATCCAATTGAAATCACTCCCTCTTTGTGTTTTCTTCTAATTACTCTTTCATTTAAAAGTCTTAAAAGTGTGTGCCCATTTTACTCATTATTTCCCAGTTCATCTTAATTAAATGTCATTGCCAGCTTCAGTGCAAAAACACTTTTGTCCAGTTCTGATCAACTCTATATCTTGTGCAAATAAACTAAAGGCATAGTTAAAAAGCCCAAAGAAATTTGCCTACACGATGGTAATTGGAGGAGTTGGAAGTAGAAAGTAGATGACAACTGAAATAGCCAACATACATGCCTAAATAATTCCATCAAAACATAATGAATCTAATATTTGAAAACCTTTATTATTTTGAAAATAAATGAAATCAAGACTATGAACTGAAATTTAATATTTCTCTGCATTTTTTCATAAAATCATATTTTCTAAATGAAAAATTGAACCAAACATCTACATGTTTGTACCTTGGTGAATATATGTACTTGGACTGATTCTAATCATGTTTTTAAAGAGAGAGTGTGAGATAGTTTCCAACTCAGTGATGTTTTCTGTCCACTTAGATGTTTATGGAAATGTATTTTTCAATTATAACGGGTCAAACTCTTATTTTTAAAAAAGCATAGTTCAAAGACATCCTATACATTCATTGTTTTGCAATATAAAAAAAATTACATGAATCCTCAGGGAGCAAAAGGGACATAGTCAGTTACAGTGATACTCTGAAGAAAAAACATCAAGTAATTCTAGAAGAAAGCACATATATTTATTCTACAGGATAACTGTGAACTACAGGTTTTGTTCTGAATTTTATTTCAGTAAAGACAACTACAAAGGGTGTTCTCTGATAGCCTGAATCTTTAAAGCAGTCACCATCCACTTAAAAAAAACAATACTCTGCATCCTTCACTTACAACCCTGAAGAGATTTACTTTGTGATAAACCTTTAAAAGTCAAGTGTGATGCTAGAAAAAAAAACCTAAAATTAAATACAATTCACTGGACCTTTCAGAATTTACTTTATTTACTGTAGAAGAAATCAAACACGTTTTCTAAAAGAATGTCAATCACTGAACAGCATCAAGCCTGGTGGAGGGCAATATAATCACCATGAAATACAAAGTATAACTGATCAACAAGCAGCACTGACTGTCAATGTACAATGGAGAAACCCTTCAAATTGTTATTAACTTTTCAATCATTACTCTTCATTACTAATAATTACTGTAGCTACACTTTTTCCTGACAAATGAATTTCTAAATAGATAGGATCTCTTTAAACACTATTTTCTAGTCAGCATATGATTTCCATACAAAGGTAGTAAAACTGCACATGATCAGACTCATTTGTCAGTATGGTTTGGTGCATCTTATACAGAAAAGGTGCCTGAAAATTGTTGTCTCCAGTCTTACTGTGAACATATCGCATAAGGTTACACAGTGCAAACTAGAACTAATTTGGCACATTTTGGAAAAGGAAGCAAGACCTAGGTGTCAGTAGTAAATTAAGGGTTGGGTTTTTTTCCCCCTCTAGAACAACCCCTAGGGATTGAAAGCAGCTGCAAACTGGCTGAACCAACCAAGCTCTTCGGGCTGAAAAGGGGCTAGGGCAGAGAGCACTTATGCTGACTTGAATATTATTTATAATTTCTTCTTACTGGAGTGCTCACCATTAACCAGATATTGCCTGCCTTTGAACCTGTTCAATGACAGAACAAAATGAAGAAAAGGGAGCTTTATCCTCTCAAGATACCTCACATATTTTTAATATACACTAGAACTTGATCAGGTGTGTATTTCATGGTGAAAACAAGCACTGGCAAAAACGAGAAGTGGGTAGTAGGCTGTGCTACTGAAGTACATAGAGTGCAGTCTTGGCCTCCAAACTTGTGAATATTAAAACAATCATACTGGTTTTGTTTTTGCTTTTCCCTCCCAAATGTCTCAGAAGTTTGTAATTTGTTTCTTTACGATACCTTTTTGATATCCAAATATACTTGATTTAATGAATGAGATTTCAAGTTGAAATCCTCTAATCCAGGAAAGCTATCAATTAATAACTACTGGGAAAAGACACAGCAAACTTTCTGACCTGGATTACATGTTAAAGCATCCTAGCAGCTAACTGAAGGAGATATTTCACAGTCAAAGGAAAAAGGAATGTTGCATGGCTTTTGTCTCTCAGTACCCAGAATGAAGTTAAAATTTCAGAAAAGACAGAGATCACAAATGCTTATGTAAGAATAAGAAATAGTTAAGAATGCATAGAGAAGTAGGAAAAAGTATTAAACCTTTAATATATTCACTTATTTAAAATCAATTAGTTTTACAGTAATACCAACATTTATGCTGATTTTAAAAGAAAAAAATTACACATATGCTGCTACTGACTGTGCAAATCACTGTAATCGCAGTAGCAACCAAATAACTTGTTAGAACTACTCATTACAGTAAGCAATGTCATATCCCGACATCAAGGAACATCTACTGGCCTAATATTCTTCCCACATCCCACAGAGAAAGAAGTTTCAATATATTTTAATTAGTCATTTAAAAGAAGTCTTAGATTTAAAGAGAATTACCTATTAAAGACATTCTTTTAAACGGCATAACTTTGAATTTCAGTTTCTATATTTTGAAGCATTAATAAGACATTTAAAGAAATTTATTTATCTTAAGGTCTTAATTTACTGAATGCAAAGACTGCACTACCTTGCAGGAAAACTGTGGTAGACGTCATTTAAGGAGAGAAGATTAATCATGTTATAAATATGACAACGGTTTCAAACGATCTTACTAAACACATTCAGTATTTAATAGGAAATTTTGTCAACAATGAAAGGGGATGCTATAGGCAACACATTATCCCAGAGTTTATCAGAGCATTTCCACAGAGGATTAGTAAGAAAAGGCATTAAATCTTATATTTACAGTGGTTAAATCCATTACTGATTTTAACCTGAATAACTCTGAAATAGCTGAGAAGTTCTGCACAAAAGCATAAAATGTCTTTTAGTAGCTCCTTGAAGAAAAACATCAGCACTCCTGTCAGCTGTATTTGCAACCTCAGAGATCATTCTAGAAAAAGGTTTGCTAACCCATTTTTCTTCTAGAAGATCCATTACTAATGTGGTCCAGCTTCTGGAAGTAGAACAAATATTCATGAGGTGCTTTCCAGTGATAAACAGGATGGAACTAAGCATTGCTGCATATCAAGTTGACACTCATGATACATAAAACAGAATATACAGTCAAGCCCATAGATTTGGGGGAGGAGAAAGTCCATTTTATTTTTTCACATGATAGCAAAAGACTGTTACTTATTACATCAGTGCTGTAACTATCAGAACCTGAGCAACAAGAGAACAAGTCTGAAATCCTTGGATAAGAGATTGATTTTCAGCAATATAGTTGATAACAGAATTCAATCTATACCATAATAAAAACACTAGAAAATTTCAGCAGACTGTAAACAATATACAGAACTACATAGAGCATCAAACTGAAAATAGAATGGCAAACTTAAAGCTGTGCAAATACAATTTCTAGAATGACATGTAAAAAAGTAACTAGTACAATAACAGAAATATACATCAAATTTCAAGCGGTTTTCCTTTTTAAAGGTCAGGAAAAGCAAAAGCAAAAAGGAATCTGTTGTTCATCTCAACTTTTTATTTCAGTTTACAACAGTTAACACTTTAATATCCTGGGAAAACTGCTAAAAAATCTGAGCAATATTTTTCTATTGCTCACAATACATCCCTCTGTAAAAAGGCCTCCCCAAAATCAAAGTGTCCATCTGAATAACATGGCTAAATTCCACAGCTCAGGATTCATTAAAACAGTGGAATCACTCTATACAGAACAAACTTTTCTTTAACTTGTGAATTGTTAGGACCACATCTTATCAACAATTTTGTCTCTGACCTTCAAGCAAAACTACTGAATAAAATATCCCATGAAAGAAATACAGGGAGCTTCATTCCCTTCTCTGAGAGATAATTAGCAAATATTTTTCAAAAGTAAGAAAAATATAGTAATCATAAAACAAATAGGAAACTTCAATATATGTTTGACATTTATTACAGCCTAATGTATTTGAATACATATCCTAATTTTATTTTTTATAGTTTTTTTAATGGCATATCAAATATTGGATATGTTATTATTAAAACAAAAATAAAATGAGGATTGCTCTGAAATAATTAAATGTCAGACAAATGATTACACATTAAATATTTGATGAATGCTCTCTAAAAATTAATTTCTGATAGTTTAAAAATGTCTGACAGATAATTAAGAGGATTAGTAATTGTTTTCTGATTTTTAAAGCCAGTAAAGAATACAATGCTTTTAATTTCTCTATTTTTTTAGTTCATCCTGTGAAGTAGCCATCACTTCCATTGTCTAGACTAGAACATGCATGATTTGAGTATTACTTATTCTTGTAAGTCATATACTGGATTTCAGATGATTCTAAGTATGTTACTCATCCATTACAGTGAAAACTGCATACAGAATACAAAATAAGGACTATATTACTTTTTCAAGATTATTCTCTGCCAGGTATCGGTAAATTTCACATCAAATGAAATGGCAAGACTGAATGGCCTGTAGTCTGCTAAATTTGGGAATGGTGCCAATAAACAGCCATTTATACAAGATAGCTCTTGTCAGACAAACATGATATTATCATTATGAAGCTTAGATTAATCACTCTGCATCACACAGCACTGATATAATGCAGTTAGGCTTCTGTCAGAAATTTCATTCATATGGTGAGGCATTGGGAATTAAGTACTATATAAAATGGATTTCATTTATTAAAGAGATTAAAATCAGGCAATGATGATCAAAGAGATTAATTGTATATAGGAACTTTCACATGACAGAATGTCAATGATGTTCTTCAGAGATCCAGCTTGACCTATGGATATTTAATATCTGTTCCAGTGATCAGAAATTTAAAACATGAACATGCTGATTAAAGGTACAGTTTGGAAATCAGAAACACTCTGAAGGAATGATAAGTGCTTGCAAGGACAGATCAGTTCCATGCCGCCCCTTGGCTCACCTACAGATGAGCTTGGAGGCATCAGGAAGAAAGAAAGCAGGTCATGCTTGGAGAATGGATTTTAAAAAGAACCCAGAAAACCTCTTAAAAGTCATGTTTTATCATGTTAATACTCAACTTACTGCATAAGTTGTATCTGATTTACAGTATAAGATGCCAAGAACTGCTGTGCCAGGTCAGACACACAGCCTGTCTAAAGCAACAGGTTCTCTGAAGGGCAAATGCCTAAGGAAGAGGAGTGTGAATGCTCTTCCCAGTATAATCTCTTGGCCACTGTAAGTTTGCCACTGAAAGACTTCCTGAGTAGCTTGATCTACCTCTAACAACAATAATTTCCTATTTAAAAGAATAAAAACTTTCTCAGGGAAAAAAATTTACACCAGTGAAGAAAACTAGCGTAATATCCTGGGTCTAGAGCACTAGGCAGGCCAATTCAGACATGAAGAATTACACATGTCAAGGCTATAAACATTTTAGAAACTGTTACTGTGGCTCAAACAGAATTTTGTGCCTTGTTCAATTCCCTACATCACATTATAAACATTTCACAACAGCTGATCCTTCGTGTACACAAAAACTGTGAATCCATTAGTGTGCCCCTACAGTATTTCTACAACTCTGACTTGTTCTGTTTAGAACAACAGTTGTCTGTAATAATGCTTTTTCTCCTAACAGTTGTAAAGGTAGAAAAGGGTACAGAGACAATTCCTGATGACAGTCACTGAAGCCTGTACATGTAGGCTCTCTGTGCACACCTATGTGGTACTGAAGTTTGTTCCTTAGCCAGTAAACCTCTCCAGCATCAGAACTACCACTGAAGCAGAAAACTTCTACACTTTCAGGCTACCTGAATGTAGATGTGCATCATACTTGATTCAGACAGAGCTACTCAAACCTCCAATGTTTAATTCCAGGATAGGTTATTGGAAAGAAAGCAGAAAGTTAAGGAAAATAGCCAACTTCTTTATACCCAGCTTGACTTCACTGTGCCTTGTGTCTTTATCTGCTACACTGAAATTTTAAAAAATATTGGCACTGAAAGTTCCTATGACAAAATACATGATGGTAAAGCCCTTTGGTAAGATGCACATACATTACCTGCTCTTAATAAAGCTACTTCTGTTGGAAATATTTAGTGTTAACAAAGAAAAAGAAAATTTAGATTGAACAGTAATAATTTTAATAACAACCCACCACATGCTCTAATCACTGAAATCTTTGGTGTACTCATAAGTCTTCATATGTAAGAGCCTTAATTGCTCAGCAAAATGCTGCTAGCATCTTACTCATTTTATGATTATTGATGGCTGTTTATGCACAGTTGCTGCCTTGGCAGACTATATATCTTATTTGATTAGTATCTTTATTGTGCTAAATAAAAATATGCCTCAAAAATACATGCTGTGACATAATTGTTGCAATACAGTATATTCACATTAGTTTAAACAGCAAGTTTCTGATGAACAGAGAACACAAATTCCCTCAATATCTTGAAAACTCTTTTTGTAGACAACAGGTATTAGGTGACAGAGCCAGACTCAACACAATACTTAATTTTTATTGCAAATAAAATTACTATAATTTAGCTTTGTTTGCTGGATGGATCCTGAAAGAGGACAAATGGAAGTATGTTGGGAAAAGTTAGTGGGGGTGTTTTGCTACTGATTTCAGCATGACTAATCCTTCACTCTAGTATCCCCATTATTGATTTATTTACATGTGTCAGTGAAGGAGTCCTTAAGTATACTGCAGTATCTAATTTGTATAAAATAATAACAATAGTAATAAAAATTATTTCCCCCAATATCTAGATCATACTTACATGCACAAGAGGTAAAATAATCTGAATTTACACTCATGTAACATGTGCATATGACATATACTGACCACTGGGAGAATTTAATGAGCTCTTCTGTCTCGTCATAGCCATTGCAAGACTCAAGACAGACACAAGGTTATGTGATCCTTGCTTGAGAACACAATTCCCTCTCATTCATTGCTATATGTCATGGTTTAGGGGTGATACTCCCAAATTTATTGCTCCCCACCGAGAGTCTCCAAACCATGCACTTCTTGCTTGCTTCTCCCCCTCCCACAGGAGAATTGGAGGCACAAAAGGTGAAGATTACGGGTTGAGATAAGAACAATTTACTGGAAACAGCAGTAAGAGAAGAAAACAAACAGTAACAGCAACAACACTAACAACACAGGGTACAAGAAAGAGGGGGATGACTGCCCTGTGATTGCTGGAACTGATGTTACCAGACTACTCTGCTGCACCTACATGACCAGAAGGAATCCCTTCTCCCCAGAAGACACACCCTTCCTGCTGCCCCCAGCAATGATGTGAGTTGGTAAAGAATAACCTCTAGGGCCCCTCTTGGCCACTGAAAAAATTAACCCAGTCCTGGATGGAACCAGGACACTGATCTTCACACCTCCTCCTTCTTATCTGCTTATAAATTTGTTCTGTTATTAAGAGTCACACTTCTTGTTCTTACTTTCCCAGACAATCATCACCAGCTTGGTTTGCAAGGATATTTTGCCTTATATTCTGCACTCCTCCTAGGTACTGATTTATAAGAATTTTTAAAATTCTATTGGGAAAGATTCCATAATTTCACACATTACATTTTCATGCCTCCAGTTTCTCTGTAATAACACTTGGAAGTGTGTACCATTAGTACTGATCTTGTCTACAGCTTTTCCTGAAAAAGGATGATGCCTACATTTTCATATTCAAAGAGTAGTATTCCCACATAAGAATTCAAATTCTCTTGGGAGTTTGCTTAGAATAACAAGTACATTTCACATGAACCTATATAGTGACAATATTTTAGTAGCATTTTTTACAAATAGCATGTAAAGCTTACAACTTAAGTATTCATTTTCATTTACCTCTCTCTTTCCCAGTTTCTTCCTCATTTCCTGAATCATGATGCCAAGTCATCACTGCTTTCAGTGAAGGTGAACACCTCCCTATTCAAGACATTTCTTCATTGTAAAAGCAGAAAGATTTGTCTGCTTCATGAAAGCTTCCCAGCAGATTCTACAGTGTAATTCTCTAAATAAACCAAAGATTGCTCTCCCAAAGACCACAGTCCTAAGTCTCACTGTTCACCACCACAGCCTTCCTCTGAATACTGAGCTCAATCCCTACACTGAAATTTGCCATTCATGGAAATGGTTGTCACCAACTCTTGTGCAGCAAAGCAGGGGCCTGGCTGGACTCAAAAGCAGTCTCTAAGTGTAGCTTATTAATCCCATGGGTATCCTGAATAATGCCAGATAATGGTTGAAAATGAAGTGGGGAGACTTCTACTAGTATCTGTTGCAGCAGCCCTC
>VZSR01003807.1:31660238-31732594 GCA_013398615.1 Brachypodius melanocephalos | reverse complement strand
CATAGCCACTGCCTCTGCCTGGACAGATAGTCCACAACAGATCTCAACCAGAACCTCTCTGTCCCTTCCTTCCTGCTCTAACCTTGAACCAGACAGGAGCTGCACATGTCCAGTTTCACTGTGGGGCTCTGCACAGCCAAAGATCAACCTAACAGAGAGCACAACTCCCTCTCCTCCACTTCCCTGTCTGTGCTTTCCACTACGGAGCACGGGATGCATTGCCTGAGAGATGAAATCTACTGCTATATCCACAAGTAACAAGCATTACAGCTCACCAAAAGACATTCATATTACACATATTCCAAATTGGTTTAGGACTTTCCTCTGTGACAGTTTAATGGTTTCCATCAACACAGGAATATGCTTTCTAATTAATTTCATCTAATTTGATTAATTAATGAAAACTAAAACTAAAGATACAGGATCTGTTTTCACTGACATACATAGTGAGTTGGATGAATACTTTGACAGATATCTCACAAAATATGCACTGCTGAAGTAAGCATAAAATTTTTCTTAATTTCTTTAGCAGTAATTTTGACTGTCTAAATAAGCACGAGTATTTGCAATAGCTTAATTTTTTTCTTGCATTGCCATTAAAAACTAACAACATTTTTAATAAATGAAGAGTTTCTGAATTTTTTCTAAGAAATCTAACGTAAAAAAGTTCAGCATTAATTAGTGTTATAGTAGAAACATGGGGTCTCCAGGTTTGATGTTATTTTTATAACGCAGCAGGTACTAGCATCTGCTAGAAGAAAAGAGGGGCTTTAAAATATGCTATTTTATGCAATATAATGACATCAACTTATAAGAGCATAGTTATATATATTTATTATAGCTGTCAGAAGCATCTTGCCAAAAAGAATGTAATTTATCCTGATTTCTCTATGTTTCAGAAATCTGATTCTACCCACTGTAACATCTATGCTCCATTCATAATTACTAAGACTGAATAGATCTTTTCACATTTTCTTCAGAGGTATATAATAAAGTAACATATTTATTACAACTAATGACAGACACAAGAACCTAAAGCCCTCAGAAGATTCTAATTCACAGGTCCAAAATACTGAAGATTTTATTGATATATTAGCCAGTGCAAGAAGGTATCTCACATATGTATTAAAACTTTTACAGTAAGTATCTCCTCTATGTTTACAGAAAGAGAAAGAACCTTATTTTTCAAGGGATGTTAAAAACACACCGCTAATTCTAATCTTTAGACTTCAGTCGATATCACCAAAAATAAATGCCACACACAGTACACAATTAAGAATTGTTATGGAACTATTTTTTCAGCAGATATACTGGTATACTCCTTGAAACTGGTGGTTTAGGGATTTCCTGAGCTGCAAACATGAAGATTACTGTCAAGTAGCACAAGTTGCATAAAACACAACAATTATCAGCTTTATCTTAACAAACAAAGTAACAGGACTTTGCTCTTCCTTTACTATTACTTTCTGTTACCCCATTCAATTCAGCAACTTCACACGACTTTTCAAAGCAAAATATTCCCAGAAGCTCAAAAATGCTGCATCTATTCACATGCTGGACTGTCTTGTAAAAAATATCAATTCCAAGACTGAAAGGACTACCAGTGTAAATTATTCACTTACCTGTTTTTCAGCTTGTCCATATTCTGACCCTTGGGGTGATAAGAAGTGACAAATATGACCACTGTTTTTTGCTTTTTCTCGAAGAGCCATAGCAGTTCGTACTGTAGCATTTCTAGCATGAACAAACACCATCACCTTTAGACAGAAAGAAACAGAGCAAATGAGAAATTTAAAAAGAAAAGTTTCATCAAATAATCAAAGCACTTTAATTACAAAATATGCCCTACAGGAATGACAAAAACTAGTTAATACATGGCATACTGATGAAAACTAATGCCACTAAAGGGCAATTAAAGGATGATCCTGTTTACACTGTATTTAATATTTTCAAAGAGCTTTTGAGAAGGTTGTAATTTTTTTTATACTCTTAAGTCTTTAAAAATAGGGAACAATTGTTGGCCATAAATAGTTAATCTTCACAAAGTACTGAGATTAATATTGATGTAAAGAGTTGTGTTATTTGACCATCCTAAATGATCTGGAAACAAATAGTGGGCTAATAAACATTCTGATGCTACAACTTGGCTATGTGAGAAAAGAACAGCCAAACAGAAGAGAACTACTGTGCAATGCTCACAGTTAAAAGCCCACAAGAATATTACCACTGTTAACAGCAGGACCACTAATACAATATTCAAAAACCATGAAAACACTTATCAAAGTGTTTGAGAGAAATGTTTTTATTTTTTTTTTCATGCTGTTAAGAATGTCAAGAGATCTCAAAAAAGAGTTGGAGTCTTTTACCTAAAAACAACTAAAATATTCCTTTCTGATTACTGCCTGCCATAATATATGTTTAAAACAATTCTGTGAGCTTTAGAAACTTTGATAGTCAGTGGCACTCTGACTCCTATCAGTACACACACTTCAAGAACTGGAATGGGAAAGATGGATTGGGACCACATTGCATTTTATGCTCTGAGTTCCCTTTCTCTTCTGCCTGTTATACTCAATAAATTTCAATAAATTCATCAAGAATAAACAAGAAAAAAAACATGTTTCTGCTTTCAGTTAGCAGAAGCTTGGTAGGGACTTGATAAACTTCAGTTATGATTTCTAAAGCATCTGCCTACACGTATGACAATATCTGACACCATAGCAATCATTCATTCAGAAAGACCTAAGACCTTAACATGCAGACAATAACAAACGAGCACTGTGTAACTGTCCTCTACCCAGAAGCCATACTACAGTTCTTATAGACACCTAATTTTCAGATGTGCAGCACTTTTCTTTGGTATTTACCTGCCACTGTTTTAAAAGTAATAATTCACACCCAAATTAATGGACTTTTATGTATTAAATGATCACGTATCAAGACCTGAAAAAACTGAAAGCCATTGCAAAATTGTTCACTGAAAAAAAGAGAATTCCTCAGACAGACAACAATCTCTGTACACCTTGTAATCTCTGTACATCACCACATGTGTTTAAAGAGCCAGCCCCAGCTAAAAATTGACATATAACACCTTGTTGGATGTTTTTTCCCCAATGAAGTCAGTAAACATTTATCAAATAAATGTAAGACAGCAATATAGTCTTAGGAGGGTTAATTTAGCCTGTCCTAACTGTGTCAGAGAATATTATATTTCAGTGGCAAAATCTCTGTGCATTACATTATGCAAATAAGTTAGGAAAAGTAATTTAGAATAGAGAGAAGTGGTTCCACAGTTACAAGCTGTGTAATTAGATCTGTACTTTGCAGTTCAAAGCCAGCTCTGGCGTATATAGCCCTAGTGCTGAAAGCATCTGCTGCTGCTCTCCTGAAACCAAAGCTTTTAAATAATAAAAAATACACAAGAAAGGAGAAAGCAAATGTCTCTAGCTAGGTTACCTCAGAATTTTTGCAAAGTATAAAACAAACCTTTTCACTGAGAACTTTGAAATTTACAGCAGGAACTGCTTGCATTCCCCAAAGAGTTGCATATTCCAGGTTTTAATCTTTAGGCAACATGTTAATGCATCACCAAAGCACAGATAACTGTGCTATTATTACTAAAAATGTATAATCAGGTACTTGAAGTACCTTGAGATACATTTCTTCAGCCTTGGACAGCAAAGATGCTTAGATTAACTTTTGCTTCCAGAAAATACATATCTCAAACTGCTATTCTGTATGACAGCCTTAAAATGCTGCATCATTTTTCTGGGGAAACATGCTGACTCTTTCAGTTACCTTTCCATCTTATTAAAAGTGTTGGTCACTTGAATGCTTGAGTTCAGCAATTCTCTTACTGAACACCTCTCCTCGATGAGAGAAGGCCTAGGTTTTGCCACCCACTTTGCATCATAGGTTTCAAAGAAACTAAGATGAAAGAATGAATTTATTTAATCCAATGTTGATATCAATTATGTGGTAAAGAAACAAGCATCTATATTTTAGCCTCAAGACACTGTTTGGCTTCCCACAGTTAAATCCTTCTAACATGTTCTTTTACGTGGTTCTTGATCTGGGTATTACTTCTACTGAAAATGAACAGTTAGGGATATTGATCAACAGATTAATCTGTCCAAATATTTTCTCCCTTAAGGTTGGCACGAAAATTCCTCCAAGTATTTTAGAAAACTCAAATCCTAATAAGGTTTCAATACTTTTCCACAAGGACTGCTAATGGCACCTATTTATGTTGAAAACATCTCCCTCCACATCATTAAATGGAACCACCTTACAGACTAAGTAAGGTGATTCTAACCTTACTAATTAACTAATTAATTAACTAATTCTCAAGAGTAATAAAACTCTTTCTCTCGTGCTGTGATTTCTCCATAACTGCCAAGATATAGTTCAAAATTGCAGTGCCCAACATTTACAGAATGAAAAGTATATTACACCTAAAATACACATGAAAGCAACACACATAGCTCACTAGTGGATCCTGATTAAAAATGATGCTAAATCAGGATATCTTACATTACCAGATCTAACTGATAGCATAGCAGTGTGCAAATGTGATTTCCCATTCCTCTCACCAAACCTGGTAACTCATGAAGAATATCCAGAACTAGTAACTAAAAGAACAGTAATAAAAGATGAAATTTCGTAAGTTGACCTATACCAAAGCTTGAAAAGTTTAACATAGAAATCTTATTTTTGCTTTAGCAGATTTTTGTATTTTGCATATTAAAGTCTTTTTGCATATTAAACAACACCATGGGAATGGAAAAAACTGAACAGGCTGTCACTTGCTAAGGCAACAAGAGAATTTGAATTTACGTTCTAATTATTTTAATTAATGTTAGTACATCTTGTATTTAAAGGAAATATTGATATAATTTGCATGTGTACTAAGATCTTTTATTACAGAAAACTGAAAGATTACTAAGCTGCCTACAAACTGGTGCTAATGAGACTTTTTTCTATCCTTCCTTTTCTACAAAAAATTCTTCACAATTTAAAAGCAGACTGCATTTACTCAGCTCATAACATTAAATAATGTGGATTGGAATACATGAATTTTCATTCAAGGTTGAGAAGTCAAAAATGCCCCTCAAAATTTCAGCAGCATTCACCATTAAAATGTCTGTACATTCAAGAGAAATATTTAGGAAACAATGCTGAAGAACAAGGCTGCACAACGCCATAAAACATTTTAATAGAAAACATTAACTAATAACAAAGAAATATATAATATTTCACCAGCTAATCAAAACAGTAATGTAATATATTTTGAACTCTTGATAGATTACCATTAATAATTCTCTAAATTTTGATTTATTCACTCAAATAAATTACTTCTGATCATACTTGTTTAAACAAAACCTGGGATTTTTCAAAACACTGCATATAATCTCACAAAAAAATCAATTTAACATCACTATTTATCTAACTACCTTTCTATTTCAATATACTGGGTTTTAAGAGGTAATGCATCCATTGTGCAGATATTTTTACTATTGCAATGTGCACTTGCTAATTTATTTATCTGTAATAATACTACTTTTTAAAGACATGCCCTATAATTTAAAATTTTGTATTTCTTTCATTGTGGAAATGTATATTTACTTAAAATGTGACTACCCTAGTGAATGTTTTATTGTACAGTCCCATCTATTTTTTTTTATTGCTTATGAATGACAGAATCTTTTGAGTTGGAAGAGAACTACAAGGATTATCAAAGTCCTACTCCTGGCCGTGCACAGGACAACCCTAAGAATCCCACCATGTGCCTGAGAGCATTGTCCAAACACTTCTTGAACTCTGTCAGGCTGGTGCTGTGACAACTCCTCCTGGGAGCCTGTGCCAGTGCCCAACCACCCTCTGGGTGAAAAACCTTTTGATATTCCACCTAAGCATCCCCCAAGTCATCTTCATGCCACTCATGAAACTATGTAAAGGGTTCTTGCAGGGACCTTATACTGGAAATTATTTATTTTCTTCCTATTGGCCCTTCCTTCATTTTGCCTTGTGTGTTCTACATCTATCCATAAAGAATTGCTTTATTACACAAATTTTGAAATACTCTCATATTTCTTATTCTATATTTTCATTTCTCTTACAGTAAGGGTAGGACTAAAGAGAAGTCTTTGTTATGATCTTTCCCATTTGCCTCAGGGACTCTGGGATTCCTAGGTAAATCCTACTAGCAAGACCAAAGCAGACATTGAACAGCTCAGTGTTACAGATGTTTTATGTCACAAGGTTTGTTGCCCCATTCAGTAGAGCCATTATTTTCCTTAGCTGCCTTCCTGCTACTGCTATACTTGTGGAAGACCTTCTTACTGCCCCCTTTGCACGCCTTGCCAGATTCACTTTCAAACAGTTTGGCTTTCCTAATCCTATTTCTGCATGCTTGGACAGTGGCTTTATATTATTCCTGGGTCTTTTGTCCCTGCTTTACCCTCCTGTCTGCTTCCTCATCGTGTTTGCCAGGAGTTTCTTTCTCACCCACACTTGCCTTGGGCCATTTTGCTTGATTTCCTGCACATCAGGATAGATTGTTCTTGAGCCTGGAAGATCTGATTCCTGAAAATCCCTTAGGTCTTCCAGACTACCTTTCACAGGATTCTTCCAAGATTTCTGAAAAGGACAAAGTGTTCTCCTGCAGTTCATGGCAGTGCAGCTTTTTGCCTTGTTCCCTCCCATTAGAATCTTGAACTCCACCATCTCATGGTCACTGCAGCCAAAACATTTCCCAGCATTCAGATCCCCAACCTGTCTTTCCCTTTTTGTAAGTACAAGGTACAGCACAGCATCAACCTTCATCAGCTCCTCAATCACCTGTGCTGGGAAATTGTCAACAATGCACTCCAGAAAGTTACTGGATTGCTTTTGCTCTGCTGTGTTGTCTCTCCAAACAGATATCGTGGTAGTAAAGCCTCCCTGGAAGACCAGGGACTACAAACACAAGGCTTCTTCTAGTCGTCTGAAGAAGGCCTCATTTACTCTATTTCTCATCAGTGTCTGCAGCAAAATCCCACAACAACATTGCCTTTGTCTATCTACTGGCCAATCCTCCTCCTAAACTCTCAGCTGGCTCATCACCCCTCCCTAGGCAGAGCTCCAGGTATCCCTGCTGTGCTCTCACACACAAGTGAGCTTCTTGCTTGCCCTAGCCTTCACCTTGCTCAAGCTTTTGTTTCCACCCATTGCAGCACTCAGTCATGTGAGACATCACGTCACATCTCTGATTTCAATACCACCTCAGCTCAGCAATTAGGGATGCAGATTTCAGAGAGGCACTCAGCTATGCCCATGTAAAATGTGACATTGTGTCCTCTGCCACTATGTAAAATGGAAAGATACTGGGGTTTGGTGTCATTTCCATTCAAGGCTGTGGATAAAAGTTATGGACTTTAAGTGACACAGCCTCTAGCACTAAAATAGGAGACTCCCATGACATCAAACCTTTACACTGACGAACAGCAAATGCTCATACAACAGCAGTTACGGGAGGATGCTTCAAGTGAAAAGTACTTCCCCCATGAAACTTCATGACTGTGCCTTTATACAACAGATATACATTTTCCACTAAAGAAAACCTGTTTCAGGGCACTATAATAGGATCTGTGCTATCTTCCATTTGTTGCATTAGCCAAATATATTAAAAATTGCAGAGGAAAAATGAATAGAGTGAAAATTGAAGCAGAGGGCGAATTAAAAATAAGACAAACAAACAATATTTTACTGACTTCCACAGGTAGTAGAAATTATTCTGAATTTTAATTGGCAGGATAGAAATAGAAATAGCAATAACTATTCTTGTATAGAAAATTAAGCAAGAATAGTTAGTCTATTACTATGCAAATATATGTCATTAGGCAGTTAACAATTGCATTTTTGCAGATGCCAATGGACTTGAATGACAATTATTATTCCAAATTATAAGCAGCTTTTCACTGTATCTTTTTTTAGAAAAACAAGATCTTGCAATAATTTGTCCTGTTTTGACACTATTTTGACTTTGTATAATAAAAATTGTTTCTATGGTATATTAAATTATATTTTCAACAAATATCACTGTAGATTAAGAGTTGTCATATTCACCGTGTCTCTTCTTATGTTTTCAAATCTATTTATACTCGCATGTGTAACATTCATAACATGCAAAAATGACCCAGGAGTCAGTAGTGATAAGCACATTCTATTCAGCTTTAATAAAGGAAAGGAACATAGAAGATACCGGAGAAATCTTTATATCTATTCCTGTTACTTTTACTTAAGCAAAAAAAAAGACTAAGAAAGTTGCCATGTCAATCTCTCTATCTTCTGGTTTCAGTAACATAAACCTACTAAACAATTAAAAGAACACTCACGATTTCTAATTTACCTTTTGTCAATACTGATTTAAACATAGACCTTTATCCAGATTTTTGCTCCTAATCAACAAGTTTTCTATATCATCAGAAAAATAGAGAACTGATTTCAAGGACAAGCAGTGTTCTTAATATGAAACTCAATAAGCAATGAAGAACTTAAACGATGCATTTATTGTTAATGGTAGTAAACTGTGCTAGAGAAAAATAGAAGCTCCCTCTTAAACCCACATGCTACATACCTAGTCCTCAAAATATCCTAGCCTAAATAAGAGTACCATAAATACCTTATGATTAAAAGGCATGCAATTATCTAAATGTAATATATTCTGGAATTTACCTGTTCAGTAGCCACAAAGAAAACTCTCAACACCACAGAATTAAATAAATGAGAAACTTCAAAGTCTGGAAAGTAATTAGAAGTCAAAAGGAATTTTGTGATACATCTTAGTGAAAATTTATTTTCCATCCTCATGGATTCCTCAAAAATACCTTATTTTCTACAGCAACCTATGTTTCTGTGTTTTTCTAATTGAAACTCACCTGAGACATTACCATTGTCTCAGGTGACACCTGTTAAACGTCTGTGACAGGCATAAGGTCATGGTGGACAGTAGCTGCCTTGGTAATAATTTACAGATGTTTTTGACAAAAATCAGGTAGTTTATTTATATAGTTTATACTATCATGATAAATTAAGCACACAGAGCTATTTCCTTCAGAGTGAAAGGGCAAGAATTTTCAAAAGCTTTGAATCAAAGACAATGCTTAGCATATCTTTTGGAGCACCATTTAACCTTGCCATTGAATTCTTACTGAAAAATAATGCGGAGCTGACAGAAATCCACAGACTTCCCACAATCTTCTAGACTGCTAGTGGTCTGCAGTTTCTTATCTAAAACCAGCTTTTAACATAGAGCTACTAAAACTCATCACAAATGGCTGCAAGACTGGTCAAGCTGCCTTTCCCACACCTGCAAGCAGTAAATCTGCAACTTAACACTTGGGTCATCCACAAGAGGCCAACCAGCTCAGTATGTATTATCTATCTATCACTTCATTTAAGTAAAATTTTAGGCTATGAGAAGTTGCTCATCTGGAATTAAATTTGATCTCTTTTTTTCGTTTTAACAATTCAATGCAAATTCATGATGTCAGAAGAATAATAATTCTAAATATTCACTTGTGACCTTAAACAGATGTAATTACCAATACTGATGACACTGTGTAGCTGTGCAAGACTGCAGACATAAACTGAACTTCTCATGTACTCATAATCAATGAGAAGATATTAAATTGGTGTTTCTGGTCTATATAAATTCAGTGCAAACACCTGAGTACACATATACAGACAAACTACTACATAAATACAAGCATACATGCAAAAAATTAGCATACTGCATAGAAACATTCCACACAAACATTTAGAAAGCTCCCTAATTGAAGAATTATGGGGTTTTATACACATTGCTTTTTATGGCATCCATTTCCAACAATTTCCTCAGCTGTTCATAAAGGCAGCTTACAAGGTATACGTGCAAAGACAAACAAATTTGACCAGAACATATAGAGAAAAAGAGTACATACATATCATTTGACAATAATATGAAACATCTGGAATAAAACACTTTTTGAAGTGCACAGCACATCAATATACTCTTTTCAATTAAAGAAACAAAATTTCATTTATACAGGCATAAGGTTATATTAACTATTATATCCTTGAAGTTGAAAAGGCAGTTATTGTGGAAATGAAGAGCATGAATAAATGATGAAGAGGCAGAACATAAATATAGTGCACCATCACTGAATTACTTTATGATTTTGTTAAAGAAACCACACATAGAAATGGGCCCTAATTGTGCAAAAACTGCAAAAGAAAATGATCCAAACCCTCAATTCTTCATTTAATCAGCTGACAGAGAAATAACGTTTAAAATCATGATTACATTCATATTTCAGTTATCCTGCCAGGTCACTTTACCTTCTGTATTTGTGTGTTTTTATTCATACATGCACGCACTTATAAATGTAGAAACAACATATACACATATATATGCAAATAAACTACACCAAATGATGAAAGAGAAACAATTTGTACAGATACAGAGGTACAAAAAACTCAAGCTGAAATAAACTCTTTAAGGTCTAAAATAAAATTTTGGGGAAAAAACCCCCAATCTAGATGAAGAATACATGTTAATAAATTCTGTAACTTCTCAGTCTTACTTGTCCAAGCATGTTATAAACACTATTTCACCCAGGAAAAAAAATACTAGGACAAGCTTAATTCTCAAGGTACTAAGTCCCAGAGAGACCTTTAAAGAAAATACTGTTTTATTAAATCTTATCTCAAGACACAGCTATAAAAGCATTGTCAACAGCTCCAGTAACTAAGCTTATTAAACTTTTATCTTCACACAGCTTCTGCAGCCAAATAACAGCTGGAAAACTGATAATAAAGAAATTTAATCCATCATTTTTACAGATGAAATTAATACCTGTCAAATTCACTGCTGACAATTTAATGTAATAGATTTAAATTAACTGCTCTGTTTCTTTTTTAGTTTAAGATAGCTCAGAAAAACAAGATGACGCTTCTTAGTACTGCAAAGTTCAAGTCAATTATTGTGCATGGAGAACAATTACAGACAAAGTGAATGCTTTATGTGCAATATGCATCACAGAACCAGTTCTGCCTATATAAGTTAAAGTATAGTTTGTTTCTGATCTGAGACAAAAAAAATCCTGATTTGAAAGAGTAAAGTAATAAAAATCTGTGGAAGGTGACACTTAGAAATTATTCCAAAATTTTAAAAAAATGTATTGTACCTCAAAATTATTTCTAATGAACTAAATGTGGATCAGTCATGTAAGACAATATTTTAATTAACAACATAAATTCTAATTAATAAAGCAATCTTGATCTCCAGAAAACTGCACAGTAACCACCCAATGCATAGACTAATTAAAAATGTTACAACTATACATGGCTCTATTCTGCACATTCATTTAATTTTAAAAGGTAGAAGGTAAAAACTTGTGACAGATAAATCAGATGCAGTTGAGACAACACTGCAAAAGCAGAAGAGAACACAATGCAGCCACATCTAAAAAACTAGCTCAAATGAGAAGAGTAAAAGCTCAGAAACTAACCATGTACTTGAAAAAGCACTTTCTTCAAAAGGTTAACAAAACGGAACTGAAATAAGCACAAAATGGGCAGTTCGAAATCACCACTCGCAGTGCATCAACAAGAACAGATGGTTTGTATAAAATTGTTCATTGTTACTTTTCATCCACATTTTTCATCCCAGTAGTGAGATTTCTAACATGTTAATTCAAAAAAGGGTTGTTGTATCTCTACTGGTTTGCAGTTATTTGATTTAGTTGAGTGGAGTTCTTGGTAATTTTGCCCAATTACTACTGCTGCATTCCCTTTGTGATGTTGTGCTGGGGCTTTCAGTACCATACAGCATTTCAAAAATCCAAGTTATTTGCAACAGACAACTTGACACCTTTGGGCACTAGAAAAGCTGTTCCTTGCACAGTGGAACCACTTCTTGTAAAGCCATGATGTCTCCTCAGTATTTATGCACTGACACCTTGAACCATGAACAGTAAGGGCAATGAAAACCACAGAAAGGTGTCAGAACCTCCACAGGACAGCCAGTTTTTGCTATGAACTGAAAACACCAAGCTCAGTGTGAAAATGAACTTTCAAGGAAACACAGAATAAGCTGAGCCAGAAGGGACACTCATGGATTGTCAAGTCCAACTCCTAGAGTTTCCCTGAGTACCAGACCTTGTGGAACAAAAGATACTGGCAGGTCAGACTTCACAAAAACTCTCGAAAGCAATAGGAAAACAGGAATTATTGTCTTAAAAAGGAAAAGAGGTTTCAGAAGATAAGAGAATGCCAAAGGCACTCCAAGTTAAAAACTGTCATAAACAGACAAAATGGCAAAGAAGCAAAGTGCATTGGATATGGAACCATGACTGAAACTTAGATACCTGTGACTGAAGACCAGTAACAGAGTCTTGAAAGTCAGCAAAAAAGCCATACAGGAAAATAAGGTGCAGAGAGGAAATGTAAGAGACCTGCTGAAAGAACACCAAGGGCAAAGAAACCACAGGACTTCTTTTGAAGTTGTAAGTAATATCAAAGAGAAAAACCTAAGAAGAAAAACCTAACAAGAAAATGGAGAAACAAAAGAGATGTGTAGTCTGGGGAGCGTGACAAAAGAAGAGTTTTATGACTGCAGTTTGAGGAAGAACCTCCTTTCAAGGACTTCAGCAGCAACTCTTCTAACTGATAATACAAGAAATTTATGAGATTTTTTGCTTGAGTGAATTTCAGACCAAAAAAAAAAATAAAAAAGAAAGAAAGAAAAGATAGCAAAGAGTAAGGTTCTGACAAACTCGTAACAGCAAAAATATTTAAGAGGTGATGGGGACAATGAGAGAAACATTCTCCTGATAACTGAGCTAAAGAGATAAACCAGCAAAAGGTCAGTAACAGCAGGAGACATAATGGGTGCGAATTTATGAGTCAGAGTGAAAAACAGTTAACCCCCTAGGATACTAACTTAAACAACTGAACCTTGACAAAGAGAGCAGCAGTTCAATATTTTAGATAACAGAATTTAATATGAAATCAAAATTTACATGATATGTTTCAGAGAAATAACCAAAATCTTACACATACTATGTTATTTCTCAAAACTCCTAAAAATACTGGTATTTCTCAAATCATAACATGACAAGGGTGTCATGTTACTGTAAGACAAATACAGTATAATATGCATTGTCCTAAACTGGTTATTGGAAAGAAAAGATTAAAAGCAGAAGAATGGTGTGGAGGATGGTAGATTCGCTCAAGAGACCTTGCAGTTGGGATTGCCAAGGCCTGGAGATTACCAGTATGGGAAATCCCATATATTATGTCTACTGCTGTTTATGCTCTGTTTTGAGAAGTAGAATATCTGTGTTGAGATAACATAGGCGTTCACAGAGACTTGGAGGCACTCTCATGGACAAACCTGAGATCGCTGTCCTGAGAGAGATCCAAGCTCAGGGATCCTAAAAAGCACAGGAATACCACAGCAGGTGGTACAATGTGTGGGCCCCTGGTATATGGGTGCAAACAGCAGCCCCACTGCCCACCAGGATGGGCTGAGTCTGACAGTGCCTGTGCTGTCCCTCGTGTGTCTCTGCTACCCAGGGGCTGCTTCAGAGCCCTCCAGTTAGCAAGGTAATGAAAAAAATTAACTCTTTTAATCTCAGCCTGGGCTTGTGGTTGTTCTGGCCACCTGCCTGTGTCAACACACACCTGGCCAGTAATGTAATGTTTCAGTTTCTTATAAAAATGATGCTGACATGTACAATCTTCCATCACTGTCTTTGCTGTCTCATGAGGATCTCTACAGTCTATCTCAGAAAAGTCCTACTTGGATTCCAGAATTTGTTGCCATTAGATGCCTTTCTCACAGGGCTGTAAAATGTGATTTTGTTTTTTTTCAGCTTTGTATCTGAAACAATTCTTTTGCTGATGTGGCCCACTACTGGTGACTGTATGAAAAAAAGACAGCTGTAATAAGACTGACTAATTTTCAGTCACCTAGCCTTCATCCAGTCTTCAAGTGACGAGTATCTGGAAGAGAAATGCTCCACCTGCAACTGAGCATGGAATCATATTTTCTGACAAATGGTGCACAACTTTTTTCTTTCTTCATTTAAAGAATCTTTGGTTTATTAAGAGGCATAAATATAACTCTGAAAGTGCAAATTAGTCCAGGAAGATCTAACATATTTTTAGATTATATCAGAACATAGCAAAGTATGACATGAAAACAAATATTCACCAACTAATATCAAGCATGGAAGGACAGCCCCAGAAAAGCAGCACGAGAGGTTCTCTCTTAAAGCTGTCATAGGAGGTGGGATCTGCCAGAGAAAACTTCCAGTAGATTTCTACATTGTTAGCAACCCTTCCAAAAGAGCACAATGATTTAAAAAGTACTTGGAAACCTTTGGGACATTTTCTGATCTTCTTTAGTCATGAGAGGAAGTTTCTATTAAAAAAAATCCCAGAAAAGTCAGTAGGGCAAGCCATCTATCAAAATTCCTCAAGTTAAACAAGAGGAGAATTGTGCTATAAGACAAATGTTATTGTTTCAGTTGCATTTGGTAATTCAAAGTGAAGCCTACAAATGAGATATCTCATTAGTTTGAGCAGATGGATCAAAATTAAAGACTGAATCACCAATTCTTGATTTCCCAGTAGCCAGGAAGAGCTTCAAGTCTTGCAGAGGATGAACGTTGAAAAATCAACCTAAAAAGCTTCTCTCCATCTGTCAAAACACATGCCTATAGAATGCAACTACTCCTACCAACCTTAGCCCTAAAAAATGAAAATACACATACATCTAATAAAAACATATAGATGTGTGACTGTAGCCAAACCTCACACTGCAACCTACAATATGACAGTGACACATCAGCATGAATTCCTTAAGAGTAAATTATTTAGTTCTGCTATGATAGAATTCTTGGAGAAAGAGTTAACAGAACACTAGATAAACAAGGCTGAATTTAATTCATTAAGATATTCCATAGACTCTGGTCAAGAATCTTAAAAGAGACAACATTGTGAAGGCTTGATGGCCACAGGAAGATCTACATTAACTCAAGCAGCTTTAGTGAGGGAAAGTGTTTTTCTCTGCTTCTGGTATTTCTTTCTTGCATTTCAGTATAAAACAGAACAGAGGTTTTTGGCTCTCTGGAGCATTGCTAATGAGATCTGTGTCTGTCACACATCATTGCCTGAATAGATATAAAATCTCAACCATGTCCTGAATGTCATACAGATACACAACAGCCATGGAATTTTTTTTCTTAAGTATTTGGGGGGAAGAGATGAACACATTTTTAAGAAATATTTTTGGAAGCAACTACAGCTTTGTTAAAAAGCATATGAAGCTTGCACATATATAATGTTAATAAATATAAGTTTTCAGATAACACAAGCTAAGAAAGGTAACAGAGCATGATGATACCAGCCTATGGTGAACGTGGACACAAGGTAATGGGTTTCTGAAAACTTAGAAAATCAAAGGCTATTCTCAAAATTGTGAGAAGACGCTGAAGAAAACCTTTCTAGTGTAATATTAATCATATTTGCTCATAATATTAACCTTTCACAATGGGGCAGGCATGTCAATGTAGATATATCTACATGACCTTTTTTTCCCCCGGTTTTTAAACATGTGCAGTTGGTCTAATGATTAGATAGATCATTTGTCATAGCACACCCATTAAAAGGAAAACTCCAATTTTTCATGTGGTACATTATAATTAGAAAATGAGTTGATGTGCTTGATTCTGCATTGTCAAAGCCTGTATACTGGTACTTGCATATAATTCATTTCAGGTTAGGATATTTTGTTTAATAAATATCAAGATCAATATGAATTAAACAGTCTGAAGAAAACTCCAGTGTAACTGGTTGCTATTTAGATGTTCTAAATGAGAGTTCTGCAACACAGTAGAATGAACGCTTTCAAACAAAGAAAATTTACAATCATATGAACCAAATTAACCAAAGTGTTCTGAAATCCAACAAACATTTATATAGCAAAGGGAAATCACACTTCTGCTTTGTCCAAAATTACAATTCTATGGCTGTTGGTTTAACATACAATTTTCAGAAACTGAGATCAGCAACAGTGTCCTTTGCTGAAACTGTAACATTAAGCAGACTACAGTTCTTCTTTTCACCTCTTAAAACTGTAGCACATGTCTCAAAAACTCATGCATTCAGCTGCAAGCATAGGAACTAAAACTATTCTCAAGAAAAGCTACAAAACCATCTCCTAGAACTGAACAACTTACTGTACTTGAATCTTTTCAAATAATATCATATATGTTTGCTTTTCCCCCTCAGTGTGAAGAAGAGAGAAGGGAAGAAAGGTGCAGTAAAAATGCCAAAACAGCATACAGACTTCCTGCTGGGAATCCAAGATACATTACTGAGATACTACTGATGTAAAGACTCTGCCACTTGCACTTCAGCAAGTGAAAATAAAATCCAAAAAGAAACGAAAGATAAGAAACTAAAGGTACTTCAGTGTTATGAATTTGGTAATGTTTGTGCATAATTGACAATAAGGAGAAAACAAACAAAAGTTCCCTTGGTATTGTTAAAAAAAATTCATTAACAGTCTTCACTCAGGAAAATAACAGCATTTCCATAAGTAATCTTCATGAAAGTTTTCTGAATGTCACAACAATAACTGATATCAACCAGGGAAGATAAGTGGAAGAATGGAGCTAAAGCAAGGCAGTGGGGGCGCGAGGACTAGGAGGCTGTTGCTGAAGTATTTTTTCCCTTCCCAAGTCATAAAGCAACAGTTTGTCTTTCAAAAAACACAATGAATTTTTTTGTGAAAAGGAAAAATTGTGCAATTCTTCGTGTGACTGTACAGGAAAGAGTTTCCCTCTTTTATATATATGTTATTTACTGAAAAGCCTGTTCAAGCATCATAGAGCACTAGCATTTGTTCTTGAAGAGGTGCCATACCTGCTTTACGTGTAAAGTTCTAACAAAAACGAGATATTGTGTGGGAGTAATTCAGGACCACAACCATAACAGAGTGAGAAACTATTCAGGCAAATGAGTTAGGCCCATATTCTTAGCTGAGGGGAATGTCAGACTTGAAAACTGACTGCAGAAACCTCTATTGTAAAGCAAAATGAAGGATTATTTCCTTTAAAAAGAAAACAAAACACAAACCCCAGGATATTTCAAATGACTTATGCTGAGCTCTTACACATCATATCTTGAATACTGCATTAATTCTCATCCCTCATCTCTAACATAAAAGACTAAAATTTGAAAGATATAGGAAAGGCTAAGAATAATAATTAAGTGCTCAATTTCTGATTTTTTGTGTACCTGTTGTAAGGTCTCTAAAGTACTGACCTACTTTGCCTTGTAATTTTAAAGAAGTGATATAAATAAATACACATTAATTACTTGATGGATATATAAAGTACAGGGAATTTTGACCTCTGTTAGAAGCTAACACTATTTAGTCAGTTTACATTTCCTTACATGCTGTTTGTATGAAATGTCTGCAGGGTTAGAAGCTACCTCTGAAGTGACATATCATAGAAGAATAATTCCTAATACATCACTGTGATGATTTAATTTCTTTATGTATTTTCCGAATGGAAACTAAACAAAAAAATAAATACCTGGTGTCCAGCCATTATTTGCTTCAGCACACTTTCATAACATACTTCATCCATATGATTCAGCTGCTGCACCTGAAAAACAAACATTGCAGTCCACATTAAAATAATCTCTATCTTTATGGATTATCTACTATATATCAAGCAATTTAGAGTGATCCTTGAAAGATAAATTTGGTTATGCAATTAAATTTACAGTATACCAATTCTCATTCCAACAACAGCATTTTGCTTTTAAATTCATGAAATAAATTTAAATTCAGAAATAGAACATGAAAATACATAGATATAATGCGAGTAAGGACAGTTAACAGAAAATTTATTAAGTGACTTTGCTGCTATTTTTAATGACCAAAGAGAAGTAACCCAGTTCTTTAATTCATCTGTTTCATATTAAGGAGTTTTACTTCTACAAGATATTGAGAAAACATCAATTTAATATATCTTATCTAGAAATAAGCTTTTCTATTAGGTATACAGAAATAGTTTTTACATTGCGTATTTTTTATCTCCAGGAAACTACTGATTGTTTTTTGCCATAGAGAACACAGATTTCTTCACAGTGGGGTCATGCACAGAGAACATTGTGAGTAGCATGCAGAGAGTTCCCAATCATAGATAAATAAAATGTTCAAGAAAGATTCCAGCCAAAACAAAGGTATTCTTCAACTTAATTTAAAGATTTTTTTCCTATTTCTTTAATGCATTACAATATAAATAGCATGTATTTACTTGAATGCACCTCAGTATTAAGGTTGTGACAAACCAAAATAAATAAATTCCAATATCATAGCAATCATTCCACACTTCATTTGTGCATTTGTGTCTTACAACCAAACTGTTTTGGCACAAAGAAATGTTCTACAAAAGCAAAGCATGTACAAATTTCAAAATGGAGATTTAATACTTGGAGTTACCTAGAATAGATGAAAGCATGTGTGCTAGAGACAAGCACCTGGACTAATCATTCTTAAAATAAGAGGTTAGCATTTTATCAAATTTGTTTTTTTCAAATAATAATTATTATTAAGGAGAAATCATTAAGGAGAAACTTACAAGAGCAGTGCATAGACACATAGACATATATATATACACACATGTACACATACTACAAAATTAACTTTACGTATTCTTTGCATTTATACCTAAAGAAAAAAACATAAATATGCATACAGAAAAAAGACTGATATTAAAGAAAAATATTTGACATTAACAGATCTTGACTGAAGAAGCCAAACCTTAGTTGGTGCCATATGCTCCAGGAATTTCAACATACAGAGTTTTAAGAGCTGTTCTGGATAACTTCTGGGCATAATAAATACATCACACAGTCCCTGCTTTTGAAAGCCTGCCTACAGTTTGCATGTGACTCTGTAAATTGCTCATCAGCTCCAAATTTCAGGTGAGTATTTTTGGATGCAGGATTTCAGCAAATTGTGGCAAAGCATCTACCAAAAGTAACTAAGAGCCTTCTATCTCCTTGCAACTCATTAGTGTGCACATAGGCAGCACTGACTGCACTTGCTGATGGTCTGCAACTACAGATTTTGAGCCTGTGCTCTCTTACATTGCTTTCCTCCCCTCATGAAGACCACAAGGATGTTGATATTGGCAATAATTAGGCACTTTTGATATTAGTATTATCCTGAATAGAATCCTAATAGAATTAAGAAAGAGGGTTAATACTTCTACATTTTGACTGCTGTGAAGTGTATTATCTTGATTGTAAAATATATTTTGCCTTGTGAAATTGTAATGGCAATCTTCTGAAAAACAAAAGAACTACTCCTGGCTGTGGTATTACCAAGAGCCTGCCAGGTATTCATATTTCAGAATAACTACTGCCTCCTAGTATTTCCTCATCGCCTTATGCTTCTTAAGAAAATTACTGGGTTTTTAATAATTTCAAATTTTAAAGATTTATTTATATCTTTGATTTTTTGAAACCTAAATGCATTTAAAGTAAGCATGAAGAAAGGCAGTATTTTCTCTTTTCTTACTATAAAGTGAAAATAAACAAAATATTAGAATCAAGTAGCAGTGAAAGACGAATTGAAAGTAACAGCAAGTAAGAGTGAAGGTAGTAAAAGCAATTAATGAAGATTAAAATATGCAAATCATGCTAAGCATCATATGGTGAACTATTCTTATGCATATAGAATTGAAACATCTCCCTACTTGTAAAATAAGTTCCTCTCCTGCACTGCAGATGGAATGACTACTTAAATAACCTAGTAAGAAAGGTAAAACCTTTCTTTTTAAAAAGACTAAATAAAATGCTATGATTGGTTAAGTTACAAAATTAACTTCTGATTGAAAATGTCTTGATTTTTATTAATTTAAGTCACAGGTGAACAATATTTTTTGAAAAGTTCAACTACATTATAAGCTAATGAGATGCATGGGAAATCTATGTAAAGTGTATAAAGTCCTGTATTTTAAAAAAATATAATTTACATGTCAAGTGTTACTGCACTAATGATTTTTAATAAGAATATTATACCTGACCATTGTCTTAATGCTTCCTGAAATGAGCAATAGCACAAAGAGTAAAGAAGCTTATTTAGGGATTAATTTAAATACAATTTCTGTCAAATATGTACATATGATAATTAACGGCTTAGCATTCTGAGGTTTTCATCAGTAACTTTAGTATTAATGCACATTGTGTTTATACATATATATACCCAGATTAAAAGAAATTACTATTTTTCTTATAGCATTCCTCATGCATCCTTACAGCCAAACAAGATACACCACATGGAAACCTGAAATGAAAGAGGTAGAATAATCAGCTGCTAATGTGACTCTGCAGTTGAAGGTGGTGATTTCCTTTTCACCAAGCAAAATTTAGTAGTGAAGAAGAGGCAATGCAAAGCTAAATAGCTTTGCATCCAACTGCAACAAGGCCAGCTTACAAGTATGAAGAAACTGAAGAAAGAAGATTCTTAAAGCACCTTTCAATTATGTATATCTTAATATAGCAGAAAATATGCTCCAAAAAACACCTGTAGTATAATAAACAAGAATCCCATACCCATACATACATGAAGCATGATCCAAATAAACAGAGACCACAAACAGCAATCCTTTCTTTGGATTTCATGACTCCTTACCTTATTGGTTGTCTTGATTCCTATAAAGGTTTGTCCCAGAGGTACAGGTCGGAAACGGCCATCAAAGTAGAATAATCCAATGTAGGGATTGACGTGTAGAAATGTAGCAACATCAAGATAATTGGGTAATGTAGCTGAAAGACCCAAAATCCTAATCATGCTTTGTGTAGATTCAACCTATTAAAAAATCAGGAAAACTGTAAATTTTCCAGGTGTTGTAAGCCAAAGAATCAAGCACAGAGTTTTAAAACATCCCTCATAAAACATTAATGTGAAAGAAACAGTTAATGCTTTCTATAAAAGGTGAACAATACATGTGAGTTAGTGATTATCCTGTATTGAAGAAATGAGTGCATTCAGCAATTCCATCAAATCTTGCTTATTCACCTTTCTATTTTATTGTACTTTTGCCTTCCAAAAGGTTAGATAGTCATTAACTGACATGGAGGAACAATAGCAGAAAACTGGCTTTGTCAAGAAGAGTAGTCCAATTTATAGGCAAAACTGTGACACATGATTTGGTGTCTTTTCTTCCTTAGTCCAAATTAGACCACTGTTCTGGAAAGAAAAAGGAATCTAATTCGTGCCACTCCTCCGTCTTAGGTTTTTGCTTCCACTACTCTCTTAGACAATGTATTCTAGTTCTCTGTAACTGGCATTTCCTTCTAATTTCTTCTTATTTTTTAAAATCTTTAATTCCTCAAATGTTTGGTTTATATGCCTTCTCATTTAATAAGGGACAGAAACTGTGCTTTACAACTACATGTTCTGTTCCATACAAAAGCCTGCATATTATATGTATTTTCAGGTAATTTTCAAAATGAATGAAAGCACACATAAGACCTGAATGAACAAAGTACACAAGAATTTTCCCATTTCCTTCTGGAACATTAGGAGTTGCGTAGGCTGGCTCACAACTAGCATAATTATTTAAAACCAGATTTTACAGTAATTTTATTATAAAAGCTTTTTAGACACTGTAACTGAAGCCATATATAACGTTCTCAACTAGTCTCAAATGGGTGAACGTCTCAAGATGAGTAGGGCTGGTAAATTCCACCTGGCTTAATCCTATTAAAAAATATTAGGTTTTCCTTAGAATACAGATTTTGATTTACTCAGCTGTTTTAAAATGCAATTAAAACAATTCAAAGTTTTCAAAATAGATGATGAAAAAGTAAATGGAGAGGATTCTCAAGGAAGACAAAATAACACCACACCATAACCCAGACCTGAAGAATTGGAAACATTAAACTAAATCTCAAAAGGAACCATGGTCCCAAACAGCACAAACAACAAGCAGACAAAAGTAAACCACCACATTCCCTGGTACTCTGCGGCAAAAATTTGGACACTAAAAAACTGTGGCTGCAAACAACTAAATGACACAGAAAAGCTGCAGACAAAATCTGCACTTGCACAAGAGTGGTTTTCCAAAGGAAATTCCCATGTACAATAAAATCTGATATGTAAATGCAAACTAGGACAAATGAGAGATTTCATTTTCTGAAATCTTCCATCTAGAGGGAACAAAAGCAGTATTTAAGAGAATAAAGAAGCTTTCTCACTTCTCACACTTTTTTTTAAGGCTGGATTATGTGATGACCTAAGGGCTACAGTCATCATCAACCACACAGTTTTGAGGTGTTTGAGGTTTTTTCTGAGAGGTGGAGGAGGTCTGCAGAGTCGGTTGATTCCTCTTTTGTCTGGATTTTTTTGGCTTTGGCATGGTCCACTGGAGTACCACATCCTTCTGCACTGACCTTAGTGTCTGCAGGGCTCTTTCTCATATTTTTTTCCATCACAACACTTCCTGCACTTCCTTTCTTAAACATGTTTTACCAGAGGTGCCACCATCTCTGGGTGGTCAGAGCCCACTGTAAGCGGCTGTGTCTGGCTCATTCAGCCAGAGCCATCCCTCACCATGACCATGCTGCAGCCCCCTCAGCCAGCATCTGGGCATCAGTGGTGCAAAAGTTTTAATTTACTTAGTGTTTGTACACCTTACCTTCAAGCTTCAACCTGTAAGCACAATTATCACTTGCTGATATACCTATCCTGTAGATTGTTCACAATTGCCTGATAGTAAGTACAGCAATCTGAGCTGTATCTGTAACTGAGCTCCCATCTGGAAAACATTACTTGATTTTGCTACATTCAATAACAATTTTTTTTAAAAAAATCTCCTCAGAGCCTGAAAGTACTAGTTTGAAAGTATGCTTGGTTCCATCTGAAGGCAAGAAAGCATTTCAAGTATTTAAACAATTAACAAGAACACTGCTTAATAACCATGGACATATGCATTTTTACAGCAACTAAATGTAAGGGTTTTTTTTAAGATTTCTTTAAAAATAAAAGCAGTGCCTAGAGAACAGTTACAATTTACTGAGCGTTACCACTTTCAAAACCTTAGTAAAACAAAGAAGCCACTTAATGTCACTGACCTGGCAGTTAACCCTAGAGCTAAGGAACTTATTGAAAATCCCTAATTAACACTCCACATGACAACTGTGAAGCTGACAGTTAACACGAGCAAGTAGTTAAGATTACTAATATATTTACAGCACATTTTTTAAACCCCTTCAACTAGACCAGGTTGTTCACGTCCCAGCACTTCAAGGGATAGGACATCCACAGCTCTGGGAAGCCAATTTCAGTGCCTCACCACCTTCACAGTCAAGATCACCTTCCTAATACCCAAACTAAACCTACTCTCAGTTTAAAGCCATTCCCCCTTGTCTTATCACTACATGCCCCTGTAAAAAGCCCCTCTTCAACTTTCTTGCAAGTACCCTTGAGGTACTAAAAGCCTGTAAGATGACCCAGGTGCCTTCATTTCTCCAGGCTGAACGCTCCCAGTTCTCTCAGCCTTTCCCCAAGGGGAAGGTACTCCATCCTTCTAATCATCTTATTAAGACTCTAAATCATTCCATCAATTTCCTTAAGTTCTTTCAAGGCCATGCAAACAAAAAAAAATCTTTATATTTTTACCATCTACTTTTATATTTGCTCACCAAAAATATATATAATTTATGTACATATACAAAATAATGAAGATGCAAAAAGAGGTACAGTTACACTAAAATAAAAAAATGCATCATAATAATCCTTCCAATTATTTTATGTCCAGATCAAACTGTAAACTAAACACCTATGTGTTTATGCACATTATCACATGACAAGAGAGAACGAGGCGTTTTTATTCTTTTAATTATAAATGGCAATATAAAAACAGCAGTGACTAAAACTGTGCTAAACTTAAAAAATAAGGAACCAAGACTACCTGAATATGCAACCATATTACAATATATTTTTTGCATTTTCTCTATGATTATAATTCAGTTTCAACTATGTATCTATTATTCATCTACCCAAGCACTACTTGATTTTCCATAATGGTTTTTAGAATTTGAACACATTTTATAACAGAGTTCTCTGCATACATTTTTCAACTATTCTGACTTCCCCTTGAAAGGCAAACACTAACATCTTTTACTCTCAGGTGCTTCTAAAGAAAAGTAAGCCTTCAAAGTGTACAGATGCCTTTTGTAAATACAGATCATCCAAAATTTAGTATTTTTCAACTACTGGATCACTTATTATTTGATCCTAGAAGTCCCAGCTAGAGATTATGCCTTCATATACAAGAAACCATGAACACACAGCCTTTTCCTGAAATGGCAGTAGAAATTACTGATAACACATTTAGGATGACAAAGTTTTCTGGTTACATTGCATATTGGTGGCTGGTGGTAGGCAGCTATGTGCCTTTTCTTCACTACTGAAACACAGCCTCTAGCATTTCATTCTTTGTAGGTGTTTAATTATCCCAGTAAAATAATAAGCGCCATTTGAAACTTACGAGGCTTTCCTTGAAAACCTGAACTGAGACAGTATTTGCACATCAGGTTCTTTAAAAGCCTTACTAAGTTTTATTGGTTTGATGTTACACTGGAAGTGGGCAATAAAATTGCCATTGTTGTATTTAATTGACATATCTAATTAGTATATCTACATCAGAAACGTTCTTGATGGCACATGGAGAATTGACAGCATGTGCACCAGACACACTCACAAGACATGATTACCACACCATGAAATTCCACATATGCAGAAAAAATAACCAGAAGATAACTACCCATATCGATTTCCACATCAATTGTGTTTATGCTGCAAATGGATAAAGGATCAGGTATGGGAAGTGCCTCTCTGGATTGTAAATTGAACACAGCAGGATCATTTTCTTCCTAATAGGTTTTAAGATTTTGCATATCATCTCGTTACATTACAGTTGCCACTTGAGAGCATACAGACTGTGCAGAGAGATACTCTTTTATCTGACTTCTAAAGTTCTTCCTGAACTTTGTGATCTTGGCAGCCTTCCCATTTCCATGTATTAAAATATCACATTCACAGAATGAATTACAATCAAGCTGGGAAGCATATCTCTGATTGTTCAACTTGAGCACAGAATTAAGTGAAGCAGACAAGTTTACACATTTTAATCTTTGAAGAATTGTCTGCTGGTTAGAAATTAATCTGATATTCAGATGACCCAGGATCACTTCAACACACCCTCTACAGTCAGTCTTTATGCCCTTCAGATGCACACTAAAGACAAGATATTCAGAAAATCAGACACAAGCATTTCTTCATTTTTAGTGCAGATGTGCAAGAAGATGAATTCTTAACTTAGGTTCCTGAGTCCCCTGTTAAGTGGTAGTAAAAATGAAGTACTACATATGGGGATTCACATTAATTATTAGTTGGATACTATCATAACCACAGAATGACTCTATGTCTCACTCTCTCACAGGATCTGTGCTATTCATCCAAAACAAATGAGAAACAGGAATTGAAAAAGAAGTGAGTAGGGCTCAGAGCATTAAAACAAACAAACAAAAAAAGAATTAAATGTTTCAAAATTACTAACCAGGAAGTTTGTTAGAATGTTTCATCAGTGTTTATTTGTTTGTTGCTATATTGTTTACTAGTTATGAAAGAGTTAAATTATCAGTAAGTCCACATAGGTGCAGTTGTCTAGTTTTACAAACAGAAATGGAAAAAAACTGTGAAATTGCAAAACCAAAGTACATAGTAAAAATCCAATTACTAATACAGTTTTGAAGATTCTATATAGGACGTTATCTACAACTCACTCTGCACAGAATGCATTTGTTACTAGGCAACCATCTAGTTAAGTAATTTTATTAGTTTTACTCTGCATCCAATGAACCCTGAAAATACTGTGATCTCAGTCCTCCATTTAGAATATATTTAAAAATCTAGAGGTACTGAAAAAATGTAACCATGCAGAGAGCACTATTAGAAGCCATATTATTCTCCCTTAGCTAAATATTAGGCATGCATTACTTTGTCTTAAGAAATGACATTTTGCATATGTCTGTTAAGAGATTTCTATACCTGGCACAGTGTCAGTTTTTCCTCACTGACAGAATGTCTTTCCATGCTATGCTTACTGTTTTATTCCCAAACTAAGAAACAAAAATACCTCTGAACCTTTCTTCAAATTAGTTTCACTGCTTTACCATAATATGAAAGACTATGAAATATATGACACATTTAAAAATCCCCAGTTGTGTCACTAAAATGGAAAATCAGTCACCTATCAATAATAAAAAATGAGATGCAGAATGGCTTCCTGACACCCTTTCCATGCACAGTAAGATAAATCCTTTCGAAGATTAATTTAAATGTCTGATAGATAACATTTCCCAAACAGTGGAGATTAGATTTTGTTTTAAAAAAGTAGTTTTAAAAAAGTGATTTTTACACAACAAGGTTTGGAAAAAGATAAGATAGGCTCATGTAAGACTCATTAGACATATGGCTGCACAACATAATGCCTAAAAATAACATCCCAGAGTAGCAAGAGAACATATATTAAATTTATCACAAGCCGATGAACTGACAGACTTTAAAAGAACATATAATTGAAAAGCAGCCATTAAAAAGGGATTCCTCTAATTGCTTTCTAAGCCCAACTTTATTCAATAATTTTATTGATGACATGCAGTACAAAACAAATGGTGACAAGAAAGGCAGGTGATTGGCAGAATTAATATAACCGATGTGTGTGTCAGCCATACAGATAAATCTAGGTTGATAGCCCTGCTCAAACTAAATTTCTTTTCATTTAGCTCATTCTATAACAGGCCACAGCTGCAAAATGAGACACTATTCTCAGGAAATATTCTTATAGCAATGAGTTAATCCTGCAGCAACGATAAAGAGGTTTGTTTGAGGATTTAACGAACAGGTACCTGAATGCAAGCTGCAAAGAAGATGTGTTAGCAAATTAAATATATACAATTCTTAAAGGTATAAAAAGGGATGGAACTGCATAATTGAAGGGAATCGCTCTACCTCTGTATCTGCCAGAACCAAACTAACACAAAAGTTCTATCTATATCCAGTTATGCTGACATGTTGTGCAAATACAATTGTGAATACAGGAAAGTCCAGTGCAAAAAAGCCCCACAACACTACTGTTTGAAATGGAAAAAACATTGCAGAAGGCTTCAGTAATCCCATTTGGTTTATCCTTTAATAGAAGATGCTGAATAACTTTACTTTACATAAGGAATATCAAAGAGACAAAAGACTCATAGAAGTCACTCAAGATGAGAGCTCAAAACCCAAATGAAACGCCACTGTCATTCTAGTCCCAAAAGGTCCATATAGGAACTACAGTGGGCTACCAGTTGACGCAAGATATATAGATCTAAGCAGCTGGTTTTATGTCATTAGCTAGCAGTCTTAACTCATTTTTTTTTAAAACTGACCAAATTATCAAAATGAAGAATGGGATCCCAAGCACATAAAAATTCCTGATTTGATAACAATTAGATATTTGGCTTCGGGTGAGAAACATCTGAACTTGTGTGCCAATAATCTCTAGTAAGACGTAAAAGAGGGAACAAAAGGGACAAAATAGAAAAAAAAAATCGGTAGAGAAAATAAGGCACTACAGATATCAAAAATGCAAAGAAAGAGCAAAGAAAACTACATTACAGCTGAAAAGAAAAGCTCCTTAAATAAGGTAGCATAAGAAAAGAAAGGTCAGAAAGGAAATGAGAATTTCCAGGGGGAAGAACTCCAACATCTCGTGGTCACTGCATTCAAAGCTGCCTTTGATCTTCACTTCCCCAACAAGCCCCTCCTTTCTCGATGAGTAAAAGGTACAGCACAGCACCTCTCCTTGTTGAGACCTCTGTCTCCTGGAGGAGGCATTTCTCATCCATGTACTTCAGGAATCTCCTGCATTCCTTGTATTGATGTGTTATCCCACCCATAGCACTAGTAACTTTGTTGATCTAATACAAAAGCATAAAGCAACTGAGACTTTAACTTGAAGAATGAGACAGTGCTGAGAACAATATTTATACATCTAAAATGGCAGCTTTGGTATCCCAAAATCTGAGAAAGCTTTAAATGTGGATTTTCTTTTATTTAATTCATCATTCACATATTGAGAGTAGGTATCAGAACTTGTGTACAACTCAAGTATAGTATTCAGTATGATTTTTTGTGAAAAAAATACCCATAAGCAGCAAGGAAGTAATCAAAATCTCTGAATAATTATAACAAAGTACTTCAGTGGCCTGTAAAAACTGTCAATTTTTTTTTCTTTCAAGCTAATAACCTTACTATATTACAGTAGGGTGTAAAGTTTGATTAAAAAGTTTAAGCATTTCAGTTTTACATCTGCATTATGCTCTGGACTAAAACTTTAAACATCAAAGCCATAAATTGGATTCAAATAAGTTGTTTGATGTTATACCTACAGTATATAACAGAGCTCAGAGCAATTTTCCCACCAAAATGTTTAGCAAAGTCAATTTAAATCACTTGCAAAAACATTCTCTAAAATTTGAAAAGTGCAAACATGCACAAATATGCCCTTTATTCCGCTATGAGTAAAACTGTCAGCAATTCCAATATATATGCTCCTTCCAGGTTTAAATAAAACCCAATTCTAAAAAATGCCGTAAGTTAAAATGAGCGTGTTACAGTCTTACAGTAAGTGACGTGACTCAGTGTTCATCTGGGGTAAAGTACATCAATCATTCAAATATTTTGAGGTACAAGTTAGGGCAGACCTGCCAATGCATCAGGATATTCCTGCTTTAAGAATGCATTTGGATAGCTGTATTTTTATCTCATATCAATATAGATCTCAAAACATTCTTTTCTGGCACAGTTGAAAGCCCAAGCATCTAGTTGAATACTAATTCTTAAAAAGACAAAAAACCCCTACCTCAATCTACTGTCTTTTTTTCTGTTGTACACCATCTAAACAAAACACCTCTTATATCTCCAATGAAATAAGAGAGATGCTTTTTCTCTAAGACAGACAAACCCTGCAAAATATAAAAGGCACTACACAATACATCCTGACCCGCACAGCAATCATGACATTGTCCCGCATACAAGCTAGGGAAGTATGATCCAGATGGAACTACAGGTACATGCATTATTAGAGTTGCTATTAGTGATTTCTGGAAAAGGCTGAAGCAGTATTCAAAGGAATTTATCACAGTTCTGTTCTAGAAATGATACAAGAAATGACTGTTCCAGGTCAGATCAAAAATTATACTACTTGAATGCACTGTCTCCTGCAGGAACCAAAAGTGACAGTACAGAAAGTGGGAAAATAATGATATTTACCAAAATAGATCTCAGTTACCACAGCCTCCAGGCTGATCTAGTGACTACTATTCTGCAATAGATTTTTCTTTGAATTACTTGTCCCTCTACTACAAATTAAGAAAAAATAGTCAATATTTTGGATGTTTTAAACCAGTACACAAATTAGTTAATTGATTTCAGCAATTACTGCAGTGCTGTAATTCACATAAGGATATTTCAGATTAATATTGTCCTTAGGTTTTTTCTTTTTTTTTTTTTGCTTTTCAAGAAGTGAACAATTATTCTTACTTCCTGTGTGCATGAATACTGAACAAGTATGATACTTCTATACGTATCAATGAAAAGTAAGTTCTAGAACTACTTTCAGAAAGGCTAGAGAGGAGATTGAAATCACTGAAGACAAAAGGACATTCTCCAGGGATGGGCTGAATATCCTGTCTTTTTTTTTTCATGCTCCAGGGAAATTTATGAATTTGTATCAAAATACATAAAATGGAATTATGGGTAAGGAGCAAACCCAAGAAAATACAACAATGTATTTTTTTCCTCACAAAGTAATATTAAAACATTAGATGTGATTTTTTTTTTTACACTTTGAGCATCTCTAACAGTATTTTCACTATACTTCAGGGATATTCTCCTGAAATCAGAAACAGTCTTCTTTTATTGACTGCATAAAAGTTCCAGTAACTTCATAGTTGTGGATGTATACTGCAAACTTCACAGAACTATGCCTGCAAGCTCAGATGCTGAAGTATAAGATTTCAGTGTAATTTAAAAAAGTAATCATCTTATTATTTTTTTCATATTAAATAAACAAAACAATGGTACAAAACATCTCCTGTTTCTTTGTCCCCAGGCTCTCTGGGAGGCTTGCAATTTGAAATATTTTTGTCACCAATAGTTTTCTACTGCACAATTCTAAAAATTCTGCAAGTAATTTTGCTTTTTTTTTAACTGGGGGTTTTTCAGTGTACCTTTATACTGTAAATTTTTCCTGTCCTCATCTACCTACTTGTAAAGATACATACAGGTCTCCACTGTCTATCTTATCAAATCAGAATAAATAAGGTAGTGAGATGGTCAGTTTCAAGATTTATGTATTGCTTTATTCCCCAACTGCTTTACTTAAGGAAGGGTTGCAATTGGATAGCTTCAGCTCCAGATGAATTAAATTCCAACTCAGTAGGTAAAACAAACTTTGAAATCCTAGGAGATTAAAACACTCTATTTTAAAAGAGCTATTTTTAAATGAGTGCTGAAGGAAGATACTGCTATATTACAATAAATGCACTAAAGATAGGATTCAGTACCCAAGACATAATTGCCTCAGATTTTATATTCCTTAAGTTACCTATGCAGGCTTGCCAGACACAAAAGAGAAGGATCTATGGGAGATGTGTGTCCAAACAAAGCAGAAATGGAATGCCAAACTGAGTAATGTAGGGCAAATAAAATGGCTCTCACCATCTATTTTGGACAGCTGAAGCCTATCTTACAAGTCTCACAAAATTTCATAGTAAGAAATGAGTAAGTCTTGCAATCTGACATGAAGAAAACGATTATCATGGTCACTGCTAAAAACTGAGATGCTTTGCTATAAAGACACTTAAGGAAATCAAGGTTATCAAAACCATTACGAAAGAAAATACAACATCAAACAGCTAAAATTTAGTGCCTTTGAGGTAGTCTAAATGTAGCTTCTTCTAAAGAATTGTTACTTATATTTTTCTTTATACAGGAACTTTACACTTTCTGTCCTGGGTTAGAGCAGACATCCATCTCATTCTGTTCTTAGCAGAGTTGGAATCAGATGATTCAAAAAGCCTTAACAAGGTTAGTGTAGTGTTACCAAGACAAAAAAAAGCATCTTGAAAGCTAAAAGGCTTTAAACATTTAACATGCTACAAATACAGCCATAAAAATAACTGTTTCATTTTAATTTGTTACAGCTTACTTGTATGGATAGAGTTCTGCTCTTCATGACCAAAAAAAAAACAACCAAAAAAACTCAAAAAATTGCACTCTATCCTCCCTCTTCCCATTATTTATCTTAAATCCTTCCTTTTTATCCATCCCCAAATTCCATATTTTAGTTTACTCGTAAAAGCTCATCTCACCATTGAGACCAATCTTATTTATTGCCTAACTCTCAATTCTTCTTTTGTACAAGATTCAGGGAAATAAAATTCCTTTTCTCCTTTTTTCCATTTCAAATCTTGGTATTTAGAAAACACCACTAAATCATGGGGAAAAACAAAAGGACCATTTATGGTAGACTAAAAATCATGTAGTATTTTTCTAGCAGTGCTGAAAGTTTTACCTAGATTTAAGACACTACTCTTAATTAAAAGAAAAAAGAAATTCTCTTGGGAAAACTGCTAATTGAAAAGGAGCATTCCTGGCAAGAAAATAATTTCAATTTTGAATGTGTTAAAACATTAGCATTATTATTATTATTATTTTAAATGTTTAATTTTCCTGTTACTTTTACAGTAGAATGAATTTGGCAAATAAACTATAAGTAACAAAACAACACTATAATAAATGATGCATTTAGGAATTTGATAGTTGATGTAATACAGAAAGGAACGTAAAAGACAAAAAAAAATCCACATTCTTAATACACAGCTTTAAAACAGAACAGTTGTAAAATAAATTGTAAACTGCCTAAGCATTTCTATTTAATTGTCTAAGCACATTACCCTTTACAGTGGTATCTATCTGCTCTTGACCAAAACAAATTTATTTAGAAGATTTTTTTTCTCTCTTACCTGTCGTAAAGTACGTGCTACTATACTTTCAAGTACTGGTCCTCTGTCTTCATGCAGTAGATGAACTTCATCAAGGATCAAGAGTTTTACCAGCTGAGAGAGGGCTACATCACCAACACTTTTCCTTGTCACTACATCCCATTTCTCTGGAGTAGTCACAAGCATCTAGTAGAGAAGAAAAAAAAATTAAACATATATAAATTTATAAAAATACAGTAATTTAACATATAGCAGAGTAAATGCAACATAAAACTTAAAGTTATCTTAAGTTTTACCCACTTTATATATGAGGCAGACAGTTTGCTACATCTACATGGGCTGGATGCCCATTAGTAGGATTCAGTATGGAAAACCATATGGAAATATCAACTAATAACTTCAAGATACTGTGCCCCCTTTGTATACATTTTCCACACAAAAAGATTGAAACAGCTATCCAGAATGAACTACTTATATAATCATTTAATGGTTGTGTTTCACTAAAATCATCTGTGATAAAATATTTCTAACCTTCACAGCACAGTAAACAACTAAGACCCTTCCCTCATACCTAAGCTTGACCTGATAGTTCCCAGTTCCCTATGAAATGCTTTCTCCCTAAGGCATACTTTCGAGTTGTACACTTTGATATCTTGATCCTTGCACTGGTAAAACAGATTAAACAACTTCCACCAGTCCTGGATATGGTAACTTCCAAATTTCATTGTTTATCATATAGATTTGTCAGGCCATTTCTCCAGCCTGCCAATGCCCCTCTATATGACAACACACTCCTCTGGTGTACCAGCCTCTCCTCACTGGCTGCTCAGCAACCCATACATCAACAAGGTTCTTTATGAGGAACTTACAGAAAACACTATCAAAGGCTTTACCAAAATCTAGGTAGAAAATATCCACTGCTTTTCCCACATCTACTTGGCCAGCCATTTCTTGCTAGAAATTTATCAAGCTGGCCAAGCATGACTTCCCCCTGGTGAAGCCAAGGATACTACCCATGATGGTATTTTCTTCTCTTTCACGTATCTGGAAACTGTTTTAAGTTTAGCTGTTCCATCACTTGCCCATATGAGGCTGACCAAGCAGGCATTCCATGGGTCCTACTTCTTGCCCTTGTTGAAGACAGGAGTGACATCTGCCTTTCTCCAGTCTTTAGTCACTTCTCCCAGTTATAATGGCTGATCAAAGATTATCAAGAATGACACTGAAATGACAGGAGCCAGCTTCCTCAGCACTTGTGAATGCAGATCAATCAGACTATGGACATATGTGTCCCTTGATCTCTTAACACCTGATCTTCTACAAAGGGTACACTTTGCTTGCTCCACACTCTCCCAGTTGCTGGAACTCAGGATTCCTCAAGGCCAGCCTTGTTAGTAAAGACTGAGGCAAAGGAGGCATTCAGTACCACAGGTTCTTCTGTGTCCTGTGCCATTCACAGGCCCCCTGTCCCATTCAGTAACAGGCCCAGATTGTCCTTAGTCTTCCTTTTGTTGCCTTTCTTGTTTTCTTTGATATTCATGAGCAGATTCAACGGCAGCTGAAGTCTGGACTTCAGCTTTCCTAACTTCAGTCTTGGATGGTGAGACAATGTCCCTGTATTCCTCCCAGACTGCATGTCCATGCATGCTTCTTTTTCACATATGACCTGGAGCAACCGGTTCATTCATGTGGGTCAAGTTCCTCTTCACTGGGATGGACCACTCTTGAACTTGGAAGAATATTAACCAGCTTTCTTGATTTCTTGAACTCCCTCTTCTCTCCTAAGGTAAAACTTATCACATGGGACTTTTCCAAGCAGATCTCTAAAGTGGCCAAACTCTACCCTCCTGAAGTCAAGGGCTGTGAACTTCCTTTCTGATCTGTTCCTCTTCCTCCAAAATCTCATTGTTGCTATGGTCAAGCCTGTCTTCAATCTTGACATTGTTAAACAAGTTCCTCCTTGTTTATGAGGTACAGCAAAGCACCTCTCCTCCAAGTCCTATCTACAGAGGAAGAAGTTCTCATCAGTGCACTCCAGGACCTTCCTGGATTGCTTATGCTGGTGTATTTCAAAATATGAAAAAATGTTTCTTACAAAACACATTTATGAATACTTTTTATTCTCTTGGTCTTCTCCACAAGATATATTCTGATACTATTTATTTAAACTCAGAAAAATATTTTTCCCTGCACTGTCACACAATATTGTTCCACTCCAATTATTGTACAATCAGAATATATTCATCTTTACTAATTACCAAGAACTACTCCTGAAGACACTTTGTGATATTACAGAAAAAAGATGTTCATTTCCTGCAACATTTAAAACTTTACATGTGAAAGACTCACTGAGTCACTATTATCTCAGAGAGTGGTGGTATCCAGGGGGTATTTTCATGGTTTGTTTAGATATTACTGGGTGCATTTTGCTAGCAAATAGAGATTTTTCAAATGCTTGTACAAAATAGTATGTGCAAAAATGTATGTTCGTAATTTATGAACTGAAATTTAACACTAGTACAGATGCAGTTGTTAGCACTTTAAAATGAGCCATATCAACCACAAAATATTAGCAGCTGTACTTCCACAGAACATTAATTAGCAAATAGTGCGAAAATATATTTAGCAATGCATATTAAGGCTTTAAGGTGTGAAATACTACAAATGCAAGCTACTTAGCTAATTTGCTAAATCTAAATTGACAACATTCAGATCACAGGTTTTTTTTAATGTCAGTCATGTTATCAGGATATATATTTAAAATTGTATCATTAATTCTTCTGTTTCTGAGTGATGACTAAATATCCCTTATAATGGTGTTTTACTTTGATCTTGTTTTAAAATAGCAATGCATGCAAAGCAATGACCTGAATTAAAAGCTATACTAAATGAGACAGTATATTAAATAAGAAGAGAGATCTCCAGAGAATGTTTTGCTAGAGAATATTACATTTATTTTTCAGATAGAAATTACAGCTGGGGAAAATTCTCAAAAAACCCACCCAAACAGATCAGCTTTGTAGTTGCAAATTATAAATTGAAATCTAATATATAAAATGTTATTTTAAAATATCAGATAAAAGAAATTGCTACCAGCAAAGGCTAACAAAGATTATTTTCTCAATTAAAATAATAAACCAAACAGCATTATGAGTCATCTCATTATTAGTTTTAAATTCAGTAGTGGCATTTCTTTTTATAATTAATTTTCAGAGACAATATATTTTATCCTTTCAGTTTTAAAATCAAAACTCAGATTCAGGAAAAGGATTCTGCTTTTTCTTAGAGGGCAAGAGAAGGACACAGAAATCAAATATTAAAAAAATCTTTTTAATATTTTCTCCTTTTACATGAACGTGAGTTCTCAGCACACTGAGAAGTATGTTCATCTATATTGTTATTTCACCACTTCACCTCTTTCAGTATTGAAATAGCTAGAAAATAAAGTGTCACATTTGCTTAATGAACTGCAACTCATGCAAAATATTTCAATCTGGTTTTTGTGTTAGGATATGGCTGAATAAAAATGGGTTAACTGTCAATATTTTTACTGTCAAGTTAAGTTTCTCTACGCACATAACTCTTCTCTTTTCCCAATGTTTTTTTGATTATTGTTTTTATTCCACACTGACTTTTCCTGTTAGGGAAATGGGCTTTTCACAAAGCCTTCTGTCTAAAGTGAGCATTGCCACTCAATTTCAGTGTTACACCAAAGGAGTTATCCGTTTAAAAGAAATAATCCAAGTATTTAAACTCAAAATCATGTCACTTTGGGGTTATTTGACATATCCCTATCTGGTTTTACATAATTTTCAGGTAAGAACTAAAAAAAAAAAAAAAATTAATTATTTCACTTAAAAAAATTATGTCAGAAAGAACAACACTAGATGAACTTCAAGTTACAAAATTTCAAGAGACAATGAAAATGCATTTTTTACAATTCCATGGTTTGCTAATTATTTTTGTCAGGTTCTGTTCAGTCCCCTCTGAGGTCAGATTTCACGGTAAAAGGAAGTTACATTTTCACCAGAGTTTCAGGAGATCAACATGTTGAAAATGCTGGGGTTTGTCATTGTGGGTTTTCTGAATCTGAAAAGGCTTATTGTCTTACTAAAATAAAATCATCTTCCATTAATTTCTACAGGGCCAACATTCCTTTCTAGCAGTTGGCACACCCTTGATTGTTTATGTTTTCAATAGATTACTCTCAATTCTTTGAATTTCTTTGCAACTTTTAAGTTCTTCCAAACACATTTTGCCCATGACTAGTGTCTGTTTTCTGCTTCAATAATTAGAACACACACTCTGAGCCTAGAAAAACTATGGTAATCCCCTCACATTTATACTCCACAGATCCAAACCATGTACGAAAATATTTCAGAACTACATTAAAAACTTAGTTATAATATGCCATACTACAAAATTCACTCTTTTAAGTTCTTCAAGACCATTTTTGAGAAGTTTTTCTGTCTCTAGCCACTTCAGCCTTTGTCTGTCACTTATCTGACCTGTTGTCCCTTTCATATACACAACAATAAATGAAAACTCAGACACACACACCCTACCTCACCCCCAACCTCCTGACTACTACAATTGCCATAAAACAATCAAAATAGACCTGGATCATTTTCCTACATGCCAGATATCATCAGACCAGGTATAAAGTACTGGTTGACTCTGATCTCAGCTTAAACATCACTTAGGATGACAGGGAAAAGCCCCATTCCCTGCTCTTGAAGATGTGGTATTTTAATGTGGTTACACAGATTTCTGTAACATAAAAAGTAGTGAAGTACCTTGTACCGAGACTGGGTATTCTGAGTATCACCACAGTTCCAAAAATAAGCCTGCATGCTGCCATACTGGAAACAGAGCAACAGCAGAGCAGCACCTTCACTTTGCACAAGATGTAAGTATGGGCTCTTTATAATATCAAAATAGTGAAAACAGAATAGAATGGTACACACACACATACTTTCAAACATTTGACATATAAGTTTAAATTCATACATGCTAAGCATTAGAATCTATCATTCTTTCTAGAAAGAAACTGTAGAATAAACTCAGGATTATAATGAACAAATCCAGAGGCTTTTGCATCAGGAAAATAATGTGGATGCCAAATGATCACAATAATAAAGGTTGTAATTTATGGGAAGTTTCCAAAATGAAATTATCTTCCCAAAGCTGGATCAAAATCTAGAAACATGTCATAACCATATGTCATCTCATACCTGCAGCACAATAGAGGTATTTTCATATTTAACATACCTATATAAAAGCACATTTTCCTCTTTGAAACCATCAGAATTATGATAAATAAACAGCAAATACTCTGTTTATTTTATTTTTCTCTGTGAAGTTCACAATATTGCTTCTCAAAGCATTGATTAAATCTGCAAGAAATACATGTTTCTACTGTAATTTCATCCTTTATTTGCTTTATCCTCTGAACAGCCACTTTTTCATTTTGCATTACCATTTTTTGGTACCTTTCCCACTTTCTATTAAGTAACTCTCAATATAACAGTACCCTTAAGAAAGAAAAAAGAAAACTGAACCTTATTATACAAAAAACTCCTCTGATGCCTGTGGCTATGTGAGCATCTATTCTCTAAAGGCTTCCTCCTGTGCTCCTCTTGCTCAGTAACCAATGATGCTGGAGTTACTCACTTTGTTATTAGCACAAAAAAGTCTAATTGAAGACATGACAGCCAAAACTAAGGGAGACTAAGGGACAGAAACAGCTGAAATATAACCTGGAATCAACTGAAGTATTTATAATGCACTGGAAAATATATGTCAGGTATTTCAGAATTTTGCCTTTTAACAACATAAAACAATGATTAGATACAACTGGAAAGAGTTTTATAATCTGCCCATTAGAAGGTATTCTCATACTAAAATTAAATGCAACAAAAATCAAGCATCATTTGAAATAGGGGAAATTCAGTAAACTTTCAAACAGAAGTGTTTTCTGAAGTGTCTCAATGATGCTGGAGAAGAAACAATTTTAAGGTCCAATTCATCAGTAGATATAGTTCAAGAAAAACATAGCATATGTACAAAATACAAGTCCTAATGGTCTAATAGCTTTGGAAGGCATGGAACCAGCTCCTTTCTATGTTCTGTAGTAAATCTGTCTCCACTACAGTGACTCACCATGAATGGATAGCAATAAAGCATCCTGCTCTAGCCACTGCTGCTTTACTGTTACTATTCAAAGACACTTTCTCAAAGATCTACACTTCTGTCGATTTCTATTAGTAGAACTTCCTTGTCTTTATTGTTTTCACCTTGATATTGGTCTTATCTACGCTCCTGCTCCTTTACACACATCTACAACTTCCCCATGCCTCATCCTAGGGGAAGCTTTGCTCAGTCACAGCCAGTGCTCCTCATCTTCTGACAGCTTTTTGGCAAGGGGGCATGGGCAACCTACACAGTTTACTCAATTCATGCTGTAACTATTTATCTTGGTGGTTTGTTCTGGCAGGAAACTCACTGCAAGATCTTAAATTTTGCAAAAATGGAGACAAATAGAACTGCACACAACTACACACATCCACTCAGAGCAGACATTCATTGGAATGCAGCATATTCTGCAATTCTGTAGGCAGAGCTGCTATGCTGGGGCTTCATATGATTTGAAAATATTTCCCTTCTAATAAGTGATACTTTGGAGTTTCTCACAATTTTTAATATTAGATAGCTGATATCACACCCCATGAGGGATGCATTACCAGTTTGGCACTCTTTGAGGTAAAACTCCATCAAAACATGTTACATGAGCAGCAACCTGCAAGTAATTTTCATAATGCTGGTTTTATTCCTCTTTTTATGGCACTCTTACTCTGTGATTTATTCAAGCATTTTAAAAAAACCTCGTGTGAGCTGGAGCTCAGGCAGCGAGTGGAATAAACATACAGAAAGTAACTCAGAGGGTGGCAATTCAAAACAAGAACCTGAGGTAGGAAGTAATAAATAATGAATGCAAGTATTTTGCTCTTCATAGATTGGAAACAACTATCTGATGCTGTGTTTAACGCAGTTAAAACAGAATTATGTTCCTAGTAAAGCAGATTCCTTACCATACAAAGATATGCAGATGAGCAGCATGCCCATTTAGTTGAACAGAATGTTCTAACAAACCTGAACATGTATTTGTGGTCTCAAGTAATGTCAATACAAGACCATATATACACACATATGTATAGATACATATGCATCTTAGAAACATTTAATAGTAAGACTACACTTACAAGAAGTATGAACATAAAGGACCGAGTTTATCGTGCTAGGAAAACTTACAAAAGAGCTGCATTATATTGATGCTTATTAGAAGCAATTAGTTAGTCACCAAAGTTAACAGCAAGTGTCAATCAACAACAGAAATCAACAAGGGATTGTAACAGCTACCACTCAGAATTTAAAATATCCAATAATTTTTTAAGTGAAACAACGTAACTCTGTTCAGCATATTTTATTTTATAATGAGTCCAGGAATGCACAATGATTTCATTCCTTTACAGAATCCAGCTATTCCACCTAATGAAAAGGCAACTGATTGACAATGTATTAGCACATTGACTTAGCAGAGCAAGATACTTATCACACATTCTGCTGAATTGAATTTTCAGTATTACTTTATTTGTTGCATACTCAGTTTCATAATTATGACTAACAGATTTAAGTTCATATGCGAAGATTTAAAATTTTATGCTTTCAGCACAATCCTGGATGTCCCAGACATGACAAATTTCATTTAGAAGTTCCAGTACTACTTTTAAACCTCAATACAGCAGACTCTGACACAGTAAAAATAAACTGGGTAAGACAGTACAACTAGTAATTTCCTTTTGTTGTTAATGTGAAAGCCCTTAAGTTTTTATAGTCTTACTAAAAGAATATGGAGTAGTTTTCATGTGGAGTAGTTACATTAGTCTGAGATAAAACTACAGAAAACAACGTATATTAGAATCACAACAGTTATACTGAGTAATAGGACATGAGCACCTGCTCTCTGTATTCATCTTTCCCATGACAAAACAGTCTGTTTAAAGTCAGTACAAACCTTATTTTAAAAATCATAGCAAGGAAGAACAGCTTGCGTGATTTTGCGAAATTCATCTCTTATATTGCAAGATATATAATTAGCTACTCAGACTTCAAGTTTAAATAATGATCTAGATGTTTTAAAGGAGTTTGATCCAAAACATTACCCTCTTTTCCTCTTTGCTGTTAATCAGTTCACCAATTACAGTTTTACTAACCTCTGATATACTACTGTCAGGTCTGATTGACGCCAAAAGCTCCCTTAATCAAATCTGACAACTTAGAGCAAGTGCCTGTCTCTTGAGACACTGCATCCAGCTTGCTTGTTTTCAAATCTTCCCAGTGTTATTTTGCATTTCCTTCTCCCCTAGCCCCTTTCTTGTATCTAACAGAGATACAACAGAATAACAACAAAACATGACTGTAAAATACATTTGTGTATGTTTTTATACATCATTATAGCAATACTGGGGATAAGATTGTTAGTTTGTTTAAGAATTTACAGAGAAAAAGTAAGAACAAGGAGATTTTTTGGAAATTGATGTTTCTGAGAAATCCAGTGTTGTTGCTTGCTTGGTGGTTTTGTTTGATAATTGTCTGTTTGTAGATTTTTTTTTTCATTTTTCCTTTCATAGCTGCAAGGAAGAGGGTTTCAAAGTTGTTACTCCTCTGTTCTACAAGGAAACTTTGGGCTCTGGTTGCACAGCTTCAGGAGACAAAGATAAAAGATTACCTCAGCTCCCAGTCTTTTCGATTTATTTATACTGGTATGCTTCATCACAGGGGTCTTCTCTATCTCATTAATTGTAAATACTAAAAGGTTCAGAATAACTTCTGTTGACATAATGATAACCTTTGATTTATTTATTTATATTTTAAGATTAGCCAGATTTTTCAACCCATTCTGCTCCTGTCAAGCCTTATCCCAAGATGTGGTTTAACCCAACATTATGTGAAAAAGGACCAAAGGGCAACAGCGACATTTTGTTTCAAATACCCTTTTTCACACACCTTTAGTCAACAATTTTATTTTCTATCACAGATTTGTATGCAACGGGGAGCAAGTTCGTGTTTTTGTCTCCAATCAGGTTTTTTCAAGAATCAATGCAAATCACTGATACAGAGGCATACTAAGTGTAAGAAGAAGAGAAAAAGGCCTTGGTCCAGCTGAGATGCTGATATTAAACAGATTCTGTATTAGAAGTCAATTTTGTGACACCTGTTTACAAAATGACAACTCACACACCAATTCATTTGCTTGTGTGCAAATGCGATTTCACAAAATTTAGTTTTCAAGTTTACACTCCAGAGAAAATTATGTCTGCTAATATTAATGATAACCAGTGCTGATGTGATTGTAACAGACCTACAAGCAAGATTGCCAGATTGGTATTCTCTGGTTACACTAGCTAAGAACCAGCACGCCCTTTGGATTTCAGCAGGATTCTTCAAGCACCAAGAGGAAATATCAACAGTTTGCTGTTGTCATGAAAGGATCAAATCACACAGAGTCCCACAGGAGTCTATGCACCTCAATACCATCGCACATTTTCATGAGCAATCCTACTAACAGACTACAGATTATATCCACTAAACATTACATTCATATTATACTTGACAGAGCTGTAAATACATTGGAGGATGGAGTAAGAATTTTAAAATGTCTTGATAAATTAGAGAACAGATGCATTAATGCATGAGTTAGTAATATAATTTCAATATTCTACATTGAGGATAGGATTTATCTTACCTATATTACCTGCTAATTTAGAAAACCACCCTCAGAACTAGATGTCTAGGCTCCCTCTAGCTGGTTCAATTCATCCATCTAAGTATGAATCAGCCTCTTCTCTGTTGCGTTCTCCCTGCGAGTCTGTGCAACCAGTTTAGATCAGTTGCCTAACTCTCACATGGCTAAAGCCAAAGTAGATGCATCTGACCCTTAGGAATAATTATCCAACAAATACAGGATGTGAAACAACTGGCAAGGCCATAGCTGGACAGCAAAAAGAGAAAGAGTACATCAGTCTGCACATGAACCAAAAATGCTCTGTTGATGCAAAAATTGAAAGCTTGAAGCAGAAATGCTGTTATTTGGACATGCTAAATAAACCTTGCACTCTGCTCAGCAGCAGTATGATCTCGGGGCAATACATTATGTTATGGGCAACTTACTTCAAGAAGTGCAAACCAACTGAGAGCCCAGAAGTGAAAAATGAGAACGACTAAACATAAATGAAGCATGACCTTTACAAAAAGTTTAAATAAACTGGTGCTTAGGCTAAATAAACGTGTCTAAACAGAGATAACTACAGCTCTAAGAGACTTTGGAAAGCAAACAGCAGTGACTGGGGAAGACAGACACTTAGGTAAGGAAAGTGGTAGTAAAATTTGATTAGTATTTAGGTTGAAAATAGGTTTCCATTTAAAAAAAAGAAATCTTCTAACAATGAAGACAAGTAAGCCCTGAAGGAGATTTACCAGGAAGTTTAGGAAAGCTCCATGACCAGGGTGTTTTAAAATGAAATTAGAGCAATATTTATCCACAGCAAAATATATATATTAGTTTTCCCAGAAGGACAAATTAGATCAATTCTCACAGTATTTTGTATCACTTTAAGATCACCTGACAATGTAAACAAAAAACACCTTACATATTTCAATTATAGGTAACTTAAGTAACTATGTATAACATATGGACTAGATAATATATTCTACTCTACATTAGTAATTTAATATGCTACTAATAAATACTCAGCTAGGACTACATGCTGTAATATAAACCACTAGGCACTTCTTGATAACAAAATGATTTTTTGTTATAATAAGAATACTTTATACTAATATTAAATCTATTTTAATTTTATTATAAATTAGACTACATTTTATTGTAGTTATTGAATGTACAGTGATTCTTCAGTGCCAGAGGTGTTTAAAATTTTTCTTTGATGTAGTATAGAAAAGGCTGTATTCTAAATGCAATCAAATTTAGCATTATTATCTGCAATATTTGTAAGCATTAATTCAAAGTATAACATCTGGGGTTTGTTTCACAAGTAAATCACAATAAATGCTAGGCAACCTAAGATATTCTGTTACGTGCAAAATGACAACTTAGAGGATATAAACTCTCAATGCCCCTGATGCTGTTTTGTAATTCACTTGTATTTTCAACTGACCAGAAGCAGTTAAACTTGAAAAAGACCAAAAGAGCTCACATTCCCCGAGCAACCTGTCCTCAACTCTGTGCAAATGAGCTATCTTTTTGCAGAGGAATAGTCACTCAGCAGGCACAGCTGTTATTCTGCAATTTTTACATCTAAATCAAAGATAATTGGACTTCTGAGTACATTTAAATTGTACTCTGGGAAAAGGGTCTAACTTAATGCATCATTTGCATTAACTATAAAAGACTGCATTTTCATCCTGTAAAATTTACTGTGCTTAAAGAAAGTATTTGGAAGTGCAAAACAGTTACTAAGTAATTTTAAAGACATGTAGACACCTTTTGCACAAAATCTTTTCAGCTATAAAAGACCATTAAACCAAACAGAAGTAAATCACTCTTCTAAATTCTTCATAGATAAAATATTAATGGTAATAGAGACTCCTGAAAATTACTTTCCTCCAACTTTTACTGAAGATCCTCAGTGACAAAAAAGCCTGAGACAAAACTTGTAATATTTTATTTGGTGTTTTTAATAAGCTCATTAGTTAATCACATGCAGATGAGCAGTTAGTTCATACCACAAAGTACTCCAATTTCAGATTCCCTGATCCTAGTTTAACTTGAATTGAGGCATTCTTTATTGTTACTTATTGAGATTCACCATACTTCAAAATTTAACATGCACACAGTGTATTTTAAGGCTCTTTGGTCTTAATTTTACATATAAAAATATGAAAAGAAAAATGCTTCTTAGCATTTCATCACTAGAAAAGAAAATCTGAACATTTTCTGACAAAATCTCATCTTTAATGATTACACAGGAACATTCTAACAGGCAAAACAGCATCTAAAACCTTCCTCGCTCATCTTTGACTGATAGATGCAGTAAATATCAGATAGGAAATTCCATCGAACCAGACTAGTTTTGATTTTCACAGAATTATAGCAAGGGTAAGGTTGGAAGTCAGCTCTGGAGATCTCCCAATCCAATCCAATGCACTGCTCCAATCACCGAGAGGTCACCGCTGAAGATGGCATACAGACACCCAGTATCACTCAGGTGACACTCCAAGTCTTTGAAGACTCCACATCCTGTCTAGACAAACTTTCAATGTCTGACCATCCTCACAGAAAAAAAATAAAGTCTCACATTTACAAAGAATTTCCTGTATTGCAGTGTGTATTGCCCACTGCCTCTTTTGCACTCCCTGGACACTGCTATTGTCTGTCTCTTCTTCACACATAAATAAATACACAATGTACTCAGATCACACCTATCTGAGCTTTTTCATATCCAGACTGAATGACCCCAGCTTGCTTTGCTTCTCCTCATGTATTAGATGTTCTACCCCTCAATAACCTTCATGCCTTTTTGCCAGATTTTCTCTAGTATGTTTCTCTCATAAAGGGGAGCCCAGAACTGGACCAGCACCAAGATGTGACTCACCAGGGCTGAGCAGAGAAGAACAGACACCTCCTTTGAGCTGCTGGCAGCACGCTTCTGAAATGCAGCTCAGACTGAAGGGGACGTTGCTGGCTCACATTCAATTTGTTTTCCACCAGAATATCCATTCCCTTTTCTGGGAAGCTGCTTTCCATCTCACCAGCTCCCAGCCTGGATGGGTTCATAAAATTACTCCCCCATTCCTGTGTAGGACATGGCATACACTCTGGAACTTCATGAAATCTTTGTTGGCCCATTTTTCCAGCCTGTCAAAGTCACTCTGAATGACTGTGCGACCATCTGATCTGTCAACCACTCCTCCCAGTTTTGTACCATCTGCAAAATTGTTTTGTTTCCTCACAGAGGACCAACATGACTTTTCAAAAGTAATCAAGAATGACCTCATGATAACTTTGACCGGGTCTCTCAGGACTTGGGGGAAAATATCATCAGATTGCATTAATTTGTATCATGCTCAGTTTGTCTGCACATTCCCTAAGCTAATTTATTCCACCAAGTGTTGAATTTTCCTTCTCTAGATTTTCCCATTTGTCTCTGGGGCTTGGGATTGCTGAAAGCCAGGCCTAACAGTAATGGCTGAAGCACAGAAAGAATTAAGCACCTCAGTCTTTTATATGATTTTTGTCACCAGGCACCCTGTTCCATTTAGCAGAGGTTTTCTCCAATTTGAATTTTGCTGTACACCCAAAGAAGACTTTCTTGCTACCCTTCATGTATGCTTCTGGTCTTTTTCTTACCTAATCCTGTCCCTTCATGCTCAACATGTGCAACTACAATCCTTCCAGGTCAACTGTTCCTGCATCCAACTCTTGCATGCTTCCTTTTTATGTTTGGTTTTCATCCTGTAGGTCCCCCGACAATCTTGTCTAACTTGCTGATCATCAGGATAAGCCACTCCTGAGCTTGGAGGCATTGGACAAGAATAAGAAGTACAAAAGATCGCTAGAGAGTTTTAAAGTCTGAAAGACTTTAAATTTCCATCTAGATTTAAAAAATACTGAAGTAGCTTATTATACTCATTAGTATCACTTGCTAGGTCATTTACAATGGAGTGTGGAAAATATTGCTGCAATGTGCTACATTACATATAATACCCTTGCACACAATGCAGTTTCTGAAGGACATTAAGTGCAGACTCCAACTCAAGAATCATGCTCCATGACACAAAGGTATCGAGCTCACCGAACATATTACAGTTATAAAACTGGATGTGTAATTTTTGTGTATCAGCACACAACTGAATTGAAATTCTTTGAAGCTTTCTACTAGACTAAATTCTTCCCTCTCTCCCCCATCCCAATACCAAGGTTGCCCAATCAGCGTTACATTTATCTGTTTGGAGAGATGCAGCAGTAAATACAACTTGGCAAGTATAAGATGGACTGTGTGAAACACAGTAAAGCAAGACCAAGAAAGTGGAAAGAGTGGCAAAGAGATCTTGTGCTTAGAATTGTGCCTTTGACATGAAGCAGTAATATTTAGTTTTCCCTGTCACTGTCTTAAATATTTTCTTAAATGACAAAAAGCCATGGTAAAACCATATTTTTTTAAATTACAAAAGCCACAGTAAAACCAGCACACATCAAAACTGGTGCCTATGAAGGCACAAGAAACAGCCTCAAGTCTGTTACTGAATTTTATGTAAGGTAACCACATAACACTGGGGTCTCTAAATGCAATAGCTGACTAGTCAACACATGACAGTCTACACAAAGTCATTCATATATCTATATACCTCCTCCACTTGAGGGGGATAAAAGGAAATAAATGATACAAAAGTAATAGAAAGAATAGAACGTTCAAAGGCAGCTTCCCCTTAGGAGCTTCACAATTCTCTTGCAGAAGTGGGAGAAACTTAGCAGCTCCAGCCAGGCTTTCTTCTTCCCACAGTCACACATCTTTATTACACAGAAGCCTCTCTAATGATGCCACTAAATTAAAATATGCCACTCACAATCTAGCTTAAAACATTAGAAGTACTTTGCAACTGATGTGATTCAGTTGTCACTGGATGGTCACATCGCTGTAGCAATACACCTAAAAATCCTGTCATGTCAAGACAGAATTTGATTCAACTAGTCCCAGTCATGCACAAGTGAAGAAGGGCCTTTTAAAAAGTAATAATTTAATTACAAGCCAGGCAATTGAGAAAGGAAGATGCTTAACCCTTAAAAAAACCTAGAGAACAAGTCCTCTCTCTTAACATATATTAAGTTTGTATGTAGTATTTTCAGAAAAATTTCAGCATCATTAATATCTGTTGTATGGAAGTAACAGATGCAATAACCTAAGAATCTTTTACAGACACAAATTTTAAAACTGTTTGCTAATTTGATATTTTCAATGCAATATTCTTAACATTTTACTTCATGTTCACTTCTGCACCATTCTGCCACAATGAATTGAGATGAATCATTGACAAACAATGAATTTTCACCTCTATAAAAATAGACACTAAATGTATTCAATGTCATAAATCACATGTATTTTCAGTGCAATTTGACTTTAAGTAGCAAATAGGCAGAATATTACCAATAATCATTTTTATACACATTAAAAATTATTTCAAAAATTTTTAGCTAGTACTACTTACAAAAATATTTTGAATAATGTATTTGCACCTAGTTTCATAATAATAAGCAGCAAAATTGATTTAAGATATTAACTGGAAAGCTATTAATTCAGATCTTCCCATTTTCCATACCTAACTTATCTTGTATGTGTGATATCTCCACTTAGCTGGAAAAACTAAGAAATCTACTTCATTCACCTGTAGGTGACACTGTTGGTCTTAGCCATACAACCAAAGAGCAACAGCATTCCTGCAGTCTGGAACAATGCTTTCAAACCACAAATCTTTTTTTTTTTTTTTGGTTTATTTTTATATTTGTACCCTAGTAATTTTAAGTTCCATTTTGTCATGGTTTAATCCCAGCCAGCAACTGAGCCCCACACAGCCACTTGTGCAGTCCCCTCTGGTGTGATGGGGTGAAAGTGAGGGCTGAGTTAAAGGGTCTAATAGGTAAAGCAAAAGCTGTGCACACAGGGAGTTCAAAGCAGAACAAGGAATGAATTCATCCACCACTTCCCATTAACAGTGGGCAATCAAGAGATCCATCATGTGTAACAGTGACTTAGGAATACAAATGGTTCCTCCAAATGTCCCCCTTCCTTCCTCCAGCTCTAAGCCTTGGTCTGGGATATTCCTGTGGTCAGTTGGGATCAGTTGTCCCATTTGTGTCCCCCTTCCCTGTGCACCCCCAGTCCCCTTGCTGGTGCAGTGGGGTAAGAGGCAGAAAAGGCCTTGACTCTCTGAAAGTGCTGCTCAGCAATAACAAAAACACCCTGTGTCATTTACAGTCTCCAGCAAAAATGCAAAGCACAGCCCATACTAGCTGTTATGAAGAAAATTAACTCTATCCCAGCCAAAACCAGCACAAATTTTAATATCAAATCTCTTCAGAGACAGTGATTTATGTAAATGCATAAAGAACAGATATATTAAAACTGAATATGCTCTGATAAAGCCTAAAATAATGAAAAAATGTGCTCACTGGAGAGGAAAAGGAAAAAAAAACAAGAGCATGTACTTGTAGCAAGGGCTATTCCTCCAAATCGAGTATCCATATTTGTTCATTTAAGTGCTGAACTACAATGCCAAATAGTTTATCACTTATAGGGAAAGAAAAGAAAAACACTGAAAACTTCTGGTTTTAAAACAGTTTTTAAAAACTTCTAGTTGCCAAGTCAGGCATGAATATAATTACTTCCAATAAAAGGGAACACACAACCAAGAATGCAATTACTAAACAACCCACCTTATAGCCTTTAACTACAGAATACATAAAACAAATTTTTTCCTATTGTTCAAAATGTCTATAATTTTGTCTGGCACAATTTCAACTAGGTTTTTACTGCTAAACCAAAAATTAACTCCCACCTTTCCGCCCAATCAAAACAGAGATTTTAGCCAAGTGAGTCATAGCAAAGAATGCCACTCAATTACACACTTTACCATAGAATGAGACATTTGATTATTAATCACAAAGTAGGTTAGTCAAAGCTGGCACTAAAATTCTACAGATTATGCAATTACAGCAAGCAAGTAGGCATGTTAGCAAAATAAACAACTCTATCTAGTTCAAAAGTAAATCATTTCAAATAAAATGTAAATGCATGTCTGAAGAGTAGTGATTCTAATTTCTGACACATGGAAGACTGATTGTAGTGAATTCTGCCATAAATACAGAAACTAATTTAGGTCACAGATAGCACCTTCAGTTCCTTATAAAGGGCTACTATTTTTTATTCAAACTGCTACTGTTTGATGATGCATAAGTACTTTGCCCCACTGGCAAAATCTTAGCTGTCACAGGCACATATATTAATAGAAGAGTCATAAATCAGAAGGGCTTCCAACAATTTCACTAGGGTACTGCAAGATTGATGCCAAAAAAAAAAAAAGGAAGTACGGTGCTGAAAGCACAGAATGATAACATCAGTCTGAGAAAGCAATGCAGTTGTTCCAGCAACAAAAACAACAGAAACAATGCAGACAACATTTCAACTAAGCAACAAGCTTATTGACTGAACCCGCTGGAAAAATATCCAGCAATCTCTTACAAAAGTTTCTCTTTTATGTCCTAATAGGTTTCTTCATCAGAGACAATCAAGAATCCCACATGTGATGTCACAGAGCTTACTGCTTTTATTTTTGAAGGTTAAAGAGTCCAGTCAAAAAATTAACATCACAGGCCCAAAGTTACCTCTCTGCTGTTTAACATCAACATTTTTCACCTGCTTTACTATTTCCCCAAGTTGGTGTAAGGTAAGAAAACTAGGAAACCATAGCCTTCATAAAAATGGCACCCACAGAAAAACTCCTCCTTGTCTTTAAAAGGTCAGGAAATAACACTATAGAGTTATTGTTCCTAAGGCGAGCTAGATGGGCATATCAGCATTACAGAAATGAACCCAACCTGCAAGGAAGTGGGTTTCAAATATAAATGTTTTCTCCAGCTGCAGACTGTAGTCAATGTAGATTCATCTAATCCAGGTTGTCCTCATTTCCCTTTGGTTATTTCCTATTTTGGATCTCTGAAGACAGTAACCTTAACTTTTCTTCCTTTTCCTTCTCCATTGAAGGATTGTCAGGATTCCACTTTCTCCCTCCAAAAGATGAAGAGAATGAACTTAGCCCAGCTGAGGACTTGAGTGTTACTGGTGACAAACCTGAGTGTGGCTGCTATCAACAGGTGTGTACACTGCTTACTGGTGAAAAGACTGCCACAATCAGAACTTTAAAACAGTCCACAGCATTTCAAATCTTGCAGATATACAAAGACACAACCCTTCTGACTATATTTTAATTATCTTGCTTTCAGAATGAAACATTAATTAAGAAATACAATTAACATTTACAGAAAATATAATAAAAAGCAAATAAAAAAAAAGTAACAGTCTGTGGTGTGCCATCAAGACTCCTTGTCTCAAGGAGATCCTGGATAGTGGATTTTTTAAACACAGTTTTCCCTGAAGATAGCACGATCAACGAAGCAGGTAGCAAAATTTTATTTTGCACACTATGAGAACTTCTGAAACAAAGGAAATTCATATGGAAACAGTGTGAAGTGGAGATGACTTTGTGACATAGAAATCCTACTGTATAAAAAAAGATTTTGATCCTTCTTGACTCAGACTTCCACTTCAGCAAGGATTTTTGTTCTAAATATTTCAGTGTATTTCTCTCATTTGAAAGGTAAGGCTTAACCTCATTTAGAGAAAGAAAGACTTATTTTAGACTGTGCATAACTTGGAAAATTCAGAAGAAAGGAAATTTTCTTTCAGCAAGGCTGTACTAAGAAATATTCAGGAAGTTCTCTCAAAAGAGAGGCAAGTCCCTTCTTTCTTTCTTTCAAATTAGATTTTTGATATCTTCCTGTCTCAGTCCAAATTTTGATCAAAAGAAGATATTCTGCTATTGAAACCAGGGGTGTGCATAGAATCCAGGACTACTTTACATTCTAGGCATAGTGCAAGAGGGAATATTAACCAGGTTAAACTGTTTTTGAAATGAACAACTTGAAAAGCAGAGAGTTTTTCAGTATCAGTGAGCTTTATAATCTCTGGATCACCTTTGAAAGGCCACTTCATGAAAGTTTAGCTCCTCATACCAAGAGAGATTTGTAGATTTTACTACATCTAGCACATCCAAAGTATCATTTTGCTCCTGGAGGGAAATAGACTGGCATCAAAAGTCAACAGTAATACAGATGTTTGCAACAACTGCAAGTAAAAACCAATGACATGCAATAAGAGATGAAGGCCACTTAGAGAATACTAACATCAGAGTAGGTGCTTACATGCATGGACAAAGTATACTGGATGAGCAAAAAGGAGATTAGATAGAGACAAAACACCAAGAAACAAACAAACAAAAAAAATAGTACTATCTTGCTTCAAAGACACTTCAGATTGTACATGCTATGCAAATTTTCAGTGCAAGTTCTCTATAATTTTCACAAAATGCTGTGGTAATACAAATGGGATAGCAATTGACAATATCAACCTTTAAAAAAAGTATTCTGCAGCTGATTTCTGTTAAAATGCAGTACAATACCATATCCAGTGAATTACTGTTATGGGAGAAGAGCTGTCAATATTCTGAATTAAAAACATAATTCTTTCTCACAAATGGAAACATTTTTGTATGAGTATGGTGATATACATGTCAAGATGACATGATCTTTGTTACTGTAAAGAATGACTCTCTCATGTGCTTACTATATGAATAAGAAAAATTACAGTACATGCATATTCAGCCTCTAATGGTGGGCTTTGTATATCCATGAAGTAAGAAGCACATACATAGCAGAATATCATAGGATATAATGCTCTAAAATTTAATAAAATGTACACAGGAAAACTAGCAGGAATCAACCTCACTGTTTGCTTTTACTTAGAAGCATCTCTATACCCTGTTAAAGTGCAGGAAATGAGAAACAGTATATGAGAAAAATAAAGCTGTAGATTAAACAGCAGGCACCTCAACTTTACAGCCCTTTTTTGCTTCCAATAGTTTTGGACTTGATTAGTTTTATATTGCAGTTAAGAACTTGAGAAAAAGGCATTATTCCATTTTATTAGTATCCGATTCCAATAGGGAATGAAGCCTTCATGACTTAATATCAGAGTCTATCGGCTGACAGAATCCATCAGAGTGATCATCCATATTACTCAGAGGTCCTGATGCCTTTTGTCGTTCTCAGAGCTACTTGCCCTATTCAGCTCTGAAGCTTTTGTGGTCTCTGCTTCACTTCTCACTTTTGTCTTGCCATCGAAAGTATAAATAATCTGCTAATCTTTGAGACGTCAAAATACATTCGGTCCTTCAGGCTATTTCCTCTCGTCAAGAAAAGCATTATTTTCAGTAATCAGACAAATGTATTTGCCAATGCAAATGCAGCTTACACAAATTGTCTTTTCATTTACAACACTACTGTTTACAAATATACCACCAATACTGTTGTGTTACTCATGCTCTTCAATAAGAATTGCCCTTTTGTTCTAAACTATTCTTATTTCAAGCATAAACAGCTGGGTAAAGTTAAATAGAAAAATAACCAGCTAATAAAATTTGCAATAAACTAAACAAAATTCACTTGGATTTTAAATATCAAAATTAAATTGTCGGTGAAAGCAGTAACTTAATTTTTTAAAAAATCCCAAACTAAAACCAACTGAGCTAGAAGTAACTGTGGTAGGTCAACCATTGCAGCTGGCAGATGCCCACCCAAACACTCTCACTTTCCCTTCCTTCCTGGATGGGAGATGAAAGTAAGATGGAAAAGCACATGGGTCAAGATGAAAGACTGTGAGGTCATGTACCAATTCCTGTCATGGGCAAAACAGACTTGACTTGGAGAATATTATTGCAAATTAAAGTACAATAGTGAGAGAGCAAAGACAAAACCTACAAACCTCTTCCTGCTAGTCCTGCTTCTCCCCTGGCTCAACTTCACTGCTTTGTTCCCAAGTTTTCTACATCTCAGGGATGGGGATTATACTCAGTCCATAACTTCACCTCAGCCATTCCTTTCTCACACTTTTTCCCCATTCTGCTGTGGATCCCTACCACAGAATACACCTTCACAAACTGCTCCAACATGGGTCCTTTCCACAGACACAATTCCTGCCAGGAGCCAGTTCCTGCATGAGCTCTCCTTGGGCCACCATTTCCTTTACTGCACCATGGACCTGTTGCAGAGTGGAGTCCTCCAAGAGCAGCAGTGTGGACATCAGCTCCACCACGGCCTCTTCAATGGGCTGTGAGGGAACCTCTCCTCCAGTGCCTGGAGCACCTCCTTCCCTCCTTCTGCTCTGACCTGGGTACCTGGAAATCATTCATGTTTTAAAACTGCTCAAGATGTTTGGCGCTTGGTAAATTGAAGTGGTATCTTTTCTAAACCTATGAAGGATAGTTGCTTAGCAAAATGTGAAGATAGTTTTCATCTAAACTATGAGTAATGTTAAGAATCAACTCTGAAAGCAATGTGACTTTACTTTATACAGGTTAATGGGAAGAGAACAAATATGACAGCCAGCTGCCCATTTTCTAACAGTGCAAGGCAGGTTTAGCAGGACTTTCTTCACTACCCAGACATGACAGCAAAAAAAGTAAACTTTGAATTAGATTTCTTGAACATCATGGAATTTCTTAGAGTTCATAAAGAATGAAGGAGGGGGTTTTTTGTTTGTTTGCTTTTTTGTGTTTGGGTTTTAGTCTTTTCTTTTTTTTAATGGGTGAATGCTCCTATAGTTTCCCACTTCCTGCCTTCATGAAGGAGGAACGTGTTAGAAGCACATTAGGTTGAAAGCAGGCTAAGGTCAGATACAGCTTCTAATTACCGCCCCCCCCTTCTTTAATCAGACATGAGATTAATTTCTATCAAATCTGTGACAGAAAAAAGACAAATATGTGGAGTCCAGCAGAAACCTAGCATTTTGATGTCTTTCAGACCCATATTGACAGGCCCAGCCTTGCAGCCCAGTAAATGTATACAACTATTTCTGTGGACCTTGAAATACTTGAGTACTATGTCAACATTACAGAAAATCCAATAATATGTTTTAAATCAATAGCCTTGCTTTCTGTATAAATAATTTTCTTAATGAAGAAGAACTATATCCAAAATAGAAATGCTTTTCTTTTAAGAAAAATAAAATCTACATTCCTAAAGAGTTTTAAAATATTCAACAGTTCAGAAGTGGCAGAATCAGGACTATTCACACAATTACAGTTTGATTCATTTTCTCATAATATTGATTTAAAATTCAGTAAAGCTCCTTTTCCTGCTGTCTGAATCCCTTTAACTCCAATAACATGAGAATGAAGTAACAGAGATATGTAGAGATTTATAGGCTGGGGAAATTAGCCTGCTTTCATAACTTGACCAAATGTTTCCAACTTCTACATAACTTTAGCAACACAGAAAGCACACGTGATCTGGCCTTAACACTAACACATATCTGTTGCAAGCAAGCCTCATGAAAGTCCAGCACACCTCAAAGCAAAAGAAGAGATCTAAGACCAATAAAAGTAATTTCACTTTGTAACTGCAGGTCTGAGGCACAAAATAAAGCAAAAACATTATAGAAAACTCATTTCAACTTCAAAATGTCAGCCTCACTTATATGTACTTATTTCAATTAAAATGCAGGTTGTTGACAATGATTATACCAAAATGCATCTAAAACAAATCTGTGGGGGAATCAGTCTAAGAGTGAGAAACATTCACACTAACTGAAGATGCAATAAAACATCAAAATAACTTTCCTTGAAAAAAAAATATATATATAATTAACAGGGTAATTTTCAAAAACTATTTTTAAAGTTTGTAAAGATTTTTATACAGGTGGAAGAAACTTTGATAATCTTTTACTATGTTATGCCAAGGATCTGTTTCATGCTATGTAGGCATAAAACAGGAAAAAAAATATCTTTTACATTTTTTCATGCCTACTAACTCTGTGTTAAGGCCAAAAGGCATTTCTGCACTCTGTAGAGGCTACTACTGTTTTGCACAAGTTAAGGCATGATGCCACTCATCCATCAGCTTACAGTACACTGTGCCCAGGGCAAGGCACTGCTTTCAGACCTGGTGATTACCTTATAAATCTCTACTGCTCCAATTCCAGCTATATTCTCTAAACTTTCAAAAGATAACTATAACTACATTGTATTTGTTGCAAACACAAGGTTAAACCATTCTATGTTACAATGAAGGGAAACTGTCTCAGAGTTTTAACACACATCCCACATGTTAAACTCTTAACTGGCTTTCAATGCATAAGATGTGGGGAACAGTTTAGAAGAGTGACTGAAGAGCCAATAAAAACTGTTTTCATTTTTCTTTTTAAGGCAATTTCATTATTGGTAAAATTAGAAATAACTTATTTTAAAAGCTTATGAAGTGAGTTGGAACCACAGTAATGTTAACAAACATTCAATAATAGCATGGAAGTAAAATCGAATCATGTATAATACCACAAAGTATAGCTCAGCAAGAAACGTGGTCATCTTCTGGATGGGTATAAATGACAGCATGGAAAGCACAGAGAGTTATTGCTGGAAAAATGTGCCATAGACCTTTTTACTGGGAATTTTTCAAAAATATTTAAAAGATTTTACTCCACCATAAAGGGAATAAAAATTTAAATTCCTCATTACTTTTTTTTTTTTTTGGCTAGCATTTATATCTTTAAAAATATTTGTAGAAAAAGTAATAGAGGTAGCTCCCACCACATTCCTGAGAAGGGAGACAGCTACCAGTTTGGCAGATAAAGCAATTTTTTCTCATCAGGATAAGCACAGCAGCTACATGTAATACCTTTAAAAATACATAGCTTTAAGCATACACTGGCAAAGTATGAAGGATGAAGCAAGCAGGATGGAAAGGAAGCAGAAAATTATCAGGATTGTCACTGAAGCTCTGCTTCTAACTAATACCTGACAATCACCTAGTTTTACATCTTTCACTGTGACTGATTTGAGTCACCTGAGGACAAAAATAAAGATGGTGAAAATGCAACTGCTCAGAAAATGGGCAGAAGATTACTGTCACAAGAGATATACATTGGGCCTTCAGTTGCCTAGATGTACCAGCTGAGATCTTTTGAAACAGTTATCCAGCCTGAAATACCAGCATCTACTTTGGCTGATGAACCTAGTCTCTGCCTTTTACTCCCCATATGATATATACTGTCCCTCTGTACATAAACGGTGTGCATGCATCTACCTGCTGTAGCTTTGATTCTTACAGGAAAAACTGCTTTTCTGTTAAACAAAGGTACTGCATAACTTACACTACTAAAGGCTAGAAAACAGAGCAATGACTGGCAAAGCAAATCTGAAACTATAAATAAAGCAGCAACACCTATCAGAGTATTCCTTTCTGAGAAATGTACACATTACAGAGGCTGACAAGTAAAATGAAGTTTTGAAGCAAGAATCCATTTAATACAGGTTAAAAAACGGTGAAAGAAACTTGCTTGGATGAAGTGGTTTTAAGTGCCTAGTTGAGCAAAGAAAGCTCATGAGTTTTTATAGAAAACAATATATAGACAGAGCAATAAGCAAGACCCAGCACAAGCAACTGCTCTTTGCTCAGTTTATAATATGCTACATATCTGCTGTGCACTTTGTTATGCAGCAATAAAACATTGCACACTGCTGGGCTAAAGAATCTTCAAGAGGAGTGGCATCAATTACACTGGTAACTCATAGATTGGCATCATCTCTCATCCTCACCTTTTACATTTCTGATTAATCATAAGACTGACTAGCTACAACAAACAAGAGAAAACAAAAAAAATGTTATTTCACTGTCCCAGAATTTTAGCCTTTATATTTTTTTTCCTTTTAACCCTCCCGATGTTTTGAAGGCCAAAGACACAAAACTGAGCAAAAGCAAAACTGAAATTAATCAACACTTTAACGACAGTTTCTTTGAAAATGTAGGAACTGAATTTTGGGTCATGAATATATGGCTTCCAAATTTTTCCTCTTCTGGAGACCATTTCTCTCCCACCTCCACTCTCCCCAAAGGTTTCAAAACTACGAATACACTTCACATTAGAGATTCTATACTATGAAATACATGGGAAACTGTAGAAATCCCTTGAAGGTAAGTTTCAGGCAAAAAAAAAAGAAGCTAATTTCAAAGCAATGAGATGAGTCTGTGGCAGAAAAAAAAAATTACCCACATCCTCCCTTCTTTATTTGTTCTTGATTTTTATACATCAATTTGCTTTAGCCTCTTCTCCACAACAAAATTAAGAATTATGCTAGTAATGACATTCTGGACTGAAATAAAAGAACATGATGAAGCAGATAGTCCTCCTACACTCAAGTTGCAAAGTTCCTCTAAGTTAATATTCTGTATATATTAATAAGTTCCCATTACTAGAGTAATAAATTTCAGCTTTGTAAACTATTTCCCATATTTTTTTTAAAAAAAAGCCTGAAATATTTTTTTGTTTCTTTTGTTCCCTTACTTTATTTACTGGATGTAAGCTTAGTACTAATAATGAGGTGAGATTGTAGGAATTATACTGCTAACTAGAAGAGCAAGTGTAAGTGGCACTTTTCCATTCTACACTCATTCTGTTCATCCAGGTTTGTCCTTACATTCAGAGCAGGCTTTTCTACTGTCACTTTCAGTTTCAGCAGTGATTACACATTATCTCTCTCTATTAAAACCATGATCTACTTGATTATGTGCCCTAGCTGAAAAGTACTGTGAAAACAGGAAGCAATTTAAAATGGTAATTCGGTGTATCTAAAAAATTTCAATTACTAAAAGTTCCTACCAAACTTTTATTTTTAAAATTTTCTAAACTCAGATTTTGGGTAGATGGTGCTGCAAAATCACTCTGATGAAGTACCACTGATTTTACTGTCACTCATTGATATTGGCTTGCTATTTATTGGTTACCACAGTATTGTGACTGATATATACACATATATGTATCAATATGTGTGCATATACATCTTCTAATTGTTATTCACAACTTCATACTGGATTACTACTGCAGTGGTTCTCCTAATAATTAATTAATACTGACATATATTCTTGTTATGTGAAGGATTTTTCTCTCACTCCATTTAACATGAAAATGTTAAATACCTCAAAGCTAAGATTGCCAAAATATCACTCATCTGGATCCACAATTACTACAAGTTACATTTATAAATGTTCATATTGATAATACAATCAGTTTCTCTTTTGTTTCTTGGACCAGGCAGAAGGAGAAAGGGAAATCACGTGGAACTGTGATGCAAAAGCAGGTATAAAATTATCTTAAAGTTTTGGAAAAATGGTAATTCACTGACACAAATAGCATTTGCCTGAAATAAATATGACTAAAAGTGTCTACTAAAACAAAATAATCTCCATTTATGCAATCCTATTTAAAAGGCTAAACCCACAAATTTTATTCATTTCTATGAATGTTCAAATGTTTAGCCTAGTGATGTTTTAGACTTTTTAAGGACAAATGAGGAACAGTAAGACCAGCAATTAACAGGAACCTACAGTTTTTATTTGTTGGGATTTTTGTTGTTGTTTTTTTAAAAAAAAGAAGGCAAGTGTTATTTTAACATATTTGTAACAATGCTATTACAGCATTTCCGATTTATTTGGAAGTCACCAGTTGCAGACCAAACTTTAAACTTTTCAAAGATGGTTTTCACTGAAGAATTCTGAACTTAAATCAGTGTACATAATCACTGTAATTACAGATGCAGTAATAATGTTTCAGCTGCTTCACCAATACTGTTACAAGGAGTTAGAAGAGCAGCGTTCCTATGAAAAGGTACAACTACACACACAGAACAGTATTTTAAAAGATTAAGCATACCTGTGTTCGCAGAATTTCACCTTTTGACAGTTGCATATCACCAGTCAACTCTTTCACAGTAATGCCAAGTGGTTCCAGACGCTTGCTGAAGTAATTTGTCATTTCGGCTGCCAAAGCCTTCATAGGAGCAACATACACAATCTGCACCAAAACAACACTCACTTGATAAATGAGCAAACCCCACAATGTCGTTTGTTTCATGGCAACCATTACAAATCACAATTTATTGTGAAATATGATGCCAGGCGCTTACAGTGAAAAATCTTAATAGTGATATATGAAAAGTAGTTATCTTTGTTGGATAAGTGTGCAGCTGTTTAAAGGACAATGGATTTTGTTTATACAGCCTCATCCCTTTGAAAATTGGTTCTGCATGAAAGCTAAATGCATTTTCATAGCTTTTTATTCACATAATAAGATTTTTAGAATACAAATAAGAATAGCTTTAACAATAATGAAGTAAATCAAAACTAGCCTTATCTTTAACTTGGAAAAGACTAATATCCTTGAGAACTTCCTGATTTCATATTCCATGTATAACACATAATAGGTTTTACCTTACAAGTTAAAAAGCTGTTATTTGGTTCTTTAACTCCTACCTTAAACTCATCCTTTTTGATAACACCATGCTGGACATGCTGGCGAATTTCATGCAGGATTGTCAGCATGGCAATGTTAGTCTTCCCAGCTCCAGTGGGGGCACAGATCAGCATGTTCTCGTTTGTGTTGTAGGCAGTCTCAAAAACTATAGACTGGATTCGGTTTAGTCTTTTCATGCCTTTAAAAGCAAGTTGTCCAACCTGTTAAAACAAACAACACACATCTTTTGGATTTTTTCACAGATGCTTCACTGATGTTTAAAATGGACTGCAGAACACATAATTACTTTCTTTTTAGATTTAATTACCTGCACTACTTCTACTACAAAGAATGAAAGATATCTTACTGATATATTTAAAGACTGTAATTTTTACTTTATTTGTAGGAAACACCAAAAATACAGTCAAGAACAGGCCTCAAAGAATCTTCTGAAGATCTCCTTTTCCATGATTCTAGGTGTTTTAATTAATTTACAGTGGTTTTCTGTGGTATAAGCCTCTCCAATACCAAATATTCTTCTGAATTCATTCCTAAGGAAATTATTCGAGCAGGACTTCCCCAAGCAAAGCAAGCTTAGGAACGAAGACTTCATTACCTATTTACATCAAATACTTCACTTAACTTTGCACCAAACAGCACTAAGTCCTATCACTGTGCTGCAGCTTCCTTGTAGTAGCCTCATGTGAGGGGCTATGATACAAATTACAAATTTAGATTAATAGACCATTTTCACAAAAAATGAACATGCTCTACTCTTAAATCTATAGGAATGATGTACTTCAAGACTAACCAACTGTAGTTTTATTTTTAGATGGCTTTGAACATGAAAAAACATTCACTGATATAAAAATGAATGAAAATGCTATAAAATTAACATATTTTCTTTTTGAAAAATGTCCATTTTAATTTAACAGCACCTTTGTCTTAACAGCTTTTGGGTTGAAAACTTCCTAAGCCCCACTGAAAAAAGTAAGTACTATTTCAAATCATGAAGTGCATTTTTATTTGTAGGATTGACAAATCTCAAATATATGTAAACATCTATTTTATACCATTGTCTTTGGTGAAGAAAAACAGACTCTAATGCAACTTTTCATCAAGTTTCTTCAGTTTTTTAGTGGCTAAATTTCAGGACTACAAGAGTTTTCACTGTCACTGTTCGTGCACAGTTGACTCTGCTTGCAACACTACAGGAAGAAAGCTTATTTCTTTTGCACCAAGTCTTGTATACATAATGTGTATTTGTGTGTCATCTCCAAAATTCATTTCGTCTTGATGAATGAGACTTTTACAAAGTATTAACGGCTTTTGTGGAGACCTGTTGAATATCTATGGCCTCCTTAGGCATTTTAGGTTTCTAACTCTCCTGTTATTTCATTTTGAGATTTCTTGACAGGTCTTTGTAATTGGTTACATTTTTCCTTTTCTCTCCCATTCCATCGAGTTGCTTTTAGAAGCTATTATAGACACTGCATAAAGTTCACACTGATGAACACCATTTAGAGCATTTATAACAAAGGATCTGCAGAGAGAAACTCACAAATACAGAATCGAACTAATAAAACACTATGTTACACAGTATTACATTATTTAAAGAAGCAGTTTTTAAACAAAAGCAGAAACATTGCTGTCTAAATGAAGTCCAGCCTATGTATCTCCAGAAATAGATGACAGGAATTTTTCACAGTCACACAGCTGAATTTATGTGGCTTTACACATACAGATCACCTTACAGCAGTGTGATTGTTAATACCCTTAAATATATTTTACATTTTCTCAAACTAGTGCCTGTAAAAATATGCTGTTTCAGCTTCTCTTAAACTTTAAGTGTGCAGTGTAAAACATTTTTCCTTTACATTTGGCAGAAATTACACATACTATAGCCCTAGGACTGCAATAGTAAGTAAAAATACATCTGTATTTAGAAAAATAAAAATAATTTCCTGTCTCTTTTCCTATTGGAAAATATTAACATCATGGATTAAGACTGACTTGATAAGCAGCAACAAAATCTAGATGTTTCAGAAAAAAAAAAAAACAAAAAACAGTGGAAGCTGTATAACAAGTTAGAAAAATTAACTTCAGCCTGTTTTCTGGAAAGATACTAAGCCTATTGAAACAGGAATATTAAGAGCAGAAGAAAGATTAACAAAAAAAACCCAAAAAACCAACCAAAACATAAAAGCCTGGTTAAGAACTAGAAGTACTTTTTTTTTTAAAAAAAAATGGTATTCTGAACCAGAACCTAGTTTTTCATTCAACACACTAATTAATTTTCAAGCCAGCATTCACAAATCAATATACAACATTCAGAATCCCCAAACAGTCAGTGAATAATCTTTGAAAGTTGACTCTGCAGGAATATACTAAGGATTAAAAAAGCTACATGAGAAAGTACCTCCAGAGGAAAAAGAATACCCTAAGACATCTTCGAACCAACTCCTCATTAATTGAAAAAATATTATCTCTCCTCTAAATTCCATTTTATTCCATGCAGTAAATACAAGTGTATAATCCAAAAGCAGTAGTTTTGCCCTTATAAAATAGTAAGATAGCATACAGAAATGCAACAGAATGCATGGATGTCCACAGTTTGACAAAGGCACTAGAAGAATTGTTTTTTTAAGTTGTCATTTGCACATACTACCTATTTTTAAAATGGAAAACAATTCTTTCCCCTCTGGCACAAACATCAGCCAAGGCTTCTACAGACCAATCCCTTTTTCAGATAAACCACTGAAATCCCTTCTTGCTTAAAGGATTGGTAGCCACTGGATGGCAGAAAATGTTTTTTTTTTTACTGAAAATGAATGAGATGCAACATTTTTAGCCTTCTATTCCACAGCTGTTTTATCCCTAGAATTCAACACAAATCATAGGAAGTTGGAGTAGAATACAATCTGAGTGTTACTCTCAACTACCAGGATTTCAAGCCTAAGATGATGCCATTTTTACACAAGCATGAATCAATATGAAAAGCCACTGAGAAGCAACTCTGTCCACAAACCAGATATTACTCAAAGCAGCTGTGACACAACTGAATAAACCCCCTGATTTTACTTCAGTAAGCTTCCCAATTGTTTCCCATGGAATCTATTGTTACAACTAATGCATTTATGAATAAATGAGATTACACTTAATCAAGATATTTAAATCAGAAAATGCCTCAGAAAGATATTTGTGTGTTGGTGCTCTGACAGCAATTTAAAAATAGGACAAATTTGTTTAAGTCATTAAAGTAATATTCATGAACGAGTCCATACAGTTCAGTCTGCAGGCAAGCTTCAGCTCAGAAACACAACTGCTTTAGCAACACAGTAGTGGCAGTGTCTGCTCTAAATAGCACAGACCATCAGCACTTAAGACAGAGTTTTAGTCATGCAATTCATTACCAAGACCTTGTAGAAATGCTTTGTAATGATGACTTCTTCTGTCATATCATAACAAAGTAATAAGATTACTACCCATTTATCTTAGAGATAATCCATTGCACCCATAAGCCATGGTTGAGCTTTCAGCATTTTCCCTACTCATTGGCTTTATTTTAATATAGAAGTATTTTATGCAAAGTACCTTACACATCTCAGGTGAAACAAATCCCATTCTGCAGTCAGCAGTCCTACTACACTTTCAGTTAAAAAGCTAATTGATCTAACTGGTAATAGTATGACTAATCCACCTTTTTTTACATAAAACCCACGAAATTCAGGATACAAAGCTGTGATGTCCCTTGTTCTCAGACAATCTCTAGGTCATCTTTCCCCTTTGCTGTCCTTTAAAATGTTTTTGGTTAAAACACATATCTATGCATATATACTCATATGCACACACAAATACGTTTTTATATGGATGTATAAAAACACATACACATTTTAATAAATACATTCCCACTATCCTTCTGAATTATGAATAATTAGTAGTCTCCACCTGCTTTCTAATTATGCATCTATACACTTAAAGCACTTTTGTGCCAGTGTAAATGCTATTTTGTTACTGAAGGTACACTCAGAAATAAACACAGAGATTATACCTGGGGACTTCCACAGCTTCCCTCTCCTGATGATAATTTTCATATTCTACTTCCATGAAAAAGTGGTAGCTCATGGGATTAAGGAACAGAAATAAATAAAAATGTAACCATATAAATAGCATAAAAGTAAATTTATTTTTATATTATCTTAGGAGCACTATTTGAGAATATAATTTCCTACCTGCCTCAAAGACTGAAATGTTGTCTTTCAAAGCGAGCATATACATTTTAAGCAAAGGCTCATAACACGTAAAAGAAAACCTGCATGATGTTTGGATCTGCTCCATTTAGCACCAAATCATATCAGTGAGATTTCATTGGACTTAGGGGAACAATTTTTGCAGGAACAAGTAGCATACACAAAGATATGAAAATTATACAAGCGTACCAAATAGAGCTTACGACTGGCTTTGGGCCATAATCAGCATTACAATTCCTTCAAGTAAGTACAAATTATATCTCATCCAGAGTGTAGTACCTGAAGAGTTATGTGCTATAAAAGAAGCTTGGAGTGAAACACCTTAGACAGCTGCAAATAACAAAGGGCATCAGAGAATCAGCAGCTTATTTCAGGACCCATTCTGCTGCAAGTGACTAGCCTAGAACTGAAAGCAATTCTTGAACGGTATGGGCTATTCGGGTCACTGTCAGCAGCAACCACAGTTCAAAGAGTCATTGAATTTAGAAATCATCCAGTTCAGCCCCTCTGCTCTAAGCAGGATCATTTACACCCATGCAGTTGTGTTCCAACTATCAACAAGGATGGAGACTCCACAACCTTTCTCAGCAAGGTGTGCCAGTATTTGACCACCTCACAGTTAAAATTTACTCTCCTGTGTTCAGATGAAATTTCACGTGTCTTAATTTGTGTCCATTTCCTCTGGTGTTGCCACTGGGCACCACTGATGAGAGTCTGGCTCCCTCTTTGTTACTCATTCTCACATCAGGTATTTATACGCACTTGTCAGATTCCCCGAGTCTCCTCTACAGCTCTCTCACATTCTCCTCACACAAAAGATGCTCCAGCCCTTTAATTAAATTAAGAAGAAGAATTCCTAGAAATTACAAATAATGAACCATAAAGGTAAAATCACACTCTGACGTCTTAGAACAGAGAATCACAGCCCATATAAGACTTCTTTAAATATATTCTTAACTGGAATTAAACACCATCTTTTAGAAAACTACAGTCTTTATTTTAAAATTATCACCACATTCATTGGTTAATGTTCTAAGTATTTAAGACAACTTAAATAGCAGCCATCAGAAACCAGGGAAATTTCCATACTTTCAAGTTATATTAATATCTTTAAATTCAAAATGAATACTGCAAAATTCTCCTGAATTCTGATAGTTCACTAGAGTAAAAGGAAGTACCCTGAGAGAGAAAAAAATTGTACATTCATTCAATATTAAAGGATCTCCTCTGCTCAAAGTTACCACAACACAAAAACTCTGAAAATTATTATGATTTTGCTTTTTTTGGAATGCTGCTTCTAAATCATGATTAAACATTCTCTCTCCAGACCTTTTAGACTTCGCATTTACCAAACACAGAGTTTTACTGAATTACTCAATTCTCTGAAATGTCAAAATTCTGGACAGTTCGTAACAGTGAGTGCTGTTCAAGAAACAAACTTTCAGTAGAGAAGATCTAGATTGCATTCAGAGAAGTCCAGAACAGTTCCTATAGAAAAAATAAATTGCAGCAAAATTTAGGAGTATACCATTCCAACTTTGGAAACATAGGCCCTCCTTGAAAAAAAGATCCAGTGAAAACCAAAAAAAGTCAAAGAATAAAAGCCTCTATCTCTGGTTTTGTGTGTTTGAGGTTTTGTTTGGTTTGATTTTTTTGTTTTGCTGGGGTTTTTTGTTTGTGGTTTGTTTTGTTTGTCATCAGTCCTACCTTCTGCACTCTTGAAGAAAGATCTATTCAAAATCAAGAGGTCTTGGGGAAAATATTTACCCCTTCATATATGACAGCTAAGAGTTTACATGCTTGAAGCAATGTCAACAAAAATCCTTGTAAGCCTATGGTTAAATTGTCACCAACTTTATATATAAACTATTCTCTTGATGAACAACACTATTCAAACAACAAGCAGTCACATCTTTTCTACATACTTCTGAATTATTCAAACACTTACTCTTGTACTAAAAAGACAACACTGAGAAATATTCTTGGGTTCAAGGTATAGATTGAATTCAAAGACATCTGCATGTATATACCCCAACAAAGGAAATGACAGCACTATGGCACTGTAAGGCTTTCACTGCTCTGAGTTAAAAAACTGAAACAGCTTGGGCAATCTCCTCCCCTCACTGGGAGAATTGTGTTGTGTTCATCAACCTAGTTATAATATGACAAAAGATTATAGACAGAGTGATTATACCCTCTGGTGATCTGATTTGAGGAAGTGGATAACAAAGTGCTGCAGAAAGATTTTTCCATAAAAGCAACTATTTCTACAGAAAATGCGCATAAGTTTTGGCATCCAAACAGACACACAGGAGAGATTCTGATTTCAGTGACATTGCTGCAAACTCAAAAATATCCAATGTCAAGAGAATTATTCCAGATTATAGCAATGAAATGGAGATCAGAACACAGCCTCCTCTTGGAGCTTTCTGATGCCATTTGTGAATTACACACAAAAATTACCTTGAACTAATGCAGCTGAAGGAAAATTGGCAACAGTTGTGGCATTTCCTAATAACCTCAGAAGTTAAAATCTTATGAGGATAGAAGGATTTGGGTTTAATGTGATCACATTTCATCCATATTAAATGTAACCAAAAAACTGTTTTCTTCATCACAAAATTTAAAAATATCTTACTGCTGTGCAAATTTAAATGATGGGAGAGTGAAGTATAAAAAATGTACACATTTAAAAAAATATTTAAAATCTACATTCAAAATATCTACAAATTTTTAAGAAACATTTCAGATGTCCTGGCCTGCTATGTACTGACATCTCTACTATCTCCCTGACTTTTCTAGATGGAACAATGAGGAAACAAATTATGTTGATATGGTACAGTCTATTCTTCAGGTTTTGTTGGGTTTTTTTCCAATTCAGAGAATACTCAAATTCTTATACTTAAATACAACTAGAAGAGACTCCTAGCTCTGTTGATGGCATATTGCTCTCATAATTTATTCCCCTGGGAAAACACAGTGCATCTCTAAGAGGAAGAAAACTATCACTATTAGATGCACACTGACTCAAAACCCACTACAATAAAACAGTTAATATAGAAAAACCTTTCCTAGTTGTTCAATAATATAGACATTACACGACTAAGGGAGAAAACCAACAAAAAATAAAGAAAGACAACAAGGGCATTGAGAAAGTAGCTACATACATTCTGGCCATTGGTGAAGAAAAAGTTAGGCTACTAACATGCAACATAGAAACTGAAGTCCTTTTTTCTAACCAATAAAAAATGGTTTCTAACATTTCCCAAGTAAAGAGACTATGAGATATTATGAAACTACATAAAAATTCTTTTTGGAAATTGAATTCTGCTATGAATCCCTCTTCATGAACTAGCTGGAAGAATTTTTGAAACAACTGCATCATATAAAGAGAAATTTATTATTTTTCTTCTATATTCTTGTTGCAGTTTTGAAAGAATGTCACTACGAACTTAAAAAAAATCTAAGCAGGAAGTTGTGTTGATGAGGGCATACATTCATCTCAAAAAATGTGTGGCTACTCCAACTAGCCTATACAGATAACTGGAAAATTAGTCAAAATGGAGACTACTGACAGAAAACAGCAGACAGTTTTTGGCCAAACCTCAAATGTAGTGACAATGAGGAAGAGATAAGATATCAGACAAAAGGGATCAAAGTCCTAACGCTCCCATTCCACACAGACCTTTATGAATGACTGAGGTATGGATCAGGATAAAGACACAAAACTTTCTGAATGACTGCATCCAGGCACTTACATCCAGCAATTCTCAGGAATTAATAATCTCAGTATTAATGGAAGATCAATACACTTAAAATTACAGATTCACAAAACCTGAAAAGCTGAGTAAGAAGGTAGGTCCTACCTTGCAAACAGCACTACACATTCAAAAAAGCCTTCAGACATACTTTGTAAAGTGCTGTAGGTTAGACCTGAACCAGATATTTTGTTTTCAAAGAATCGCAGAATGGGTCAGGTTGGAAGGGACCACAGTGGGTCTGTGCTCTGGTCCAACTTCCCTGCTCAAGCAGAGTCATCCAAGAGCATAAGGCACAGGATTGTGTCCAGATGGTTCTTGAGTATTTCCAGCAAGGAACAATCCACAACCTCTCTGGACAACCTGTTCCAGTGCTCAATCACCCCTACAGTAAAGAAGTTCTTCCTCGAATTCAGGTGGAACTTGTGCATCAATTTCTACCTGTTGCCTCTTGTCCTATTGATTGGCAGCACCAAGATGAGCCTGGCTCCATCCTCTTGGCACCCTCCCTTCAGACACTGACAGACAGCAATGAGGTCCCCTCTCTGTTGCATCTACAGCTTGCTGCTACAGTAGTTATTAATATGCAAACACGTTTTTCTTATGTAATCAAATTATTGATGCAAAATTTGTGTGAGGCATTCATATTTAGCCTAGATGGTGCACGTGACAACATGCCAAAAAGTCTCCATAAAGGGAATATGCACAGCAGGAAGACAGTCTCAAACTTAGAGGTCCAGAAGGACAAAGACCCACAGGTGTCAAAAGCAAGTGGAAGTAGAATCAGGAGCACAGAAAATTATCTCCAACATAGTCTCAGTGATGACTCAGAGAAAAAAAAATGTCCATCCCTTTAAGATTCAGGGAACACAGGAGAGAAGAAGGAATATTTGCAAGTAAGTTTCCTTCCTTATGTTTTATGATAAGTAATTGCTATGAATGACTAAATAAAATCATCCTCCTCTATATTTTGTTTACTGCAAATGAAAAGTTCTTAGTTCCCTTCTCCCCAATATAACAGCAAGCTGTTATAAGGCATATTTATTTATTAATACAAAAACTAAAACTAACTTCACTCTTATTTGATGTGTCAAATATCCAACGAAAATTAGGTGGTATAACAAAATAGTGAAATAACTGCAAGATTAGGTGGTAGGGCAATTCCAAATTTCCAATTAAAATTCAGAAAAATTATTTTGTTGTAAAAAGATACAAAATACACACAGTCTGTTTTCCGCTTTAGGAGACTTCACATTGTTTTTTGCTCCTTGTTCTGCTGACTCAAACAATGGGTCTTCAAGAAGTCTGAAAGTTCCACTGAGCATTTATTGTGTGATGTTGAAGTTAACAGAAACTGTAAGTCTGAGCTGAACAGCTCATCAGTTATAAAATCAACCTTCTAGTCATACAGCTCCTCTATCCCAAAACATTATAAAAACATCTAAAATTATTTGGTGATTTCTAAGTGAATCCCTTGATGAACCTTGATGAATTTTAGTCTTATATCTATCACTGAAAGACATAACTCATTCTTATCTAAGATAAAAGATTCATTTCTTAAGAAGCATACAGAAATTTGTGCTAATTAAAGACAACACTAAAATCAGACAAACAATAATTTGTCTAAAATATTTTGAGTGAAAGTTGATCTTTTAAATGTTGCAGCACTTCAGAACCACCATATACCTCCCTTTGAAACTTCTCACTTTGAAACTACATTTCTTAAAAATTAAAAACTATTTTAGTCTTTGGTATAATTTGAATTAGAATTTAAGATACTATCCTGTATTTCACTTTAAATGAAGACCAAATAACCCTAAGAATGAAAGTCTGCCTTCAGGGATACTATCAAAGCAAAGCAGACTACTGCATTCTTCCACACTCATACTATGAAATTCCACCGAGAAGTGGCTATTCCCTAAACAGGATGCAGCAGAAGCACATTATTCATTCCCCAGTCTTAATTACCAAAACGACTACAACTACTTTGAGTTGTTTTAATTAAAAGCTTTAGTGTAAAGCACATGCACAAATCTGTAAAGTCTATATTCATGTCACTGACATATATGTGACCCCCTAAAGAATGAAAAATTAACACTTAAAAAGTTGCTTTCTCAATTTAAATATTTCACTTGTTATGACCATTTAATGAGGCCAAGAAAACCCATAACAGCTGCAAAGTCACCAGGTAGACATAATTGGATTTCAAATATTACAGTGATTAAGTACAAGGGGAAAAGAATGCTGTGAACCAAAAAGCTGCATTTTGAGCTACATGCAGCTGCACTGTGTAAGAACATGTCTACCTGAAATGCTTCTTGAATTTTACTGGTCATTTGGTTTACTCTACAAAATTCACTGCATAAAAATCACCAAAATTAAAGTCAGTTGAATCTCACAAATCGGAGCCTAAATATTATCTTCCTTGAAAGCAAGGAACCCTGTTTTTAAGAGCAGAGTAACAACATTTCATATTACTGTAGAGTTTTGAAGTACAGATCTCTTTCAGTATTTTATTTTTAAATGACCCTTAATTAATTCAATATTATTTTATGCATGCAAAGGCATTAGTTCTAAATGTTCCTGTAGAAGTGAGTATTTTACCTGTTAATGTAGAAGGCACTTGTTTTCAAACTATTCACTTTAGCTTATGTTAACACGACAAACTATTTCTTCCTATAAAACCTAACAAAGCCCAGAAAAACTATCAGAATGCTTTGGAAGGTAATTATAGCTGAAATTAATAATAATTTTAACACATCAAGTAAAAATGAAAGAATGGCAAACAGAAGAACAGTCCCAGAGGATTAACTATTGCTGTCATAATCTTTCTACACCTCAATTTTCTTTTCTATTTCATTTAAATTCACACTTCTCCTGCACTAGACGGCAGACCCGTTTTACAGTATATGTATTAGAAGACTTTTTTCCTAAATTTTTCAAGAAAAGACTACAAGCATAGTTAGCATTTTCTTCTACAAAAACACAGCTATTTTGTTTTCATGAATCACAGCTAAACTAGCAGCGTTCACAGAAGTTTTCCTACCACAAGAAAATTAAATAGGTGAGGGATAATAACTTGGTGTGATAGGGTCACCAACATGTGGGAACAATAAAAGTTTAAATACCAAAAGATAAAAAGTACAACAATTTTAAAAGCTATTTGGAAAATTAGTCTAATTACTTCTGATTGTAAAACTTATTTTTGTTTGGCCATTAGCATCAACAGTGAATGAAACATGCTACAACAAAAAAAGGAACATATACTCTCACAAAGCCCACAAGATACATCTCTCAAAGTAAGACAAACGAAAACTGAAAACTTCCTCTTTGGTAGCATCATCTCCTCCAGACTGGCTGCATCCTTCAGTAGCACACTACACACACCACAGATGAGACTTCAGGCTGCCAAATCTGGGTTTGTATTGTATTAAAAGAAGAATATAAACTAGTTATAAGAATGAGAAAGTTGCTCATGAGTGGTACTCTTCTTCACAAAAAAAAAAAAAAAAAGCCTCATCTTTTTTCCTTTCTTTAAGTATTCACAACCAGTTTTATTGGATGAATCTTTACACAAATTAAAATCCTGACAGGTAAAAGCAGGCACTTTGTTAGATTGCTTTTAGGTAAAGGCAGATGCATCTACTCCCACAGTGGCTCAGCAGGTGTTTTTCAGCAGCTGGTGCCCTTTACTGGTTTGCCTTTGTAAGTGTTCCCATCAGATTTTCATTTATTTCAGAGGCAGCACTACACAAGATACACAGACTTGGCAGCTGTGTAGGAAATGAAACAGGCTTAACATTTTATTCAAATCAGATGCAGTCAATTTTATCTCATGTTAATATTAATAAGTCCATTCCCCTATTCATATTTACTACTTTCATGAAAAGGAGCAACCTAAACAACTACTGTTGTTTGTAACTCTGACAAGACAGTATCTACTAAATATTTTAAAGCAATTTTTGCTTAGTGTATTACACACAGCCATGCCAGTCTAAAGAACAGACTAAAAGAAATGAAGTCCTATATATTCACCAGTACAGATGTCCCTATTAAGACTTTGACCCATATTATCAATTAATTGCTCTTCTATTTGAAATTCTTTGCCCAAGAAGAGGTAACTCAAGATTTTACAGAGCTCTTCAGAAAAAAAAAAAAAAAAGTTGTACATAGAATAAACCAAGTCCCTAAATGAGAAGATCAGTTAAAGTTTCAATTATAACCTCACTGATGAAAAGACATTCAAAAACACTGTTTTTTTATTCACAAGGATTTTTTCTTGCTTTACCTACACTAGTGGGTTTTGCCAGTTGTCATTAATACCAAGCCCTTGAAAATAAAAGTGTACATAAAAACACAGCCAAGACCGATACAACAAAGAGCATATTTACCAGTTTTTCATAGCATCCTTGCCCTTCTTAACACTTCTAGTGTCTTAAATATGGTTTGTTCATGTAACAACATCAAACTTACAAGATGTTAAAAGGGTCTTATATAAATAAGCTAACACACACACACAAAATCTATAATGTATTTGTTGGACAAAAGGGTTCAAACAGGAAGATTTGACAAGAACGTAACAGTTTTGCTCAAAGCAACCTTGCAGCTGGGACTGCTAAGAATGTTGGTGTAGGAAAACTCCATTTACTATGCCTAGTGTTGTTCATCCTCTGCCTGTTTTGAAAAGCATTCTGAGAAGATTCCTACATTAACACACTCTCACAGACATGCTTGACCCTCCTGCTGGGAAACAGATCATAAAGGAACAGCTTTGCAATAAACCCAAACGTGCAAAGCCCTGTGATATATTGGGCTTTGGCAGTGGGGCTGCTACCTCCCCTTCTCCCATGTGTCCACTAGGATGAGCTAAGCCTAAGGGACCCTGTGTCCCTGTGTGGCTCTGCCTGCTGGGATGAGTTAAGTTTAAGGGAGCTGAGGTCTCTACATGTTGCAGCAGCCCTCTTGTTAAAGGGTAGAAATGAGCTGAG